>CM046342.1:27719511-28212383 GCA_025403435.1 Artocarpus heterophyllus
ATTCTATTTACACTTAAAAAATTACCAGATTTTCTAAAATCTAAATTTATTATGATTGTCTAAGTTACCAAATATTAAACATTTAAAATTAGATAACTTAGAATTAATGTGAATTTTACCAAGTCTTAACTGTTAAAACTAAATTCACATTATTTGGTAAATTAAGTTTCTATAAAACCAACCCAATTAATTTAATCTCATTAAATTAATGCTAATACATATTAAATCATTTTATAAACTCCTTTATAAAAAATAATATGCTAAGCGTATGCATGTCATGTTACAATAACTATAAGTGGGCACTTTCCTAGATGACATGTTATCATGCATGAACATGTTATCACAATCATCACATGAAAATAAAAATGAAAATAAACAATGAATTTTTGACCGGGTCCTTTTGGATAATTAAAATTACAACCCAAAAATAAAAAATAAAAAATAAAATTACAGGGGTCTCTTGTAATTTATAACATAATTCCCTGCTCCAATTTTGCAGTCTCATCAAGTGGTTTATTGTGCAACAATTTGCTGGATTACTCTTTGAATTTGATAGGCCCACAGTTCTCAACTGGGCCAAAAATAAACAATGGACATCTTTTTCTTCATCTCTCCACGTGTAGCAAGTGAAAGAGAGGAGAGAAGAAAAAATATAATACATAAATTACAAAAAGCCTATACCCCTTTATGGGTTACACAGATTGATCTATAATCAAACTGAAAATAAAATTATTAATCCAAAATGACCATATAATTAACGGACCAAAATCCTTTCATTAAACAACCATTCATCACATGAATAAAAATTAACAAAGATTCAAGTGCCCACAAAACATGCATCAAAAACATGATATCATCAAAATAAAATCATGTTGAATTAAATATATATGCAAACCTGCTCTGATACCATTTTGTTGGAATTAAAACATGAAACGCAGCGGAAGGAACGGATCGTTGACAAACAAAAATTTTCTGAAAACTTTGTTCATCGGGAATAGATATATAATTTTAATTACAGAAAGCTTTAGGAATTTTTACTAACCTTTTGAAGACTATCAGGGTATCCTAGCTTTCCTCTTTGACACCACGATCTTCCAAACCAGGCCTCCACACCAATGGAAAGACGAGTGGGCGTCAAACTGCAAGAATGAATTTTCCTCACACTTTTCTGAATCTGCTATGTACTCAACACATGAGATAGCAGACCTTTTCTTTAGAGAAGAACTCTCAGTTTTTCTCTCTAAAAATTATGTGAATAAAAATTACTGAGATAACTGTTATCTCCCTTTTTATAACTGAGCATTAGTAATTTTTCTTTCCCTTTCTTTTCCTTTCCTTTTCTCTTTCTTTTTCTTTCCTTTTCTATTCCCGAATTTATTCGGTCAACACACACATATGATATAATTGCGTGAAAAGAAGAACTTGCCTTTTTTTTTTTTTTTTTTTTTGACTTTGACCGAATCAATCTTGTATATATATGTGTGTGTGTGTGGGGAAAGCGTGAAACAGTTTCACGGCTTTCCCTTTTTTTTTTTTTTTTTAATTTATATTAATATATATATATATATATAAAAATAGATATATATATATGTGTGGTGTGGGGGAAGCGTGAATCTCATTCACGGCTTTCCCTTTTTTTTTTTTTTTTTTAATTATAATATTATATACTATATATATATATTAATATATTATAAAATCTTATATATATAATATATAATAAAAGATTTGGTTCAAAACCATCTATATATATATATATCCAAATCTAAATTCAACAATAAATCATATTATTTAAGAATAGATTTTAAACAATTATCAGTTAATTAACTAATGCTCAGTTAAATGTGAAACATTTATCACATTACATTATGTGTCCAGAAAACATTTTTCTGTGTCACGTTAATAATTCAAGTGTGAAAAATTAATTCAGAATTCAAAAATTCTAATTAAACATGTATAATTCCATTCTATGCAAAATCCAATATAGTGTTACAGAGGTGGTATTGGGGGACCTATGGACCTATAACCCAAGCTCCAATAAATTTGACATTTAATTAAACTCTTTAATTAATGTGCCAAATTTATTAGTTCAGTGTTACTCCACTAAAAACCTGAAACTGAACTCTTGAGATTATAGTGAAATTACTCAAAGAAAATTAACGAGTAGTCCATTGATATAATCATTACATATAAGTCAGTCCTCCATAAATAGTTCATAATAAGAGCTAGGTTCAATTTCCGTTCACCTCTCTTATTACCTCTTTATCCTTGAGTTCCAATAATTCTCTAATGAACAATTAATTCATAATCTTATTATGAACGAGCGCTCTGATGTTCAAACCTTGAATTATCACTCAAGAGAACTATTTTTCTAACTTCCATAGGGAAGGAATGGATTCCATATCTGTATAATATTATTCCCAGCCATTTATTACTTTATGTTTCCAAGATGCTAAGTTATAATCTGTGCTTAGACAAATCTTACCATGCAAGTCAAAAAACATAATGTAATAAATAGGAGTCTAATAAATACTCAGGATTAAGACTGTCAAATATATGATCATCATAGTGATAAATTTGAATACTCTATTTGTAACGGATGATTATTAGAGATTCATAATTTATCTGGTCCAGTCCTATATAATCTCATTATATAAAGTACCTCCAACCCAATGTCTCTACATTAATAGTCCGGATAATGACTATTTCATTTTAGATGAGATTGGACCGTACTTGTAATTTTTAATTAAAGATCCCAAACTTTAATTAATTATTACGGACTATTTAGATTATTATCTATAAATTTTATCCCCAAGCAAATAACACTTATATGCTAAATTTATAGTCACATAAATAATTATGGAATTTTCTTGATGTTTATAAATGTATTCATAATACATATAATCAACCAAATAATAATAAATGTCATTTTATTTATTTATTAACAATATGTACAATGTCACAGCTTTTAGGGCACCAAACCCAACAATCTCCCACTTGCCCTAAAGCAGGTGAGACATGTCTCTAAGACCTATGCCTTCCAAGTGTCCCTCAAAGCTCTTTGCAGGTAATGTCTTGGTGAAAGGGTCGGCAAGGTTGTTTTCCGACGCTATCTTCACAATTTCCACATCGCCTCGATGCACTATCTCTCTAATCAAATGATATTTTCTTTCTATATGCTTTCCTCTTTTGTGGCTTCTAGGTTCTCTTGAATTTGCCACTGCACCACTGTTGTCACAATACAGTGTGAGTGGTTTATCCATGTCTGGAACTACTTCCAAATCATTTAAGAACTTACGGAGCCAAACAGCTTCTTTAGCTGCTTCACAAGCAGCCACATATTCTGCTTCCATAGTTGAATCAGCAATACAAGATTGTTTGATGCTTCTCCAAACTATGGCTCCACCACCAAAAGTAAACACTGATCCAGACGTAGATTTACGTGTGTCTTTGTCTGATTGAAAATCAGAATCAGTGTATCCAATGGGAATCAAATTCTCACCAGAATAAACTAGCATATAGTTTCTCGTTCTCCTAAGATACTTGAGAATATGTTTAACCGCTACCCAATGATCTAATCCTGGGTTGGATTGAATACCGACTGACTATACCCACCGCATAGCAAATGTCAGGTCTTGTACACAACATGGCATACATTAGACTTCCTACTGCAGATGCATAGGGTACCCGTCTCATATTTTCTTCCTCTTGAGGTGTCTTAGGACACTGCTCTTTTGAAAGATAAACTCCATGACGTGTAGGCAAATTACCTTTCTTGGAGTTTTGCATCGAAAATCTGATAAGCACCTTATCGATATACGATGCCTGAGACAGCGCCAACAGTTTGTTCTTGCGATCTCTTATGAGTTGGATTCCAAGAACATAACTTGCTTCTCCTAAATCTTTCATTTGGAAATTGCTGGCGAGCCATTTCTTTACTATCAGATAATACTGCTACATCATTCCCAATGAGTAGGATATCATCTACATAAAGAACCAAGAAGACCACCTTCTTTTCTTTGATGTACTTGTAAACACAAGGTTCATCAATATTTTGATCGAAACCATAAGATTTGATCGCTTCATCAAATCTCAAGTTCCAAGATCTTGAAGCTTGCTTGAGTCCATAGATGGACCTCTGCAACTTGCAAACCTTTTGCTCTTGACCTTTAACTACAAACCCTTCTGGTTGCACCATATAGATGCTTTCCTCAAGATAGCCATTTCAAAAAGGCAGTCTTGACATCCATTTGCCATATCTCATAATCAAGACAAGCAGCAATGGATAGAAAGAATCCGAATGGATTTAAGCATAGCTACAGGCGAGAAAGTTTCTTCATAGTCAACTCCCTCCTTTTGGGTATAACGCTTTGCCACAAGCCTAGCTTTGAAAGTCTCAACTTTCCCATCCACTCCTCTTTTCTTCTTGTAAATCCATTTGCACCCTATGGGTTTTATCCCTTCAGGTAGGTCTACAAGATCCCAGACTGAATTGGAGTACATGGACTCCATTTCAAGGTTCATAGCCTCCAGCCATTTTTCCTTCTCAGAACCTTCCATTGCATCACGATATGTCAATGGATCATCTTCACCATTATCAGAGATAGCAACATTTTCTTCTCCAAGTTCCCTGTAGCGAACAGGTGGTCTCACAACCCTCCCACTACGTCGAGGTGGTATGACATTCTGATAGGAAGATGTGGCCTCCTCATTTTGTCCTTCGACAACAGTTGTTGGTTGCGGTCTGATCTGATCAGAAAGTAACTCTTCTAGTATAATTTTGCTATGAGGTTTATAGTTTGTCATATAATCATTCTCGAGAAAAGTGGCATTTGTCGATACAAATACTTTCTTATCCTGTGGACTATAAAACAAACCTCCTCTCATTCCCTTTGGGTATCCCACAAATAAGCATACTTCAGAACGTGATTCCAACTTCCCAGTCTTACCTTTCAGCACATGTGCTGGACACCCCCATATACGGATATGTCGCATACTAGGTTTGCGAGCATTCCATAACTCTAGAGGTGTTTTTGAAATAGACTTAGATGGAACTATGTTTAGAAGATATACTGCAGTTTGTAGTGCATATCCCCAAAATGAAGTGGGTAATGATGAGTAGCTAAGCATGGATCTCACCATATCAAGCAATGTTCTATTTCTTCTCTCTGCAACACCATTTTGTTGTGGTGTTCCAGGTGCGGTGAGTTGTGATAGAATACCATGTTCTATCATATAATCCTTGAATTCAGTATCAAGGTATTCTCCTCCTCGATCAGATCGAAGACTCTTCACCGTCTTTCCTAATTGCTTTTCAGCTTCCGCTTGGAATTCTTTGAACTTTCCAAAAGTTTCATATTTCCTTTGCATTAGGAATATGTAACCATACCTTGAATAATCGTCAATAAATGTGACGAAATATTCGTAACCACCACGGGCTTGTACATTCATTGGACCACAGACGTCTGAATGTATTAGCTCAAGTGGTTCCTTGGCCCTTTCGCCTTTTGCAGAGAAAGGCCTCTTAGTCATTTTACCTTCAAGACAAGATTCACAAACTGGTAGAAAACTAACTTTTAGCTCTTTTAAAGGACCCTCCTTTACCAGTCTGTTAATTCTGTCAAGGTTGACATGACCTAATCTAAGGTGCCATAGGTATGTTTCATTATTAGAAGAAATCTTTTGCTTCTTGGGTTTAGGTTGTTCAACTTTGAACATTTCGGTATTGAGCAGTGCTTTATCGTTGGGCCTTAAGGTGTAAAGCCCATTTTCTAGATGTGCAGAACAAATATCCAAACCATTTCTAGAAATATTAACATAATTATTATTAAAAGAAACATTAAACATTTGTTCAAACAACCTGGAAACAGAAATCAAATTTCTGCGAAAACAAGGAATGTAATAAACATTGTCTAAAATTAAAAACTTATTTCTAAAATAAATTTTAACAACTCCCACTGCTCTTGCCGAAACAACCTCTCCCGTTCCCACTCTCATCGTTTGTTCCCCGTCGGCAAGCTCCCTTGAAGAACTAAGCATCTGCAAAGAAGAACAAACATGGTTAGTTGCCCCTGAATCAATTATCCAAGGTGAAGTATCATCTTCAACTAAACAAGCTTCTAAAACGAGTAAATCTGATTTACCATTGTTCTTCTTTTCTTTGAGCTCCTGAAGATACTTCTTCCAGTGCCCAACTACGCCGCAGTGGAAACATTTTCCTTTAGGCTTCTTTTGGTTGGAGCTCCTTTTGTTGCTGTTGCTTTTGTTCTTCTTAGGTTGCCCTCCATTCTTAGACTTACCACTTCCTTCAGTCCCCTTCCTCTTCTTATTCTTTTGGGCAGAAGAGGAAGGTTGAGCTTCTGCAACATTTGCCTCAGCTTCTTTAGTCTTTTCTTTCGAAATAGACTCGAAGGTTTGAAGCTCATTAAGCAACTCAATCATGTTATATTTCAGCTTGTTCATGAAATAGTTGCTTTTGAACTGAAGGAACGCAGGGGAGAGGGTTTCTAAAATCATCCCCACCTGTGTGGCTTCATCTATCATAGCCCCGTTGACCTCGGCCTCATGGAGATAGTTAACCATGTTGAGAACATGTTCTCTGACCGAAATCCCTGCCTTTATTTTTGCATTCATTACTGCCTTAACGGCTTCATGGCGTGCCTTTTCAGAAGGTTTACCAAACATGTCTTGCAAAGACTGCATTATCTCATAAGCGGTCTCCATGCTTTCATGCTTCATCCTAAGCACGTCAGACATCCCAGCCAAAAGAAAACAGTGGGCCTTGTTGTTTGCCTGAATCCAACGATCATATGCTTCCCGTACATTACGAGGAGCATTGGCAGCAGGCTCTGGAGGACATTCCTCCGTTAAGACAAACTTGTAACTTTCGCAAATTAGTACAATGTTCATATTACTCTTCCACTTGACAAAATTATATCCGGTTAATTTTTCAGTTGAGAGAATGGCAATGATTGGATTAGACATTGTTGCTGTAATAAATAAATAAATTAGCATAAATTAAAATGGTTGCATAAACATCATAAATATATGTTTTGGAATAGTAAACGTGATGCATGATGTATATGGAAAAACACAAAAAATATTTTACTAATTCCACGATTATTCAATTTTAATAAATAAAGTGCCGCCGTAGGGTAGGTCAAATTATTTATGAATTGAATTGAGACATTCTCAATTAATAAATATATCCAAAATATCTCATATTTTCTATATTTATTAATAACCGTTTATTTTGGTCAAGATATAATTAACAATTTAATTATGTCTTTATGAGTGTAACCCACTATTTTAGATTTTAACAACTTAACTCAAAATTGCCGCCGTAGGGTAGGTCAATTCTACGGCGGTAATTTTGAAATACATTATAAAATCCTATCTCAAGGAAGCCAACCTTGATATTGATTTAAATGGACACCCTCCGTAGGGAGGACGAAATCAAAGCGTCGCAAGGCGCCACCTAAATCTCACGGTGTTGTACTAATAGTGGAGACCGCAGGTTATATTGTCATATTACCTTCTCCCACTCATTATTTTGGAAGATGTGTTTTATCTTATAAAACATCATATGTTTCATAATTCTAGTAGTCAAAAATAATTTTTAATTACTAGATTATATTATGTGTTAATAGAATCTCATTCTATTTACACTTAAATAAATTACCAGATTTTCTAAAAATCTAAATTTATTATGAATTGTCTAAGTTACCAAATATTAAACAATTTAAAATTAGATAACTTAGAATTAATGTGAATTTTATCAAGTCTTAACTGTTAAAACTAAATTCACATTATTTGGTTGATAAATTAAGTTTCTATAAAACCAACCCAATTAATTTAATCTTATTAAATTAATGCTAACACATATTAATTCATTTTATAAACTCCTTTATAAAAATAATATGCTAAGCGTATGCATGTCATGTTACAATAACTATAAGTGGGCACTTTCCTAGATGACATGTTATCATGCATGAACATGTTATCACAATCATCATATGAAAATAAAAATGAAAATAAACAATGAATTTTTGACCGGGTCCTTTTAGATAATTAAAATTACAACCCAAAGAATAAAAATAAAAAAAGAATAAAATTACAGGGGTCTTCTTGTAATTTATACATAATTCCCTGCTCCAATTTTGTGGTCTTCATCAAATGGTTTATTGTGCAACAATTTGCTGGATTGCCTTTGAAATATGATAGGCCCATAGTTCTCAACTGGGCCAAAAAATCCAATGGACATCTTTTTCTTCATCGCTCCACGTGTAGCAAGTGAAAGAGAGGAGAGAAGAAAAAATAATGATAATAAATTACAAAAAGCCTATACCCCTTTATGGGTTTAAACAGATTGATCTAATCAAACTGAAAATAAAAATTATTAATCCAAAAGGACCATATAATTAACGACCAAAAATCCTTTCATTAAACAACCATTCATCACATGAATAAAAATTAATAAAGATGCAAAGTGCCCACAAACATGCATCAAAAACATGATATCATCAAAATAAAATCATGTTTAACTAAAATTATATATGCTATAACCCGCTCTGATACCATTTGTTGGAATTAAAACATGAAACGCAGCGGAAGGAACAGATCGTTGACAAACAAAAATTTTCTGAAAACTTTGTTCATCGGGAATAGATATATAATTTTAATTACAGAAAGCTTTAGGAATTTTTACTAACCTTTTGAAGATTATCAGGGTATCCTAGCTTTCCTCTTTGACACCACGATCTTCCAAACCAGGCCTCCACACCAATGGAAAGACGAGTGGGCGTCAAACTGCAAGAATAAATTATCCTCACACTTTTCTGAATCTGCTATGTACTCAACACATGAGATAACAGACATTTTTCTTTAGAGAAGAACTCAGTTTTTCTCTCTAAAAATTATGTGAATAAAAATTACTGAGATAACTGTTATCTCTCCCTTTTTATAACTGAGCCATTAGTCATTTTTCTTTCCCTTTTCTTTTCCTTTCCTTTTTCTTCTTTTCTTTTCCGTTTGTTTCCTGTTACCCGAATCCTTATTCGGTCAACACTTCACACACATATGCACATGTATAAAAAAAACTTCCCCCCCTTTTTTTTTTTTTTTCTTTCTTTGACCGAATCACAACATGTGATTCGGTCTTCACATGTATATATGTATATATTAAGTAAGGAAACGTGAAAGCCTCACGCTGCAACCTTTTTCCTTTTTTTTTTTTTTATAATATTATATTAATATATATATATATATTAATATATTATAAAATCTTATATATATATATAAAAAGATTTGGTTCAAAACCAAATATATATATTTATATATCCAAATCTAAATTCAAAAATAAATCATATTTATTTAAGAATAGATTTTAACAATTATTAATTAATTAACTAATGCTCAGTTAAATGTGACAACATTTATCACATTACATTATGTGTCACAAAGAACATTAGTCTGTGTCACGTTAATAATTCAAGTGTGAAAAATTAATTCAGAATTCAAAAATTCTAAATTAAACATGTATAATTCATTCTATGCAAAATCCAATATAGTGTTACAGAGGTGGTATTGGGGACCAATGGACCTATAACCCAAGCTCCAATAAATTTGACATTTAATTAAACTCTTTAATTAATGTGCCAAATTTATTAGTTTCAGTGTTACTCCACTAAAAACCTGAAACTGAACTCCTGAGATTATAGTATAATTACTCAAAGAAAATTAACGAGTAGTCCATTGATATAATCATTACATATAAGTCAGTCCTCCATAAATAGTTCATAATAAGAGCTAGGTGCAATTTCCGTTCACCTCTCTTATTACATCTTTATCCTTGAGTTCCAATAATTCTCTAATGAACAATTAATTCATAATCTTATTATGAACGAGCGCTCTGATGTTCAAACCTTGAATTATCACTCAAGAGAACTGTTTTTCTAACTTCCATAGGGAAGGAATGGATTCCATATCTGTATAATATTATTCCCAGCCATTTATTACTTTATGTTTTCAAGATGCTAAGTTATAATCTGTGCTTAGACAAATCTTACCATGCAAGTCAAAAAACATAATGTAATAAATAGGAGTCCAATAAATACTCAGGATTAAGACTGTCAAATATATGATCATCATAGTGATAAATTTGAATACTCTATTTGTAACGGATGATTATTAGAGATTCATAATTTATCTGGTCCAGTCCTATATAATCTCATTATATAAAGTACCTCCAACCCAATGTCTCTACATTAATAGTCCGGATAATGACTATTTCATAATCTTTTTATATATACATATAAGATTTTATAATATATTAATATATATATATTAATATAATATTATAAAAAAAAAAAAGAAAAAGAGGGAAAGCCGTGAATCAGATTCACGGTTTCCACACTTACTCTATATATATATATATATATATATTTATATATATATATTTATTAATATAATATTAAAAAAAAAAAAAGGGAAAGCCGTGAAACTGTTTCACGCTTTCCCCACACAACACACACACATATATATATATACATAAATGAACGAATCTAGTCTCGGCCAAAGTCAAAAAAAAAAAAAAAAAAAAAAAAAGAAGGAAAAGGCAAGTTTCTTTTTTCTTCACCGTTCCTTATATATACACATGTACATATGTGTGTGGAAGAATAATAAGGATTCGGGGAAACAAACGAAAAAGAAAAGCAGAAAAAGGAAAGGAAAAAAAAGGGGAAAGAAAAATTACTAATAGCTCAGTTATAAAAAGGGAGAGATAACAGTTATCTTAGTAATTTTTATTCACATAATTTTTAGAGAGAAAAAATGAGAGTTCTTCTGTAAAGAAAAAGGTCTGCTATCTCATGTGTTGAGTACATAGCAGATTTAGAAAAGTGTGAGGATAATTCATTCTTGCAGTTTGACGCCCACTCGTCTTTCCATTGGTGTGGAGGCTTGGTTTGGAAGATCGTGGTGTCAAAGAGGAAAGCTAGGATACCCTGATAGTCTTTAAAAGGTTAGTAAAAAATTCCTAAAGCTTTCTGTAATTAAAATTATATATCTATTCCCGATGAACAAAGTTTTCAGAAAATTTTTGTTTGTCAACGATCCGTTCCTTCCGCTGCGTTTCATGTTTTAATTCCAACAAATGGCATCAGAGCGGGTTATAGCATATATAATTTTAATTAAACATGATTTTATTTTGATGATATCATGTTTTTGATGCATGTTTGTGGGCACTTTGCATCTTTGTTAATTTTTATTCATGTGATGAATGATTGTTTAATGAAAGGATTTTTGGTCGTTAATTATATGGTCCTTTTGGATTAATAATTTTATTTTCAGTTTGATTAGATCAATCTGTGTAAACCCATAAAGGGGTATAGGCTTTTTGTAATTTATTATTATTATTTTTTCTTCTCTCTTCTCTTTCACTTGCTACACGTGGAGCGATGAAGAAAAAGATGTCCATTGGATTTTTTGGCCCAGTTGAGAACTGTGGGCCTATCAGATTTCAAAGGCAATTCAGCAAATTGTTGCACAATAAACCATTTGATGAAGACTACAAAATTGGAGCAGGGAATTATGTATAAATTACAAGAAGACCCCTGTAATTTTTTTTTTTTTTTATTCTTTGGGTTGTAATTATTAATTATCCAAAAGGACCCGGTCAAAAATTCATTGTTTAATTTCATTTTTAATTTCATGTGATGATTGTGATAACATGTTCATGCATGATAACATGTCATCTAAGAAAGTGCCCACTTATAGTTATTATAACATGACATGCATACGCTTAGCATATTATTTTTTTTTATAAAGGAGTTTATAAAATGATTTAATATGTGTTAGCATTAATTTAATGAGATTAAATTAATTGGGTTGGTTTTATAGAAACTTAGTTTACCAAATAATGTGAATTTAGTTTTAACAGTTAAGACTTGGTAAAATTCACATTAATTTTAAGTTATCTAATTTTAAATTGTTTAATATTTGGTAACTTAGACAATTTATAATAAATTTAGATTTTTAGAAAATCTGGTAATTTATTTAAGTGTAAATAGAATGAGATTCTATTAACACATAATATAATCTAGTAATTAAAAATTATTTTTAACTCCTAGAATTATGAAACATATGATGTTTTATAAGATAAAACACATCTTCTAAAATAATGAGTGGGAGAAGGTAATATGACAATATAACCTGCGGTCTCCACTATTAGTACAACACCGTGAGATTTAGGTGGCACCTCGCGACGCTTTGATTTCGTCCTCCCTACGGAAGGTGTCCATTTAAATCAATATCAAGGTTGGCTTCCTTGAGATAGGATTTTATAATGTATTTCAAAATTGACCTACCCTACGGCGGCAATTTTGAGTTAAGTTGTTAAAATCCAAAATAGTGGGTTACACTCATAAAGACATAATTAAATTGTTAATTATATCTTGACCAAAATATACGGTTATTAATAAATATAGAAAATATGAGATATTTTGAATAGATTTATTAATTGAGAATGTCTCAATTCAATTCATAAATAATTTGACCTACCCTACGGCGGCACTTTATTTATTAAAATTGAATAATCGTGGAATTAGTAAAATATTTTGTGTTTTTCATATGCATCATGCATCACGTTTACTATTCCAAAACATATATGATGTTTATGCAACCGTTTTAATTTATGCTATTTTATTTATTTATTACAGCAACAATGTCTAATCCAATCATCGCAATTCTCTCAAATGAAAAATTAACCGGAGATAATTTTGTCAAGTGGAAGAGTAACATGAACATTGTACTAATTTGTGAAAGTTACAAGTTTGTCCTGACGGAGGAATGTCCTCCAGAGCCTGCTTCCAATGCTCATCGTAATGTACGGGAAGCATATGATCGTTGGATTCAGGCAAACAACAAGGCCCGCTGTTTTCTTTTGGCTGGGATGTCTGACGTGCTTAGGATGAAGCATGAAAGCATGGAGACCGCTTATGAGATAATGCAGTCTCTGCAAGACATGTTTGGTAAACCTTCTGAATAGGCACGCCACGAAGCTGTTAAGGCAGTAATGAATGCAAAAATGAAGGCAGGGATTTCGGTCAGAGAACATGTTCTCAACATGGTTAACTATCTCCATGAGGCCGAGGTCAACGGGGCTATGATAGATGAAGCCACACAGGTGGGGATGATTTTAGAAACCCTCTCCCCTGCGTTCCTTCAGTTCAAAAGCAACTATTTCATGAACAAGCTGAAATATAACATGACTGAGTTGCTTAATGAGCTTCAAACCTTCGAGTCTATTTTGAAAGAAAAGACTAAAGAAGCTGAGGCAAATGTTGCAGAAGCTCAACCTTCCTCTTCTGTCCAAAAGAATAAGAAGAGGAAGGGGACTGAAGGAAGTGGTAAGTCTAAGAATGGAGGGCAACCTAAGAAGAACAAAAGCAACAACAACAAAAGGAGCTCCAACCAAAATAAGCCTAAAGGAAAATGTTTCCACTGCGGCGTAGTTGGGCACTGGAAGAGAAACTGCAAGAAGTATCTTCAGGAGCTCAAAGAAAAGAAGAACAACGGTAAATCAGATTTACTCGTTTTAGAAGCTTGTTTAGTTGAAGATGATACTTCACCTTGGATAATTGATTCAGGGGCAACTAACCATGTTTGTTCTTCTTTGCAGATGCTTAGTTCTTCAAGGGAGCTTGCCGACGGGGAACAAACGATGAGAGTGGGAACGGGAGAGGTTGTTTCGGCAAGAGCAGTGTAAGTTGTTAAACTTTATTTTAGAAATAAGTTTTTAATTTTAGACAATGTTTATTACATTCCTTGTTTTCGCAGAAATTTGATTTCTGTTTCCAGGTTGTTTGAACAAATGTTTTATGTTTCTTTTAATAATAATTATGTTAATATTTCTAGAAATGGTTTGGATATTTGTTCTGCGCATCTGGAAAATGGGCTTTACACCTTAAGGCCCAACGAAAAAGCACTGCTCAATACCGAAATGTTCAAAGTTGAACAAAAACCCAAGAAGCAAAAGATTTCTTCTAATAATGAAACATACCTATGGCACCTTAGATTAGGTCATGTCAACATTGACAGAATTAACAGACTGGTAAAGGAAGGTCCTTTAAAAGAGCTAAAAGTTAGTTTTCTACCAGTTTGTGAATCTTGTCTAGAAGGAAAAATGACTAAGAGGCTTTTCTCTGCAAAAGGCGAAAGGGCCAAGGAACCACTTGAGCTAATACATTCAGACGTCTGTGGTCCAATGAATGTACAAGCCCGTGGTGGTTACGAATATTTCGTCACATTTATTGACGATTATTCAAGGTATGGTTACATATACCTAATGCAAAGGAAATCTGAAACTTTTGGAAAGTTCAAAGAATTCCAAGCGGAAGCTGAAAAGCAATTAGGAAAGACGGTGAAGAGTCTTCGATCTGATCGAGGAGACCTTGATACTGAATTCAAGGATTATATGATAGAACATGGTATTCTATCACAACTCACCGCACCTGGAACACCACAACAAAATGGTGTTGCAGAGAGAAGAAATAGAACGTTGCTTGATATGGTGAGATCCATGCTTAGCTACTCATCATTACCCACTTCATTTTGGGGACATGCACTACAAACTGCAGTATATCTTCTAAACATAGTTCCATCTAAGTCTATTTCAAAAACACCTCTAGAGTTATGGAATGGTCGCAAACCTAGTATGCGACATATCCGTATATGGGGGTGTCCAGCACATGTGCTGAAAGGTAAGACTGGGAAGTTTGAACCACGTTCTGAAGTATGCTTATTTGTGGGATACCCAAAGGGAACGAGGGGAGGTTTGTTTTATAGTCCACAGGATAAGAAAGTATTTGTATCGACAAATGCCACTTTTCTCGAGAATGATTATATGACAAACTATAAACCTCGTAGCAAAATTGTACTTGAAGAGTTACTTTCTGATCAGATCAGACCGCAACCGACAACTATTGTCGAAGGACAAAATGAGGAGGCCACATCTTCCTATCAGAATGTCATACCACCTCGACATAGTGGGAGGGTTGTGAGACCACCTGCTCGCTACAGGGAACTTGGAGAAGCAAATGTTGGTATCTCTCATAATGGTGAGGATGATCCATTGACATATCGTGATGCAATGGAAGTTTCTGAGAAGGAAAAATGGCTGGAGGCTATGAACCTTGAAATGGAGTCCATGTACTCCAATTCAGTCTGGGATCTTGTAGACCTACCTGAAGGGATAAAACCCATAGGGTGCAAATGGATTTACAAGAAGAAAAGAGGAGTGGATGGGAAAGTTGAGACTTTCAAAGCTAGGCTTGTGGCAAAGGGTTATACCCAAAAGGAGGGAGTTGACTATGAAGAAACTTTCTCGCCTGTAGCTATGCTTAAATCCATTCGGATTCTTTTATCCATTGCTGCTTGTCTTGATTATGAGATATGGCAAATGGATGTCAAGACTGCCTTTTTGAATGGCTATCTTGAGGAAAGCATCTATATGGTGCAACCAGAAGGGTTTGTAGTTAAAGGTCAAGAGCAAAAGGTTTGCAAGTTGCAGAGGTCCATCTATGGACTCAAGCAAGCTTCAAGATCTTGGAACTTGAGATTTGATGAAACGATCAAATCTTATGGTTTCGATCAAAATATTGATGAACCTTGTGTTTACAAGTACATCAAAGATAAGAAGGTGGTCTTCTTGGTTCTTTATGTAGATGATATCCTACTCATTGGGAATGATGTAGGCGTATTATCTGATGTAAAGAAATGGCTCGCCAGCAATTTCCAAATGAAAGATTTAGGAGAAGCAAGTTATGTTCTTGGAATCCAACTCATAAGAGATCGCAAGAACAAACTGTTGGCGCTGTCTCAGGCATCATATATCGATAAGGTGCTTATCAGATTTTCGATGCAAAACTCCAAGAAAGGTAATTTGCCTACACGTCATGGAGTTTATCTTTCAAAAGAGCAGTGTCCTAAGACACCTCAAGAGGAAGAAAATATGAGACGGGTACCCTATGCATCTGCAGTAGGAAGTCTAATGTATGCCATGTTGTGTACAAGACCTGACATTTGCTATGCGGTGGGTATAGTCAGTCGGTATCAATCCAACCCAGGATTAGATCATTGGGTAGCGGTTAAACATATTCTCAAGTATCTTAGGAGAACGAGAAACTATATGCTAGTTTATTCTGGTGGGAATTTGATTCCCATTGGATACACTGATTCTGATTTTCAATCAGGCAAAGAGCTTTGAGGGACACTTGGAAGGCTTAGGTCTTAGAGACATGTCTCACCTGCTTTAGGGCAAGTGGGAGATTGTTGGGTTTGGTGCCCTAAAAGCTGTGACATTGTACATATTGTTAATAAATAAATAAAATGACATTTATTATTATTTTGGTTGATTATATGTATTATGAATACATTTATAAACATCAAGAAAATTTCATGATTATTTATGTGACTATAAATTTAGCATATAAGTGTTATTTGCTTGGGGATAAAATTTATAGATAATAATCTAAATAGTCCGTAATAATTAATTAAAGTTTGGGATCTTTAATTAAAAATTACAAGTACGGTCCAATCTCATCTAAAATGAAATAGTCATTATCCAGACTATTAATGTAGAGACATTGGGTTGGAGGTACTTTATATAATGAGATTATATAGGACTGGACCAGATAAATTATGAATCTCTAATAATCATCCGTTACAAATAGAGTATTCAAATTTATCACTATGATGATCATATATTTGACAGTCTTAATCTTGAGTATTTATTAGACTCCTATTTATTACATTATATTTTTTGACTTGCATGGTAAGATTTGTCTAAGCACAGATTGTAACTTAGCATCTTGAAAACATAAAGTAATAAATGGCTGGGAATAATATTATACAGATATGGAATCCATTCCTTCCCTATGGAAGTTAGAAAAATAGTTCTCTTGAGTGATAATTCAAGGTTTGAACAATAGAGCGCTCGTTCATAATAAGATTATGAATTAATTGTTCATTAGAGAATTATTGGAACTCAAGGATAAAGAGGTAATAAGAGAGGTGAACGAAAATTAAACCTAACTCTTATTATGAACTATTTATGGAGGACTGACTTATATGTAATGATTATATCAATGGACTACTCGTTAATTTTCTTTGAGTAATTTTACTATAATCTCAAGAGTTCAGTTTCAGGTTTTTAGTGGAGTAACACTGAAACTAATAAATTTGGCACATTAATTAAAGTGTTTGATTAAATGTCAAATTTATTGGAGCTTGGGTTATAGGTCCATAGGTCCCCAATACCACCTCTGTAACACTATATTAGATTTTTGCATAGAATGAATTATACATGTTTAATTCAGAATTTTTGAATTCTGAATTAATTTTTCACACTTGAATTATTAACGTGACACAGAAAAATGTTTTCTGTGACACATAATGTAATGTGATAAATGTTATCACATTTAACTGAGCATTAGTTAATTAATTGATTATTGTTAAAATCTATTCTTAAATAAATGTGATTTATTTTTGAATCGAGTTTTATATATATATATGGTTTTGAACCAAATCTTTTTATATATATATATATAAGATTTTATAATATATTAATATATATATATTAATATAATATTATAAAAAAAAAGAAAAGAAAAAGAGGGAAAGCCGTGAATCAGATTCACGGTTTCCACACTTACTCTATATATATATATATAAGTTTTTATAATATATTTATATATATATATATTAATATAATATTAAAAAAAAAAAAAGGGAAAGCCGTGAAACTGTTTCACGCTTTCCCACACAACACACACATATATATATATACATAAATGACCGAATCTAGTCTCGGCCAAAGTCAAAAAAAAAAAAAAAAAAAAAGAAGGAAAAGGCAAGTTTCTTTTTTCTTCACCGTTCCTTATATATATACATGTGCATATGTGTGTGGAAGAATAATAAGGATTCGGGGAAACAAAGAAAAAGAAAAGAAGAAAAAGGAAAGGAAAAAAAAGGGGAAAGAAAAATTACTAATAGCTCAGTTATAAAAAGGGAGAGATAACAGTTATCTCAGTAATTTTTATTCACATAATTTTTAGAGAGAAAAACTGAGAGTTCTTCTCTAAAGAAAAAGGTCTGCTATCTTATGTGTTGAGTACATAGCAGATTCAGAAAAGTGTGAGGATAATTCATTCTTGCAGTTTGATGCCCACTCGTCTTTCCATTGGTGTGGAGGCCTGGTTTGGAAGATCGTGGTGTCAAAGAGGAAAGCTAGGATACCCTGATAGTCTTCAAAAGGTTAGTAAAAAATTCCTAAAGCTTTCTGTAATTAAAATTATATACCTATTCCCGATGAACAAAGTTTTCAGAAAATTTTTGTTTGTCAACGATCCGTTTCTTCCGCTGCGTTTCATGTTTTAATTCCAACATATCCTTCATGACTGCAACATTCGCTTTGATTTCTTCCACCTTCATTTGGTTAGCAGTTGCCTGAGCACCTTCAGCACTACCAGTTTCTGATACTAATTGTCTTAGTGCCAGTTCTAAGGGACTCGTCTCACCAACACAAACGTCTCCAACTATTATTTCTTTTTCATCGAAGTTTTACCTCTTTTTCTAATACAAATCCGAGTTGGAAAAGTGCAAGGAGTGAAGCACAAGACGGTTTTGACTGCTGTTTTGCATACCGATGCCAAGAAAAATCACCTTTGGCAGCATCAGCATTTAAAAGGACTAGTTGACTAGACAGAGTTTCCAAAATAAAATCCCCTTTGGAAGAGTTTCAGCGACGATAAATGGAAGTATGGTTTTGTCATGGGATGTGCAAAAGCGAAAAGCATCTTTAACTGCACGGTAGCGGAAGATTCCTAGAACGGCCCTTGCAAGTACTTCTCACTTTTGAACTTCTTTAAGGTTGTTTTTCCTGATAAACCTGTCAGCGTACAGGACCTCAAGACAAATATCCAACCAATAGTCTCGGCGGGAGTTCACCTTGAATTCAGGAAACTCCAAATAAACCAGGTCTGCTTTGCAAACAAGATAACAGAAAGAAATTAAAAGTTAAAAAAAAAAAGTAATAATATGCTCCAATTCTTAAGTATCAATAATGTGACAGACATAATACATAGATGTTGATTTGAACATCACTGCTTTATCGAAAAGTCGAGCACACATTGGTCCAGTCAATTCTTATGACCCGCTTCATATCTGCTGCTACATCATATCTAACAGCTTTGTCAAACAAACCAACTCCAATTTTGTCGAAGTACAAGGTATAAATGGTTAGTGTCAACCGCCCTATAGAAAAACCATAAAAATCGATAAGTAATGCAGAAATAACGAACGCATTCCAAAACACAGTCGGAGGACACCTATTTAGCTGGAAAAGAGAAAAGCAGAAATATAGTCAAAACTAGAATACATAAAGAAACTATGTTAACTCCAAATGATGAATAGTGTGGTTAGAGCTCCTCTAACTAATAGTTATTAGCATAATTCTGTTGCTAGAAGTTTTGTACAACTAGGAATATACTTTATAGTCAAGTGTATAATTATGGTTTGCTACTTTATAGTTACTACAGCACTGAAGTTAATTATACAGTGATACAAGCAATGATATGATCTGTGCAAAGTGACGACTGAGTAAGCTTCTCACAAATACCATATTTTTCCTTCTTTGCTCCCTGCAACTGTAACCAGCATTTCGTTCAACAAGAAATGCCAATATCATATAACTTAGTGATATCTTTACCCGGCTAAGTGAGGAGAAAGGCCCAAAAATGGAGACGAGAAGAAATAATGCAAGTCTTTCTGAGAGAGAATAATGCAATTAAGACATTTCTGTATCATATAAGAATCCCATACATGTTTTACGCCAACAGGTCGCTTTTCCAAATGATGACCATGAGAAAGAACTCGTTTTGGGCTGCTGACATTAGTGGTATTATTTCCTGATTTGCTATGACCTCATGGATAAAGACAGAAAAATCCTCTGCTAACAAAATGACACTAAGATTACATCCTGTCTATGCACAGACACTCCCACCCCAAGGAAAACAAAAAAAGTAACTAGAATAAGTTACAAGGACTTACGCATTTTAATTGTAGTTTATGGAGCAAGAATTCAATCTCTCCCCAACGCAGATTAGGAAGGAGTTGTATTCCAGAATCTAATCTTGATTCCAAATGGCCTTTACTAAGATTTAAAAGAGTTTAGTTCTTTTTTTTTTTTTTTTAAGTAGACTACATTTTGCATTCAAAATCCTAGTTAGATCAAAGCTTTATATTTTTGTTTGACATGAAAAGTTGCATCAAACAATAAATCACTCACCAGGCCATGGAGAGATACCAATATGTTGCAGAACCGGTTGATTAGGAACTGTACCGTCCACATTTAAGACTATTTTTCCCTCAGCAAGCAGAAGATTTCCTATGGAAGGGACCAGTGCTTTTTTTTCAGCCTTTATAATCCTGCAAAAGAACCATTCCCCACAGCAGTGAGTCAATTCACTTCATCTGCTATTTGGGTAATTCCATAAACATATCCCTTGGAACTAAGAATATTAATTCCGGAAACATGTTTTTCTTTTCGTTTATGCAGTGAAACAATTGACGCTCATGGTAATCATAAATTAGAAAGTGTGTCAATTCATTGTTTGCCTAGTAAATTTATACCAGAAGCGACGTCTTCACACCGGAACACCAGGGAAAAGCATTGTCCAACCCAAAATAAAACTACTATTGAGATATAAATTGCTGATAATATATTCAATGAACTTTTCTTTTTAATCTTAACATTTGTTTCTAGAGAAGCAAATGAAAGAGCGACCAGTGGTGAAATCACAACTGCAAACCGTACAAAGGAACATAAGGCAACAGTTTGAAGATTTTCGGGGAAATTCTGCGTTAGAAGTCTGGAAGTTGAGCAACTGAAAGAAGTCAATATGAAAAATCTTACTTGTCAAGGCTTCTTATGTATTTGTCATACACCAGAAAATGAAGTCAGGAGCCTGAAGAGCTTGTGAGTGCATCAAAGAGATTGTGCACAGTGATTATATCAGCAACAGCTGCACAAGAAGGGGCTATTAGGGCAAAATGGTCCAACAGTTTTCTCACCATCAACCTACTGCAAAGAAAAATAAATGTGGATAAGAACATGATGAAGAACATGTTTGGGATATTAGGAAGTTGACTTGTATATTTATCTTTTAGGATAGTGTTTTTATTTAAAATTTCTGTTTAAATTAAGATTATATTTATCTCACAGTGATATCTAAAGCTTAACTAAGTTTAGCTTATTGTTAGTTTTAGGGATTAATCCTAAAAGTAGTTTTTTAACTTCACACATAATCTTATTGTGATCCCTACAGTTTAAAGCGCCCTAAATTGACCGTGATCTATCTTAATGTGGCGAACTGGTCTTTCAATTATTTTTGCATTAAATCTGGATGAGATGGATCATATGTTAGCCGTGTCATTTAAGTGAGAGTAATGGACATTGCTGTGGCTTTTAGGGCAGGATTATTTGATTGAATTTGATTTGGTATGGTGTTTATATTCTGTTGTTTGTATATTCCATTTGGTTTTTCCTCTAATTAATGTATGTTATTAGTTATAACGTCAATGGGACTCCAAGGGCATTTACAAACCACTTCATTAATATAACTGCTCACCACACACAACTCAATTGTTGTTCTTGGTCATTTTCTTAAGTCAATTGACGCAAGGACAACTTTGTCACATAATATTGCAGATAGCGAAATAATAGGAAAAAAAAAGTGACAAATGATGGGTCAACTCACGTTCTCTAGTTGTTTGTTGTCAACTTTCGGAGCCTCCCATGCAAGCATCCTGTCAAAAGTCAAACGACAGAACTCGTTATCCCTCAAATAATCTGGGCGTCTAGTCGCTATACGCAGCGCTTGGTACGAACAAAATTCTAAAAATTCCTCGCAAATGCCAGAAGTTGCTCACTGTTCTCAGGCATTGCCTTTCCAAAAGCATGCGGTAATTCTTCAATAGATATTTCAAGTATTCTACAACAAGAAACATAAAAGTTAAATTGCTAGAAGCTCATTTTTGTGAAATACTTCATTGATGGCTATGATAAGAGAGAGACCTTGAACAGCAAGAGACGACGGAATTGGCGAGAGGTGAGGAAGACTCCAAACGTCATCCTTTTGGCATGCATTTAAGCTCATGTTCTTAGGGCTGAACAAGGCTTTCAGAGACTTGTGAATCTCATGGCTTCTCATCAGCCCTTCCCACAGTCTCACCTTCCCATCGTTCTCCATTGTCCCTGATCTCTTCTCTAGTCTTCTCTCTTTCTTTTTCTGTTACTTTTTTGTTTGCTCAGTTTTGTCTTTGACCAGCATTATGCATCCAAGGAAATGAAAACAGAAGGTGTACCCTCTTCCTTGCATTCTACGGCCCATTTTTAAAATTACAAGTTGGAGCACGTGTATTATTCTAGGGAACTGAATATTGTTTGACATATTTAACTTATTTTAGACATTAAAGCTACAATTAAATATAAATAAATTAGTAATCATTTTGGTGTTTGCTATTCATTGGTTTAGGCCCTCAAACTACTACTGTTAGGATCTGTTTCGCTTCCAAGAATAAGATTAAAATAATTATAGCATGATAATTAAATTGAAGCTATAAATAATTAAACAATGCGGAAAAGATAAATGATACCATAAGTAAGATTTATAGTGGTTCATTCTATAATGAGAGCTACGTCTACTGTTTTTTACTATGATAAATGGGTTGATACAAATTACAAAATATTTAAGAAATTTGATATGAAAACACTTGTATTTCTATAAAGTTTCTATGAGTTTCTCTTTTTGTCTTTCTCAGTGAAGTTGTTGCTACCCTTTATATAGAGTGTTCTGTGAGATCGTGGCTTCAAGCTGATGGAAGGAGTGGGCATGATAGTGCTTCCAATAATAGGACACTTGTTGATCTTCGATAGGGCGTAAACATCGAACTTCTTTCCACGTCCTACTTCGTGGCTTAGCACATATCTCTTTGTAATTACTAAGCTCTGTATATTGATTCCATTAATCGACACTTAGCAAATATAGAAAGTGAGAAATGCATAGATTCATACAAAATGAAACAAGTAAAAGCTATAACTAAACCACAACTATCGAATCGATTGATGCCTCTAGTCGATTGAGCAATGAGCAAATGATGCTTACGATAACAATCTATCAAATTGAACACTCCTATTGGGCTCAATTCGCTCGGACTACAACTTAGACTCCTCATTCTGGGCCTTCACTGAATGATTTGATCTTAATCAAATCATACCCCAACAATTAGCCCCCCTACTCCTTGGTCGATGTGATCGATTATAGGAGTGAATTAGTCGCTCCAAACAAGTCCAAACCCCAATTCGATAATACGTTGCTTCCCTTAGATGAAACTTTACATTCACACCATGATCATCACCCAACCTCAAGAAAATATGAGCATCAATCACACATTACACGTGGCATAGTATGATCGGAATGTTTCAAAATATCCTTGCACCATTGATGTTAGCACCTAATTGAAGAGACAGTTGCCTTAGTTTGAGCATGAAGTCAAAAAGATATCCTAATTTTAGCCATTAGATCATTTCTCTGAAAATAAATCCAAGCCATCCATCATTGTCTTCAGACAATATATAAGGGATCTCTCTCTCCTCCTTCATTTCATTCTCTTTTCTACTTCAAAGTTCAAGCAATTCCTCTTGAGTTTTTTGAGCTTTCCAACCTATTTCCAGGTAAGATTTCTCCCCTTTTTTATTTTCTTGCCATTTTCTTTCTGTAGATATAATTTTCTTGTAATTTTGCATACTTTGACACCATTTTCTCTCTATTTTTTGAGAAAATCCATAGTTTTTAGGTGTTTAGTTCCTGGGTATTTTAGAACTTTCAAAAACTCCTTTGGAATTCTTTGAATCTCAAATCCATTGGTCCTTTTGATCTTTTTAGCCCTAGATTTCCTTCAAAATTCCATTTGTTGTACAAAATGTCAAAGAATTCCATCGATATTAATTTAAGCTCGAGCGAAAGCAGTAATTTCTAAGGTAGTGATGACAAAAGGGATGTTGATGAAGGGATCCTAGAATAATCAAGACTCGAATGGGCTTCTCAAATTGGTGGGCTAGAAGCAGGAAAACAGCATAAGAGGGCACCATCAAAGCAAAGAAAAGAAACAGACATGCAGGTCCCTCTAGTTGAGTCGTACAGAACAAATCCCTCGAAAGGTGAGTATACAAATCACCCACCAAGGAGGTCTCTTTTTTTTTTTTGGTAAAAACCCAAAATCTATCATCAAGAATGAGGACTTATTGAACATCCAGGTTAAATGTAGGATTCCCACTTCCGTAGAAATTTGACTCCCTTTTCTCGACAAGCGAGCAGATACTTAGAACAATGGCTAATTATGCGTTTTTACCAAATGGTTAGAGCTCGGACTTCGATTGCTAATCCTTGAGTTTATTCTTGAATTCGCATCTCACGTCTAGATTTTAGTAACATAACTTATGCTAAACAAGATGTGTCTACTTCCTACTTTAATAGTACTTATCAAAGAAGTAGATATCAACTTTACAATAGTGGACTTCCTTCGATGCTATTACTTAAAGCCCAATAATAAGAACAGGGGTTGATTCTACTTTGTTTATCAGTAATCAAAGCGAATCATTGCTGATTTTCTTAATATAAATAGGCAGTGGGAAGAAAAATACTTCCTTATATCTCTGAAATGTGATTCTGTCAACTCACCACTCGATTTCCATTTCCCTTTCCATTTGGGCATATTGGTGAGTTTTGAACCCTACTTTCCTTGATGCAGTCATTCCGACTAATCCTTATGTTCCTTACTTTGTAGATTACGAGTTGAACCATGCCCCTTCGAGTGGAGAATGATTTCGAGAGAAGCTCAATGCCCTTACCTCTTTAGAATGATGGACTTGGGTAGAGGTATCACACCCTGATTGACTTGGGAAATCAACCATTTAGAAAACTTTTAGATAAATTGCAACTGTTGAAAAACGAGTATGTAGCGAAATTTTAAAAATTTTTAAATTAGAGTATTTTTCAAAACACAACTTTGACATACTATATACATAAATTAATTAGATCTTACTAACCTTTTGTATGTTGAAGAGCACTCGTAATCAGTGAAAAGAAGAACGTTTTAGAAGAGCCTTAACCAACTAGTCTTCTTTGTTATTCTGTATCCACAATTGGAGTGTATGTGGGCATACGTTGTACAGCTCTTCCTTTGGTGACTCTCCTTCCAACCAATTGAGAAGGCCTAGAGCTAAGGCTCTTGATTTGTGAACAATAGCTCTGAGGGAGTTTCAGAGTTTCTCATAGCAGAGTCCTCTCTCTAAACTTCTCAACTGATCTTAATAATTGAGAAAACTCACCCCCTATTTTATTAAGGTTGGACCTTGGGTTAATCATTATCAGATAAAGCTTAAAAAATTTGAATATGGATCAACTTTTGATGAAAATTACGTCTAAAATGCATAATCAGATAATCGTTAGATCGGTAGTCCAAACTTATCCATCAGCCTACCGAACTTACTCCATTAGTAGACCGAAGTAGCAGATCGGCCTCTAAACTTGTGATAATTTGATCCCTGAGAATCTTTTATTTCCCCCCAGAGATTCTCATATAAAGCCTCAGTTTTAATTCAAATAACCTAATAGAGAAGTTATTTGATCAAAACAACTATACCTGGATAATCTCATAGAAAATAAATATTATCTCAATAATTCAACATGTTTATCTTGAATTAATTCATAAAATTAATCCAACTGATAAACAAACATGAATTATCTGATCATATCAAATTTCAGCCAATTTAATAATTTAACATAAGTCACCAATTTGTTAGAAAAGCATGCCATATCGTTACAGGATTTATTATGAGCCAACAAAAAGGGACCTGATGGACCTATATAGTTCAAGCTTCGATAATTATAAAATATTATATCCTAGATATATATTTTATAATTATTAACTTTAATGTGATACCACTAAGAGCTTAGAGCTGTACTCTTGAACTATATTATATCCTAGATTTATCATAATGTGTCGTTTTCTCATAGGATATTCATAATCAGCTTAAAGATAAATTCCATCTTACCTTCCCAATTATTTTTATCTTATCTTCTGTTATCTCACCATTAGAAAACTTACTATCCAAAGATAGTATACCATTCGGTTGCACCTATGCATCCAAATGGTTGAGTGCTCCAGTCTTCCAATTACAAGATAACATAGATAAGAGAATATCATTAACTCTACAAAAAGAGCTATGGATTCCATATCTATGAATAACAGTCCTTTACTATCAAGAGTCATGTCTCTAATGTACCGATATGCGTACCATCAAAAAGTCAAGATGTCACCCTTTGGTACATCAAAAGACATAAGTCAAAATAACGGGACCATTAATCATTTCAGGATTAAGACACAACACATATGATTGTCTAAAGTGAATTAATTTGCTCAGATGGAATTATTAATTTAAATAAATTCAACTTTATGTCCCGATCCAATACATTGTCACCTATGACAATGTACCAATGTTTCTACTCATGGAGTCTAACTCCCATGGCCAAGACAAGCCATTTCCCGTGAAGGATGTAGACAACATAACAATGTTAGCATGAATAAAGTGCCCAACTTTATTCCCTCGATTGTAGATCTTATGATTTAGATTGTCACTTTTAAGATTCATGTCTTCCACAAAATCTGTCCATCATATGCTTGATTCTTAAAGGTTTAGACTGACAGTCTTAAACTTTTGTTTGCTTACCATATATTTAACAATTATGAACGTAAAGAGGATAACATTTGGTATATGAACAATAAATAAATTCTTTATTGATAAAACGTCTCCAAAAACATATTACAACATTTTTTTCCTTAAGGCATCATTTCCAACACCAACAAGTATCCCTATTTGTTTTCCTGATCGAGTTGATTGGACTTTTTTCTTTTGCTGTGGTGCACTTCAACAATTGTAAGTTCCATTGAAATACATAAACCCTCTTTTTGATGAAGACAATGTGCTTGCAGATGCTAAAATGTCATTGATGAAGGTTACACTTCTATAGGCCAAAGAGGTGTTGGGAAAAAAAGCTGCAACTAAAGCCGCAGCTAAGGAGAAGAGGAAGAAGAAGAAGGATGAGGCAAGCAAATTTGGCACCTCGAACACTTAAAAGACCCCTTCCTCCAAAGCCAACAGACATTACAAATCTACCTTCACCTCCTCCTTTTAACATCCAGCCCTTGGCATTGAGGAAAAGGAAAGCAGTCAAGGTTGAACCTCTCAAGTAGACAGAACTGATATTGAAGGAATCGATGAGAAGACACTTGATGTGTCCAAACATACAAGTGCCTTACCGAATAATGAATCGGCTTCGAAGGCTACAAAGAGCTTTAACTTTTCTTCAGATGAGACAAAGTTTAGAGGGAAATCTCTTCTAGGCTTTGCAACGAGTCCACAATCCTTTTTGGCCAAGTAAAATTTAAGCAAGTCTCACCTCAATTTTATAATGTTTTCATGATTAAATGTCTAACCTTGTATTTTGCAGGCCTTCCAAATGTATAAGATCTTTACAAACAAGGTTGAGTTCTAACATGAGAGACTCACCACATTTACACATGAGCTAGGTGAGCAACTCAAGAAGGTAGAAGAAGAGAAGAAGGCCAAATCAGAAAGAGAAAGCGTTGCAGGAGATGGAAAAGCTGTAGCTGCATTGGCTTCGTCAAATGAGAAGGTCATTAATATAAGTAGCAACCTTCAGGTGAAAGAAGAAAAGCTTGATTGAGCTAAAAAGGAAGTGGAGGAGAAGGCTAGTGAAGTTGCGACAATCAGGGAGCAGCCCCTTGATGTCTACAGTGAGTCCACCATTAAGGCGAAGCTCGAGTTGTTCAAAGAGTTCAAGGAGCATCAAGGTAAAAAAATTGGGATGTGGATGTCGAGATAGCAAAGCTAGAAGACCTTCTAACCCTTGATGCTGACTCCAATGTTGAAGAGACTAATGCGGATGCAACGGCTCTTGAGGATGTTGAAAACAAAGCCTTGGAAGCAAACAAAGAGACCACTGTGCAACCTCTAACTGGGGAGGGTACTTTTAATGTCATAGACTAGATGTAGCTTTATAGACTTCCTTTTTTAAATCTTGATTTGTAATTTGGAAGTATTGTAGACATATTTTGCTCAATTTTGAAGTCTTCTCTTGAGCTTGTTCATTCTTGGGCCTACTCCTCTCGCGGTTTAGCCTATATGTTCATCTTCCTCATTCTAACAGTTACTCCCTTAAGTGCCTTTTCTTCAGCAATTCTTCGATCTTAGTTCACATTTTTAATCTATCATCAGATGTTTGGTGTTCTGGTGGAATTCATAATACTTTGTTTAGTCACGGGATTGGCTTGGGGCCATTTTATTTGGCCACCCAACATAATCCTTCCCCTATAGCTGGGCAATCAATTTGGTGAGGGATATGTTCAAGGCATACCTTCGTGGCGACAATGACCTACTCCCTTTTGTGGTTTTTGTTCTTTCATCCTCCATTATCTTCTTGGTGGTGTTCTTGTTTGTCCTATTCATTCTAGTCGTGTCTTTGGTTGTATTTCTACTCTCCTGTTCTGCTCCCCCTTCCTCATAAGTTCTTGCTCGCAACGCTCATTCTCCTCTTCAAGATCAAGCCTGCCCTTGGCCTCTTAGATCATCTGTAGGTATTCTAAATAGATGCTATTTTTGAACAAGGACATATGCAACTGTTCTTTCTTCAAAAATTCTTGAGTTGTTCCATCTTCTAAATTTTAGATCTTCAAAATGGCTTTGATAAACCTCTTAATGTGAGCTTGTAACGACTCTCTTAGGCTCTAAATAACCGACCAGAGGTGTTTGGTTGTTTTACCCATTTTGATGTGTATAAAGTAGGCTTTGACAAAAGAATCTGCTAACTCTTCAAAGTTATCGATTGTTCCAGCAAGTTACTGAACCACCAGAGGGTAGATCCTCTCAAACTTTACACAAACAGCTTACACATCATCTCATCTAGTATTGAATCTAGGATGCTTGTTGTGCTCACAACATTCTTGTATCAAAGGAGGTGATCTTTTGGGCCTGTGGTTCATCAAATCGTACGAACATGAGGTTCTTGTATTTTGGAGGAACAACATAAGTAATCCTCCTCGTAAAAGGGTCTCATGTATATTCTTTGAGATGCCATCGAGTGTTGGGTCTTGATCATAGCCTTAGTTAGTTTCTGGTCGATATTCTCCTCAACCAGCCTAGTATTTTGATCGAGACTATCTTGCGTCATCTATCAGACAGCCTCTACAGTTAATAGGGCCAGACTCGAAACTGCCTCTGCCTGCGTTGTCTACTCGATCTCTTCATTCTATTATTTGAATGCTTGTGGATCTTCTCTACTTACACCTTGTGGAGCGATTGTAGTAGCCAAGGCTGTAGTCGGCGCTGGTGTTGTCGTAGTTATTGTGGTCATAGTTGCCGCTACAGGTGTCGAGGTGTGTATAACGATTGCCCCTTCCAATAGGGCTATAGGAAGGTTGTTGCTTGGTTGAGATGGTGTCTGGTACTGCCACAACATGGTTGTCATCATCGAAAATGTAGAATGCCCAAAATAAGGGTAGTAATATGAGTGGGCTATGAGCTGAGAGTTTTGATAGCTGATCTGGCTCTTGAGGGTATTTTTCTCACTGTTGAGTTGGTTGAGTTGCCTGTCGCGCTCCTATGAATGCGTTGCCTATTCATGAAGCAGCTTCTTCAATGTTTCAACTTCCACAACAAGGACCTTAATCTACTCGTCGCCTTGAGACACAGTCTGTGCCTCATTGCACTATTCGCACATATTTGGGTGGTCTATGCTGTTTGCCATATTTGATGCTACAACTTTCAAAATCCTCAAGTTGGTGATCTGAAGGCCCCACGGTGGGTGCCAAACTATAGATAATGGATCTAAAATTAAATATAAACAGATTAGCAATAAATTTGAGGTTTGCTATTCACAAGTTTGGGCCCTTAAACCACCATTGTTAAAATCTGTTTAGCTTCTAAGAACAAGATTAAAATAATTATAGCATGAAAATTAAATTGAAGTTGTAAATAATTAAACAATGTGGAAAAGATAAATGATACCATGTGCAAGATTTATAGTGATTCACTCTATAATGAGAGCAACATTCACTGTTATTCCCTATAATAAATGGGTTGATATAGATTACAAAGTATTTAGGGAATTTGATATGAAAACACTCATAATTTCTATAGAGTTTTCGTAAGTTTTTCTCTCTATCTCTCTCAATGAAGCTACTGCTACCCATTATATAGAGTGCTCTGTGAGATCGTGGCTTGAAGCTGATGGAAAGAGTGGGCATAATAACTCTTGTAGTACTGAGACATGTGTTGATCTTCGATAGGGCGTAAATAGTGGACTTCTTCCCATGTCCTATTTCATAGCTTAACACGTATCTAAGCTTTGTACATCAATTCCATCAAATTGACACATAGTAAATTTGCATTAGCAAGAAATGCATAGATTCATACAAAACGAAATGAGTAAAAGCTGTAATCCAATTACAACTATCGAATCAATCGATGCCTCTAGTCGATTGAGCAATGAGCAAGCGATGTTTACAATAACAATCTCCTGAATCAAACACTTCAATCAGGATCGATTCACTTGGACCCCTACTTGGACTCCTCATTCTGGGCCTTCACTGAACGATTTGGACCTAACCAAATCGTATCCCAACACCTATTATAAAGTATTTATTTAAAATTTTAAGAAAAGACAAAGATTGTTGTCATTTGTAAATGATCATCATACATCATAAAATGAAAAGTCAGATGTGTAAACATGACTTTTATTACGTAGTAATGTGAGGTACGTGTGACAATGATAAATTAATGAACTTTTTTTTCCCTTGAGTAAACAAAAAAAAAATTATTATTATAGATGAGTGATATGCCTTACAACTTCCTTGTTATATAAAATAAATATGGCATTACACCTATCACTTCTAACTACAATGGTATAAAACAGTCATCATGAAGGACTTAAGACAACCCTAATATTTTGATATTTTCATAAAAAAATTTTGTCTTCTCAAAATGATTTATTTATAAACAGATGTTTTGAAATGAATTATAAAACGTACCGTTTATCAATAACTTATATCAAAATTCTTCACTAAATTATCAAAAAGAACAATGAAAAAAAAAAAAACTTGCATCTCTACTTTTATATTCTTTAGAATACATAGCATTTGTTTCTCATCACAAGCATTCCAACTTGTCAAAACAAAATCTCAAAATTTTGAGAGAAGAAAATAAGAAAATTGAGATTTCTACAAAAGAAATGGGTGACTCAAAACCCTTAATGATTACCAAAAAGAGAGAGAGAGAGATACAGAGACTCGTTGAAAAACTTCAAGTGAAAACCTGGTTGTTAAAGACAAAAAGAACAGATGATGATGTCGTGAAGACCATACCTAATTTTTCAATTTAATATGTTTCCATGTAGATTAGTGATGGAATCTCAAATTTTTCTCTCTGTGTAGCCACTTATTAATAAAGACAGTTATTTTTTTTTTGAGTTAAATTGTAACGTCCCGGAATTTATTTAGTGTTAATGTAGTGTAAATGATGAATTAGTGTGCCATAATTAATGTCTTAACATTAATTAGATTATTTGGTTGGATTTTTAATTTTTGGTCGTTTTGTTAAATTGATGCTTCCAAATGATTTCTTATTGTTTTAAAATGATGTTTTGAGTTTTAAAAACACCACAATTTGTAAAATGTTAAAAATTCTCCGTTTTGCAAAACTGTGGGCGGCACATGGTTTTTGCACAGTAAAACTGCCCACCGATTTTCTCTATTTATTTCCTTCCTTCCTCTCTCTCCTCACTCTCATGTTTCACTCTCTCTCTCTCTTTCCTCTCTCTTCCTCGGTAGCTCTCCCTCTCTCTCAATTCTCTCTCAAATTTTTGAACTCCATTTCGAATCCAAGCTTCGGGACAGCGAGAAGGAAGCTCGGGGACGCGGATTGAAGCTTCGATTCGAGGTTAGATTCAAAATTTCTAAACTTTTTACAAAATTTTCAATTTTGTGTGTTTTTGAAATCTAAGTTTGTTTAAGCTTAGAAAACCTTGGATTTGAGTTAGATGAACTTAGAACAACTAGAATCTAAGCTTAGATTGAAGAAAAATGGATTGAATTCAAGATTTTTCATTTTTCTCCTCATTTTCTCATTTTTGGATTTTTGAGGATTTTGAGTCTAAATCTTGTTTAAATGATTCCAAACATGTTCTAGAATGTTTTTCTATCAACTATAATTGTTTTTCATGCCTGGGAATTGAGAAAAATAGGTTGGAATCCAGATTTGGGTTTTGGGGAATCGAAACCCGTGGCTGGAAATTTCTAGGTTTTCCCAGTTCAGCAGGCCGAAGTTCGTGTTCGGCAGGCCGGAGTGATGATCGGCAGGCTGGTGTTCTTTCGATCGGCAGGCCGAATCTGGGGAAATGTTCGGCAGGCCGAAGCAGGGCGTCCGGCAGGCCGACCGAGGCATGGAAAATTTTGTGATTTTTACCCGTTTTCACTGTTTTGAACCCAGATTTAAATCCCAACCTTATAGGATGATTTTAAAGGTACAAATGGCACACTAGGACATCATGAAATGATTTAGTAACATAGAATGTCTCAAACTAGATATTGATCGACTTAGTTTGTATCTAGGATCGTTCGTGGTTCCGTGGAGCTAACGTATAGCGGGCCGGGATTACGGTATGAAGCACCGGCACGAGTATTGAGGTAGGACTTCTACCCCTTTTCTTTGGTAGCCTGGTTTTGAAATGATTTGGCTTTAAAAAGGATTTCTATCAAAATGTTTCCAACGGTTGTTTGAAAATAGTTTTATCGGTTATATTTTAATATACCGTGATTATGAAATGAAATCCATAATAAATGTAACTGATAACACTCGGTAATTGGGTTTTGAATGACAATGATAATAAACACTAAGGCATGATGCCATATCAAAGATCGGGTCATGTAGCGATCGACCTTGGGGGCAGGTCCCGAAACCCAGCTGGGCCACTACGGTGGTGAAATCATGGTTTGCCTAGGTAAAAGTAAAATGGTGTTTTGATTTGATGAGTAGACTGTTCTGTGCCAGAACGGTTCTACTCAAAGTATTTATTTATTTAATTATTTATTTAAGTGTCCTTTTGAATAACTTCTAGTATTGCTATGTTCTCTTGCATTAAATTGTTTTATAAAACATAGTCCTACTGAGCCTTTCGCTCACGTTTTATCTGTTTTAAATTTCCCCCTCTAGGTGGTTTCCCTTTTAGGTTTGGAGAAGATTCTTCAGACCGAACTCAGGAGCAATAGGAGAATTTATTTATATTCTGTATTATTAATCAAGGCATGTAAGACTTAACTTTATTTGTACCTGGACTGTAATTATATTTATGATATTGTCAGTACTATATGTGTGCACAAGTTGTGGGTTGTGGAACCCATGTTCGTGGTTTTTTTTATTTAATTTCTATTATTTGCCTAATATTTATAATTTCTTTTATAAAATGTGGTGGAAAATCTCTTTATTTCTCACTTAATTGGATTTTTAAACTCTTAATTTAAATTAAATTCTCTTTTAATTAACTTAAATATTCCACCACGTCACCTCCCGTACTCCGGGGCGTGACAAAATGGTATCAGAGCTCAAGGTTATGAACCTTGGGAATTGTGCACACATAGGTTTGACAATGAAATACCTCTGACAGTCCAAATTTTGTTTTCAGAAGTGAGAGAATGGCACCTAGACGTCGTTCGACTGCTGACGCCGAGTTCAAAAATGATGAGAGCATGATGAGGTCTATGTTTGCGGCTTTCCGGCAGATGGCAGCCAGGGCTAGACCAGAAGACTCCAATGTTGGTAGTCGGCATGCTTTCTTTAAGGAATTTTGGCGGGCGTCTATTCTGACTTTCGATGGCAATGGGGATCCGCAGTTAGCAGAATATTGGTTGGATTCGATCTTGAAGCATCTAGATACTCTTGGTGTGCCTGAAGAGTATCGTGTGGAGTTTGCGGCGTATAAGCTCGAGGGTGGCGCCAACACCTGGTGGAAACAGACTAAGCGTCTGGAGTGCGGTGGTGATATCAGTTGGGACAAGTTCGAAGAGCTGTTCTATGATCGGTATTTTCCGCAGGGGTATAGAGATCAGAAGGCAGCTGAGTTTTATAGATTGCAGCAGGGTGATATGTCAGTTCGGGAGTATGAGGCAAAGTTTAATGAGTTGGCTAGGTTTGCTCCATTAGCGGTGGCATCAGAGCATGAGAAATGTATCAAGTTCCAGGAAGGGCTCAAGGCTCCTATCCGGCGGCAGTTGGTTGCTCTACGGCTTAGAAGTTTCGGAGAGCTTGTGTCATCGGTGATCTCTGTGGAGAATGATTATGTGCAGTATTGTGAGGACCGAGCCAAGGCTTCAGGAGGACTGCAGAGGAGTGGCAGGAAGAGTACTAGTAGTCGTCCAGCTCCGGGGAAAGGCAAGCAAGGAGGTACGACCAGTGGCAGTAGCAGTTCGTCTGGCAGCGGGCGTAGCAATCCCTACAGCTTCCATTGTCATTTCTGTCAGCAGCGTGGACACATCAAGAGAAATTGCCCGATCAGGAGTGCTCGCCTTGGATTGCAGACCGGGGAGGATGCCGGTCGTTCATCTCAGCCTCAGCCTCAGACTCTACCTCCGCCTCTGCAGTACCCGCAGTTGCAGTATCCGCAGTTCTCTCCTCAGCAATTCTCATATCCGGCACGGGGGCAGCAGCTGCAGTATTTTCAACGTAGTGTTCCTCAGTACAGAGCGCCGAGTGCAGGTAGTGTGCAGTCGTCTCCATCTCAGCAGCATCGGCCGAGTAATCCAGGACCCAGTAATGTCGGTAGAGGAAAAGGGAAAGCGACAGTGCAGGTCCATGCAATGGCATCTGGAGGGTCAGATTCTCAGACTGGTAACGCAGTTGTTGACGGTATGGTTTTGGTTTCTAGATCCTTAGCTTGTGTTTTATTCGATACTGGTGCCTCTCATTCTCTCATTTTGAGTTCTTTTGTACATGCCTTGGGATTAGAGATAGAAGAGTTTAATGAACCCCTAGTTATAACTTCTCCCTTGGGGCGGGCGTGTGTGAATTGTATGTGTAAATCATGTAAAATAAAGATTGGGGATGAGATTTTGAAAAGATTTTTGATTATACTCCCCATGAGTTCCTATGATGTGATTTTAGGGATGGACTGGTTGTCCAGGTATAGTACAGTCGTGGACTGCCAACTTAGAAAAGTGACCCTAGTGTCTGATAGGGGGACGGTAATCACTTACCAGGGTGGTGGTGATTGGTTAATGAGTGAGCGTCTCTTGAAGTCGTGTCTAGGAGGGTGAAGGAATCTAGATTGTTGTGCTTTTCTTGCCAACCTGGATTGCGAGCCCTATGTTTCGAGTAGTAGTGTAGCGATTCTGGTGGTTGATGAGTTCGAGGATGTCTTCCCCGACGAGTTATCAGGATTACCACCGCATCGAGAGATTGAGTTTGGTATTGAGTTGTTTCCAGGGACAGTACCAATTTCTATGGCACCTTATCGGATGGCGCCGACAGAAATGAAGGAATTGAGGAAGCAACTTCAGGAGCTTGCTGATAAAGGGTACATTCAGAATAGCACATCTCCGTAGGGAGCACCGGTTTTGTTTGCTAAGAAGCACTATGGGACTCTCAGGTTATGTGTGGATTATCGCCAGCTGAATCGTGTTACGGTGAAGAATAAGTATCCCTTGCTTAGGATTGATGAGCTATTTGATCAGTTGGGAGGTTCGCGATACTTCTCGAAGATCGATTTGCGTTCAGGTTATCATCAGCTCAGGATCAAGGAAGAGGATATTCCCAAGACAGCTTTTAGGACTCGGTATGGGCATTTTGAGTTCCTGGTTATGTCATTTGGGTTGACGAATGCTCCAGCAGCTTTTATGGATCTGATGAACAGGGTATTTAGGCCGTATCTGGACCAGTTTGTGATCGTGTTTATCGACGATATCCTTGTGTATTCTAAGACTTGGGAGGAGCATGAGCAGCATCTTCGGATCGTGCTTCAGACTCTGCAGGAGCACCAGTTGTATGCTAAGAGGGAAAAATGTGAGTTCTGGTTGACCGAGGTCAAGTTTCTGGGTCATATCATCTCGGAGCATGGTATTTCTGTGGATCCATCTAAGATTGAAGCTATATTGGAATGGGAACGACCAAGGAATGTAGCAGAGATTCGCAGCTTCTTAGGTCTTGCTGGATATTACAGGAAATTTGTAAAGGATTTTTTGAAGATTGCAGCTCCGTTGATGAGATTGATCAAGAAAAATGCCAAGTTTGAGTGGGATGAAGATTGTGAGTCTGCTTTTCAGGAATTGAAGAACCAGTTGACTTCAGCTCCAGTGTTGGTTATTCCTAGGAGTGACGAGCCGTATGAGGTTTATGCTGATGCTTCAGGGCGTGGACTTGGATGCGTGTTGATGCAACACGGGCGTGTGGTTGCGTACGGATCGAGACAGCTACGACCTCACGAGCGGAATTATCCTACTCACGATTTAGAGCTTGCGGCGGTGATCTACACGCTGAAGATTTGGAGGTGTTACTTGTATGGAGCATCGTTTTAGGTCTTCTCCGATCACAAGAGTTTGAGATATTTGTTCACTCAGAGGGATCTCAATTTGAGGCAGCGCAGATGGGTAGAGTATATGGAGGATTATGATTTCGCTTTGCAGTATCATCCTGGGAAAGCTAATGTGGTCGCGGACGCGCTTAGCAGGAAGTCTTCAGGGGTTCTTGCTTGTTTGATTTTTGAGGACTGGAGCAGGGATGCGACAGTGAGTGAGTATCGGCTACTGTATCATGAAGACGGTGATCGAGTTTCGTTATATCATGTGGAAGCGACTCCAGCTCTTGTTCAGATGGTGAAGCAAAGCCAGTGGCAGGATCAGCATTTGCAGGGGATTTGGTCGCAGATTCAGAACGGGGAGCAGTTTGAAGAATGGAGCGTACATGCAGATGGATCGTTGTACTTTCAAGAGCGCCTAGCAGTTCCAGTTATCGCCGAGGTGACGAAAGCCGTTCTAGACGAAGCTCATAGGTCTCAGTTCGCTATTCATCCGGGGAGCACCAAGATGTATCGTGATTTGAAGAGGCAGTATTGGTGGAGAGGCATGAAGAAAGATGTTTGCGAGTACGTGGCCAAGTGTTCGACATGTCTTCAGGTGAAAGCTGAGCATCAGAAGCCTGCAGGTCAGCTTCAGCCGCTTCCTATTCCAGGGTGGAAATGGGAGCATGTGACGATGGATTTTCTCACAGGTTTGCCGAGGACAGAGCAGCGGCATGATGCGGTTTAGGTTGTGGTCGACAGGTTGACGAAATCGACGCATTTCATTCCGTTTAGGTCGACGTGTTCCAGGAAGATTCTCGGGGAGTTGTATATGCAGAATATTGTGAGGTTGCATGGAGTTCCTTTGTCCATCACCTCTGATCGAGACACCAGGTTTAATGCTAAGTACTGGAGGAGTTTTCAGGAGGCTTTGGGTGCGGATTTGAACTTCAGTACGGTGTTTCATCCTCAGACTGATGGGCAGTCTGAGCGGGTTATTCAGGTTCTCGAGGATATGTTGCATGCTTGTGCGTTGGACTTCGGCAGAAATTGGAAGCAATGTTTGCATCTAGCGGAGTTCGCATACAACAATAGTTATAAGGCAAGTATCGGTATGGCACCATTTGAGGCGTTATATGGGCGGCCGTGTCGGTCACCTGTGTGTTGGGCCGAGCCAGAAGATAGAGTTATTCTTGGGCCGGATGAGATTCGTGATAGCAACGAGAAAGTCGCGGTGATTCGAGGTCGGTTGAGAGCAGCTCAGAGTCGGCAGAAGAGTTACGCGGATAGGAGACGTAGACCCTTAGAATTCGCGGTTGGAGATTTTGTTCTCTTGAGGGTGTCGCCTCGTAAGGAAACTATGCGGTTCGGAGTGAGTGGGAAACTTGCGCCGAGGTATATTGGGCCGTTCGAGATCACTCAGCGTGTTGGTGTGGTCGCTTATCGGCTCGATCTTCCGCCCGAACTTTCTCACGTTCATAATGTATTTCATGTGTCGATGCTTAGGAAGTGTCCACCTGAGCAGGGTAAGATAGTTTCGTTTCGTGATGTGCACGTTCAGGAGGATACGACGTACGAAGAAGTGCCGATTCAGATTATCGACCGGAAAGTGATTAGTTTGCGTCGTCGTGAGATACCGTTGGTGAAAGTCGTGTGGCAGCATCATGGGGTTGATGAAGCCACTTGGGAATTAGGGTCGAGTATGCGGGAATTGACTCCGCATTTGTTTTGTTTTTTAAATGAGTTGTAAATTTCGAGGATGAAATTTCTTTTAGGGGTGGAGAGTTGTAACGTCCCGAAATTTATTTAGCGTTAATGTAGTGTAAATGATGAATTAGTGTGCCATAATTAATGTCTTAACATTAATTAGATTATTTGGTTGGATTTTTAATTTTTGGTCGTTTTGTTAAATTGATGCTTCCAAATGATTTCTTATTGTTTGAAAATGATGTTTTGAGTTTTAAAAACACCACAATTTGTAAAATGTTAAAAATACTCCGTTTTGCAAAACTGTGGGCGGCACATGGTTTTCGCACAGTAAAACCGCCCACCGATTTTCTCTATTTATTTCCTTCCTTCCTCTCTCTCCTCACTCTCACGTTTCACTCTCTCTCTCTCTTTCCTCTCTCTTCCTCGGCAGCTCTCCCTCTCTCTCAATTCTCTCTCAAATTTTTGAACTCCATTTCGAATCCAAGCTTCGGGACAGCGAGGAGGAAGCTCGGGGACGTGATTCGGCAACCGAGAACGCGGATTGAAGCTTTGATTCGAGGTTAGATTCGAAATTTCTAAACTTTTTACAAAATTTTCAATTTTGTGTGTTTTTGAAATCTAAGTTTGTTTAAGCTTAGAAAACCTTGGATTTGAGTTAGATGAACTTAGAACAACTAGAATCTATGCTTAGATTGAAGAAAAACGGATTGAATTCAAGATTTTTCATTTTTCTCCTCATTTTCTCATTTTTGAATTTTTGAGGATTTTGAGTCTAAATCTTGTTTAAATGATTCCAAACATGTTCTAGAATGTTTTTCTATCAACTATAATTGTTTTTCATGCCTGGGAATTGAGACAAACAGGTTGGAATCCAGATTTGGGTTTTGGGGAATCGAAACCCGTGGCTGGAAATTTCTGGGTTTTCCCAGTTCGACAGGCCGAAGTTCGTGTTCGGCAGGTCAGAGTGATGATCGGCAGGCCGGTGTTCTTTCGACCGGCAGGCCGAATCTGGGAAAATGTTCGGCAGGCCGAACCTTGCTTCCGGCAGGGCGAACTGTGCAGTTCGGCAGGCCGAAGCAGGGCGTCCGGCAGGCCGACCGAGGCATGGAAAATTTTGTGATTTTTACCCGTTTTCACTGTTTTGAACCCAGATTTAAATCCCAACCTTATAGGATGATTTTAAAGGTACAAATGGCACACTAGGACATCATGAAATGATTTAGTAACATAGAATGTCTCAAACTAGATATTGATCGACTTAGTTTGTAGCTAGGATCGTTCGTGGTTCCGTGGAGCTAACGTATAGCGGGCCGGGATTACGGTATGAAGCACCGGCACGAGTATTGAGGTAGGACTTCTACCCCTTTTCTTTGGTAGCCTGGTTTTGAAATGATTTGGCTTTAAAAAGGATTTCTATCAAAATGTTTTCAACGGTTGTTCGAAAATAGTTTTATCTGTTATATTTTAATATACCGTGATTATGAAATGAAATCCATAATAAATGTAACTGATAACACTCGGTAATTGGGTTTTGAATGACAATGATAATAAACACTAAGGCATGATGCCATACAGAGATCGGGTCGTGTAGCGATCGACCTTGGGGGCAGGTCCCGAAACCCAGCTGGGCCACTACGGTGGTGAAATCATGGTTTGCCTAGGTAAAAGTAAAATAGTGTTTTGATTTGACGAGTAGACTGTTATGTGCCAGAACGGTTCTACTCAAAGTATTTATTTATTTAATTATTTATTTAAGTGTCCTTTTGAATAACTTCTAGTATTGCTATGTTCTCTTGCATTAAATTGTTTTATAAAACATAGTCCTACTGAGCCTTTCACTCACGTTTTATCTGTTTTAAATTTCCCCCTCTAGGTGGTTTCCCTTTTAGGTTTGGAGAAGATTCTTCGGACCGAACTCAGGAGCAATAGGAGAATTTATTTATATTCTGTATTATTAATCAAGGCATGTAAGACTTAACTTTATTTGTACCTGGACTGTAATTGTATTTATGATATTGTCAGTACTATGTGTGTGCACAAGTTGTGGGTTGTGGAACCCATATTCGCGGTTTTTTTTTATTTAATTTCTATTATTTGCCTAATATTTATAATTTCTTTTATAAAATGTGGTTGAAAATCTCTTTATTTCTCACTTAATTGGATTTTTAAACTCTTAATTTCAATTAAATTCTCTTTTAATTAACTTAAATATTCCGCCACGTCACCTCCCGTACTCCGGGGCATGACAGAATGGTATCAGAGCTCAAGGTTATGAACCTTGGGAATTGTGCACAGATAGGTTTGACAATGAAATACCTCTGACAGTCTAAATTTTGTTTTCAGAAGTGAGAGAATGGCACCTAGACGTCGTTCGACTACTGACGCCGAGTTCGGAAATGAAGAGAGCATGATGAGGTCTATGTTTGCAGCTTTCCGGCAGATGGCAGCCAGGGCTAGACCGGAAGACTCCAGTGTTGGTAGTCGGCATGCTTTCTTTAAGGAATTCTGGCGGGCGTCTATTCAGAATTTCGATGGCAATGGGGATCCGTAGTTAGCAGAATATTGGTTGGATTCGATCTTGAAGCATCTAGATACTCTTGGTGTGCCTGAAGAGTATCGTGTGGAGTTTGCGGCGTATAAGCTCGAGGGTGGCACCAACACCTGGTGGAAACAGACTAAGCGTCTGGAGTGCGGTGGTGATATCAGTTGGGACAAGTTCGAAGAGCTGTTCTATGATCGGTATTTTCCGCAAGGGTATAGAGATCAGAAGGCAGCTGAGTTTTATAGATTGCAGCAGGGTGATATGTCAGTTCGGGAGTATGAGGCAAAGTTTAATGAGTTGGCTAGGTTTGTTCCATCAGCGGTGGCATTTGAGCGTGAGAAATGTATCAAGTTCCAGGAAGGGCTCAAGGCTCCTATCCGGCGGCAGTTGGTTGCTCTACGGCTTAGGAGTTTCGGAGAGCTTGTGTCGTCGGCGATCTCCGTGGAGAATGATTATGTGCAGTATTGTGAGGACCGAGCCAAGGCTTCAGGAGGACCGCAGAGGAGTGGCAGGAAGAGTACTAGTAGTCGTCCAGCTCCGGGGAAAGGCAAGCAAGGCGGTGCGACCAGTGGCAGCAGCAGTTCGTCTGGCAGCGGGCGCAGCAATCCCCACAGCTTCCATTGTCATTTCTGTCTGCAGCCCGGACACATCAAGAGAAATTGCCCGATCAGGAGTGCTCGCCTTGGATTGCAGACCGGGGAGGATGCCAGTCGTTCATCTCAGCCTCAGGCTCAGACTCTACCTCCGCCTCCGCAGTACCCGCAGTTGCAGTATCCGCAGTTCTCTCCTCAGCAATTCTCATATCCGGCACGGGGGCAGCAGCAGCAGTATTTTCAGCGCAGTGTTCCTCAGTACAGAGCACCGAGTGCAGCTAGTGTGCAGTCGTCTCCATCTCAGCAGCATCGGCATAGTAATCCAGGACCCAGTAATGTCGGTAGAGGAAAAGGGAAAGCGCCAGTGCAGGTTCATGCAATGGCATCTGGAGGGTCAGATTCTCAGACTGGTAACGCAGTTGTTGACGGTATGGTTTTGGTTTCTAGATCCTTAGCTCGTGTTTTATTCGATATTGGTGCCTCTCTTTCTCTCATTTCGAGTTCTTTTGTACATGCCTTGGGATTAGAGATAGAAGAGTTTAATGAACCCCTAGTTATAAATTCACCCTCGGGGCGAGCGTGTGTGAATTGTATGTGTAAATCATGTAAAATAAAGATTGGGGATGAGATTTTGAAAAGTGATTTGATTATACTCCCCATGAGTTCCTATGATGTGATTTTAGGGATGGACTGGTTGTCCAGGTATAGTGCAGTCGTGGATTGCCAACTTAGAAAAGTGACCCTAGTGTCTGATAGGGGGAAGGTAATCATTTACCAGGGTGGTGGTGATTGGTTAATGAGTGAGCGTCTCATGAAGTCGTGTCTAGGAGGGCAAAGGAATCTAGATTGTTGTGCTTTTCTTGCCAACCTGGATTGCGAGCCCTATGTTTCGAGTAGTAGTGTAGCGATTTCGGTGGTTGATGAGTTCGAGGATGTCTTCCCCGACGAGTTATCAGGATTACCACCGCATCGAGAGATTGAGTTTGGTATTGAGTTGTTTCCAGGGACAGCACCAATTTCTATGGCACCTTATCGGATGGTGCCGATAGAAATGAAGGAATTGAGGAAGCAACTTCAGGAGCTTGCTGATAAAGGGTACATTCGGAATAGCACATCTCCGTGGGGAGCACCGGTTTTGTTTGTTAAGAAGCACGATGGGACTCTCAGGTTATGTGTGGATTATCGGCAGCTGAATCTTGTTACGGTTAAGAATAAGTATCCCTTGCCTAGGATTGATGAGCTATTTGATCAGTTGGGAGGTTCGCCATACTTCTCGAAGATCGATTTACGTTCAGGTTATCATCAGCTCAGGATCAAGGAAGAGGATATTCCCAAGACAGCTATTAGGACTCGGTATGGGCATTTTGAGTTCCTGGTTATGTCGTTTGGGTTGACGAATGCTCCAGCAGCTTTTATGGATCTGATGAACAGGGTATTTAGGCCGTATCTGGACCAGTTTGTGATCGTGTTTGTCGACGATATCCTTGTGTATTCTAATACTTGGGAGGAGCATGAGCAGCATCTTCGGATCATGCTTCAGACTCTGCGGGAGCACCAGTTGTATGCTAAGAGGGAAAAATGTGAGTTCTGGTTGACCGAGGTCAAGTTTCTGGGTCATATCATCTCGGAGCTTGGTATTTCTATGGATCCATCCAAGATTGAAGCTATATTGGAATGGGAACGACCAAGGAATGTAGCAGAGATTCGCAGCTTCTTAGGTCTTGCTGGATATTACAGGAAATTTGTAAAGGATTTTTCGAAGATTGCAGCTCCGTTGACGAGATTGATCAAGAAAAATGTCAGGTTTGAGTGGGATGAAGATTGTGAGTCTACTTTTTAGGAATTGAAGAACCGGTTGACTTCAGCTCCAGTGTTGGTTATTCCTAGGAGTGACGAGCCGTATGAGGTTTATGCTGATGCTTCAGGGCGCGGACTTGGATGCGTGTTGATGCAGCACGGGCGTGTGGTTGCGTACGGATCGAGACAGCTATGACCTCACGAGTGGAATTATCCTACTCACGATTTAGAGCTTGCGGCGGTGATCTACGCGCTGAAGATTTGGAGGTGTTACTTGTATGGAGCGTCGTTTTAGGTCTTCTCCGATCATAAGAGTTTGAGATATTTGTTCACTCAGAGGGATCTCAATTTGAGGTAGCGCAGATGGGTAGAGTATATGGAGGATTATGATTTCACTTTGCAGTATCATCCTGGAAAAGCTAATGTGGTCGCGGACGCGCTTAGCAGGAAGTCTTCAGGGGTTCTTGCTTGTTTGATTTTTGAGGACTAGAGCAGGGATGCGACAGTGAGTGAGTATCGGCTACTGTATCATGAAGACGGTGATCGAGTTTTGTTATATCATGTGGAAACGACTCCAGCTCTTGTTCAGATGGTGAAGCAAAGTCAGTGGCAGGATCAGTATTTGCAGGGGATTTGGTCGCGGATTCAGAACGGGGAGCAGTTTGAAGAATGGAGCGTACATGCAGATGGATCGTTGTACTTTCATGAGCACCTAGCAGTTCCAGTTATCGCCGAGGTGACGAAAGCCGTTCTAGACGAAGCTCATAGGTCTCAGTTTGCTATTCATCCGGGGAGCACCAAGATGTATCGTGATTTGAAGAGGCAGTATTGGTGGAGAGGCATGAAGAAAGATGTTCGCGAGTACGTGGCCAAGTGTTCGACGTGTCTTCAGGTGAAAGCTGAGCATCAGAAGCCTGCAGGTCAGCTTCAGCCGCTTCCTATTCCAGGGTGGAAATGGGAGCATGTGACGATGGATTTTCTCACAGGTTTGCCGAGGACAGAGCAGCGGCATGATGCAGTTTGGTTTGTGGTCGACAGGTTGACGAAATCGGCGCATTTCATTCCATTTAGGTCGACGTGTTCCAGGAAGATTCTCGGGGAGTTGTATTTGCAGAATATTGTGAGGTTGCATGGAGTTCCTTTGTCCATCACCTCTGATCGAGACACCAGGTTTAATGCTAAGTACTGGAGGAGTTTTCAGGAGGCTTTGGGTACGGATTTGAACTTCAGTACGGCGTTTCATCGTTAGACTGATGGGCAGTCTGAGCGGGTTATTCAGGTTCTCGAGGATATGTTGGGTGCTTGTGCGTTGGACTTCAGCGGAAATTGGAAGCAATGTTTGCATCTAGCGGAGTTCGCATACAACAATAGTTATCAGGCGGGTATCGGTATGGCACCATTTGAGGCGTTATATGGGCGGCCGTGTCGGTCACCTGTGTGTTGGGCAGAGCCAGAAGATAGAGTTATTCTTGGGCCGGATGAGATTCGTGATAGCAACGAGAAAGTCGCGGTGATTCGAGGTCGGTTGAGAGCAGCTCAGAGTCGGCAGAAGAGTTACGCGGATAGGAGACGTAGACCCTTAGAATTCGCGGTTGGAGATTTTGTTCTCTTGAGGGTGTCGCCTCGTAAGGGAACTATGCGGTTCGGAGTGAGTGGGAAACTCGCGCCGAGGAATATTGGGTCGTTCGAGATCACTCAGCGTGTTGGTGTGGTCGCTTATCGGCTCGATCTTCCACCCTAACTTTCTCACGTTCATAATGTATTTCATGTGTCGATGCTTAGGAAGTGTCCACCTGAGTAGGGTAAGATAGTTTCGTTTCGCGATGTGCAGGTTCCGGAGGATACGACGTACGAAGAAGTGCCGATTCAGATTATCGACCGGAAAGTGATTAGTTTGCGTCGTCGTGAGATACCGTTGGTGAAAGTTGTGTGGCAGCATCATGGGGTTGATGAAGCCACTTGGGAATTAGGGTCGAGTATGCGGGAATTGAATCCGCATTTGTTTTGTTTTTGAAATGAGTTGTAAATTTCGAGGATGAAATTTCTTTTAGGGGTGGAGAGTTGTAACGTCCCGAAATTTATTTAGCGTTAATGTAGTGTAAATGATGAATTAGTGTGCCATAATTAATGTCTTAACATTAATTAGATTATTTGGTTGGATTTTTAATTTTTGGTCGTTTTGTTAAATTGATGCTTCCAAATGATTTCTTATTGTTTTAAAATGATGTTTTGAGTTTTAAAAACACCACAATTTGTAAAATATTAAAAATACTCCGTTTTGCAAAACTGTGGACGGTACATGGTTTTCGTACAGTAAAACCGCCCACCGATTTTCTCTATTTATTTCCTTCCTTCCTCTCTCTCCTCACTCTCACGTTTCACTCTCTCTCTCTCTTTCCTCTCTCTTCCTCGGCACCTCTCCCTCTCTCTCAATTCTCTCTCAAATTTTTGAACTCCATTTCGAATCCAAGCTTCGGGACAGCGAGGAGGAAGCTCGGGGACGTGATTCGGCAACCGAGAACGCGGATTGAAGCTTTGATTCGAGGTTAGATTCGAAATTTCTAAACTTTTTACAAAATTTTCAATTTTGTGTGTTTTTGAAATCTAAGTTTGTTTAAGCTTAGAAAACCTTGGATTTGAGTTAGATGAACTTAGAACAACTAGAATCTATGCTTAGATTGAAGAAAAACAGATTGAATTCAAGATTTTTCATTTTTCTCCTCATTTTCTCATTTTTGGATTTTTGAGGATTTTGAGTCTAAATCTTGTTTAAATGATTCCAAACATGTTCTAGAATGTTTTTCTATCAACTATAATTGTTTTTCATGCCTGGGAATTGAGAAAAACAGGTTGGAATCCAGATTTGGGTTTTGAGGAATCGAAACCCGTGGCAGGAAATTTCTGGGTTTTCCCAGTTCGACAGGCCAAAGTTCGTGTTCGGCAGGCCAGAGTGATGATCGGCAGGCCGGTGTTCTTTCGACCGGCAGGCCAAATCTGGGGAAATGTTCGGCAGGCCGAACCTTGCTTCGGCCTGCCGAACTGCTTTCGACCGACAGGCTGAATCTGGGGAAATGTTTGGCTGGCCGAACTGTGCAGTTCGGCAGGCCGAAGCAGGGCGTCCGACAGGCCGACCGAGGCATGGAAAATTTTATGATTTTTACCCGTTTTCACTGTTTTGAACCCAGATTTAAATCCCAACCTTATAGGATGATTTTAAAGGTACAAATGGCACACTAGGACATCATGAAATGATTTAGTAACATAGAATGTCTCAAACTAGATATTGATCGACTTAGTTTGTATCTAGGATCGTTCGTGGTTCCGTGGAGCAAACGTATAGCGGGCCGGGATTACGGTATGAAGCACCGGCACGAGTATTGAGGTAGGACTTCTACCCATTTTCTTTGGTAGCCTGGTTTTGAAATGATTTGGCTTTAAAAAGGATTTCTATCAAAATGTTTTCAACGGTTGTTTGAAAATAGTTTTATCTGTTATATTTTAATATACCGTGATTATGAAATGAAATCCATAATAAATGTAACTGATAACACTCGGTAATTGGGTTTTGAATGACAATGATAATAAACACTAAGGCATGATGCCATATCAGAGATCGGGTCGTGTAGCGATCGACCTTGGGGGCAGGTCCCAAAACCCAGCTCGGCCACTACGGTGGTGAAATCATGGTTTGCCTAGGTAAAAGTAAAATGGTGTTTTGATTTGACGAGTAGACTGTTCTGTGCCAGAACGGTTCTACTCAAAGTATTTATTTATTTAATTATTTATTTAAGTGTCCTTTTGAATAACTTCTAGTATTGCTATGTTCTCTTGCATTAAATTGTTTTATAAAACATAGTCCTACTGAGCCTTTCGCTCACGTTTTATCTGTTTTAAATTTCCCCCTCTAGGTGGTTTCCCTTTTAGGTTTGGAGAAGATTCTGCAGACCGAACTCAGGAGCAATAGGAGAATTTATTTATATTCTGTATTATTAATCAAGGCATGTAAGACTTAACTTTATTTGTACCTGGACTGTAATTGTATTTATGATATTGTCAGTACTATGTGTGTGCACAAATTGTGGGTTGTGGAACCCATATTCGCGGTTTTTTTTATTTAATTTCTATTATTTGCCTAATATTTATAATTTCTTTTATAAAATGTGGTGGAAAATCTCTTTATTTCTCACTTAATTGGATTTTTAAACTCTTAATTTCAATTAAATTCTCTTTTAATTAACTTAAATATTCTGCCATGTCACCTCCCGTACTCGGGGGCGTGACAGAATGGTATCAGAGCTCAAGGTTATGAACCTTAGGAATTGTGCACACATAGGTTTGACAATGAAATACCTCTGACAGTCCAAATTTTGTTTTCAAAAGTGAGAGAATGGCACCTAGACGTCGTTCGACTGCTGACGCCGAGTTCGGAAATGATGAGAGCATGATGAGGTCTATGTTTGCGGCTTTTCGGCAGATGGCAGCCAGGGCTAGACCAGAAGACTCCAGTGTTGGTAGTCGGCATGCTTTCTTTAAGGAATTTCGGCGGGCGTCTATTCCGACTTTCGATGGCAATGGGGATCCGCAGTTAGCAGAATATTGGTTGGATTCGATCTTGAAGCATCTAGATACTCTTGGTGTGCCTGAAGTGTATCGTGTGGAGTTTGCGGCGTATAAGCTCGAGGGTGGCGCCAACACCTGGTGGAAACAGACTAAGCGTCTGGAGTGCGGTGGTGATATCAGTTGGGACAAGTTCGAAGAGCTGTTCTATGATCGGTATTTTCCGGAAGGGTATAGAGATCAGAAGGCAGCTGAGTTTTATAGATTGCAGCAGGGTGATATGTCAGTTCGGGAGTATGAGGCAAAGTTTAATGAGTTGGCTAGGTTTGCTCCATCAGCGGTGGCATCGGAGCGTGAGAAATGTATCAAGTTCCAGGAAGGGCTCAAGGCTCCTATCCGGCGGCAGTTGGTTGCTCTACGGCTTAGGAGTTTCGGAGAGCTTGTGTCGTCGGCGATCTCTATGGAGAATGATTATGTACAGTATTGTGAGGACCGAGCCAAGGCTTCAGGAGGACCGTAGAGGAGTGGCAGGAAGAGTACCAGTAGTCGTCCAGCTCCGGGGAAAGGCAAGCAAGGCGGTGCGACCAGTGGCAGCAGCAGTTCATCTGGCAGCGGGCGCAGCAATCCCTACAGCTTCCATTGTCATTTCTGTCAGCAGCCCGGACACATCAAGAGAAATTGCCCGATCAGGAGTGCTCGCCTTGGATTGCAGACCGGGGAGGATGCCAGTCGTTCATCTCAGCCTTAGCCTCAGACTCTACCTCCGTCTCCGCAGTACCCGCAGTTGCAGTATCCGCAGTTCTCTCCTCAGCAATTCTCATATCCGGCACGGGGGCAGCAGTCGCAGTATTTTCAGCGCAGTGTTCCTCAGTACTGAGCGCCGAGTGCAGGTAGTGTGCAGTCGTCTCCATCTCAGCAGCATCGGCCGAGTAATCCAGGACCCAGTAATGTCGGTAGAGGAAAAGGGAAAGCGCCAGTGCAGGTTCATGCAATGGCATCTGGAGGGTCAGATTCTCAGACTGGTAACGCAGTTGTTGACGGTATGGTTTTGGTTTCTAGATCCTTAGCTCGTGTTTTATTCGATACTGGTGCCTCTCATTCTCTCATTTTGAGTTCTTTTGTACATGCCTTGGGATTAGAGATAGAAGAGTTTAATGAACCCCTAGTTATAACTTCTCCCTTGGGGCGGGCGTGTGTGAATTGTATGTGTAAATCATGTAAAATAAAGATTGGGAATGAGATTTTGAAAAGTGATTTGATTATACTCCCCATGAGTTCCTATGATGTGATTTTAGGGATGGACTGGTTGTCCAGGTATAGTGCAGTCATGGACTGCCAACTTAGAAAAGTGACCCTAGTGTCTGATAGGGGGACGGTAATCACTTACCAGGGTGGTGGTGATTGGTTAATGAGTGAGCGTCTCATGAAGTCGTGTCTAGGAGGGCGAAGGAATCTAGATTGTTGTGCTTTTCTTGCCAACCTGGATTGCGAGCCCTATGTTTCGAGTAGTAGTGTAGCGATTCCGGTGGTTGATGAGTTCGAGGATGTCTTCCCCGGACGAGTTATCAGGATTACCACCGCATCGAGACATATGCTTCGTCCTGGCATGAAATGTGGGATTTTTTGCCAAGTGAATGGCGCTCTGACAGTCACTCTATAACGCACTCCTTTCTTGCTTGTGATCCAGTTCTTCCAAAACGACTGCAACCAAGTCATCTCCTTGCTCGCTTCTGTCATTGCTACATACTCTGCTTCTATTGTAGAGAGTATAACTATCTTTTGCAGCTTTAAGACCCCAAGTAACTGCTGTGCCACCCAAAGTGTAGACATAACTGATGGTACTCTTTCTGCCATCAATGTCTCTAGCCATATCAGTATCAACATAGCCCTGTAGGCCCAAGTCTGACTTCTCGAAACACAATGCTAAACCCACAGTACCTCTTAAATATCTGAGAATCCACATAACTACCTCCCAATGTTGCTTGCCTGGATTACTCATGTACCTACTCATAACTCCCACTGCATGTGCAATGTCCGGTCTGATTCAAACCATGGCATCCATGAGACTGCCTATTGCTGAAGCATAAGGCACCTTGGCCATGTGGTCTAGCTCCTGCTTCGTGGTCGGTAATTGCTCCTTTGATAACTTGAAGTGATTGGCCAAAGGAGTACTCACAGGCTTCGCTTTACTCATGTTGAATCTGCTAAGCATATTTTCAACATATTCTTCCTGTGACAGTTTCAGACCATTATTGTTCCTCGTTATTTTCATCCCAATGATTTGTTTTGCAACACCAAAATCCTTCATTGCAAACTCCTTAGACAGCTTCTTCTTTAGCTTGTCAATCTCCTATTTGCAACCTCCTACTATCAGTATGTCATCGATATATAGCAACAATATGATGTAGGAGTCACCAAATTTCTTCACATAACAACAGTGATCTCCCTGACATCTTAAGAAACCATTGTTGCACATGAAAACGTCAAACTTTTTATACCACTGCCTGGGAGCTTGTTTGAGGCCATACAAGCTCTTCTGAATTTTGCACACCAAGTTCTCCTTACCCAATACTTCAAAACCTTGTGGCTGCTTCATGTAGATCTCATCCTCCAAATCACCATGGAGAAAAGCCGTCTTAACATCCAACTGTTCTAAGAACAAGTCTTCATTTGCCACTAGCGCAAGTACCATCCTGATCATAGTTAATTTTACCACCGGAGAAAAAATCTCATTGAAGTTGATGCCTTCTTTCTACTGAAAGCCTTTTACCACCAGCCTTATCTTGTACCGTTTGTTGCCATCACTTTCATCTTTTATCCGGTATACCCATTTATTATGCAAGGCCTTTTTGCTCTGTGGTAACTTTGTCAATTGCCATGTCTGATTGGACATTAAGGAATCCATCTTATCCCTTATGGCTGACTCCCACTTGATCAGATCTTTAGCCTACACAGCTTCATCATAACTCTCCAGTTCTCCTCTGTCGGTCAACAAGATGTAACGTAGAGAAGGGGAGAATCTCTGTGGCGGTCTGATAGTTCTGCTAGATCTCCTAACTGGAGTGGCAGGAGCGCCTTGGTTTCCTTTTGGAGCTATATTCTCTTGATCTTCAACCTCTGGATTTTGCACCTCCACTTCAGGAAGATCCTTCAATGGAATCACCTTAGGCTTCTTACCTTCAAAACCTAAACTTCTGGGATCACTACTATCTTTGTCCTTATATAGAACACCTTCATTGAAAATCACATCCTTACTCTTGATAATCTTTCGATTTTGGTCATCCCAGAAACAATAATTGATAAGTTAGTTTTAGGCTAATTAATTAGATGATTTTCACTTAATATTTTTGTTAGTTTTGAGCAATTTATAAGAATTTGATAGTGTTTAATGCTCTTTTGTAGGTTTTGAGGAAAAAGATGCATATTGGCAAAGCGTGGGGAAAAACAGACCAAAAATTGAGCGAAACTAAACTCGAGGACAAAATGGAGCCTAGACGCCAGTTTATGGGCGCCTAGGCGCTCTTGTAGATGAAGTCTCACACAGAAAACCCAAGAGCATAGCGCCTAGGCGCCACAATTTGGGCGCCTAGGCACCATTTGGAAGGACTAGTGTAGCGCCTAGTGTAACACCCACCTATTTCATGTAACATATAATGTTATATTAGTGACAACGTTAAGTATTTTCCAAATTGATTTATGATAATATTGTCACTAACAATTTGTTCTTAATGTTATGACAGGTGACAGTCACGTGGAATTGATGTGATCAAGTGTTCATGTTATTATTATTGTATGTTTTATGATGATTCATTAATGATTTAAATGTTATGATGTATTCTAGTATGCAAGGACAGTTTAGCAGGCAGAATTGTCTCTCAAGCATCGGCAGGCCAATGGAAATCATCGACAGGCCAAACTTTGTGGAATCGATAGGCCGAAGTAAGGAATCAACAGGCCGATGATAGCTGATGAGCAGTCAGCAAAAGTCTCTCCAAATTTGTGATTGAGATAATTACAATGATTGGATGGTTTAATGTGATTGATTGGGATATTTAAGGATTAATTTCCTCATTTAAGGAAATAAAATAATTGACATTTGATTGATGGAATGTAATTGATATGGTTTCCCTTTTTGAAGAGTTGAAATATGGTAAGATGAGATGATTTGTTGACTTTCCCCTGATCTCTCTCTATCCCCCACGATTTTAGTCAGAAATTTCTGATAATAAGGGAGAGAACAAGCCTCTTTTTTGTATGTTACTCTCATTTTCTTCTTTCACGATAATGTTTGCTCTCCCTCTCTATTTTCTTAGACGTTTCCTCTCTCTCTCTTTCTCCTCTTCACGTTTTCTTCTTTGTCACCCTCTCAAATTTCCTAGCTATTATTTGTGAGAAATATTGAAATTTCTTTGGTTGAATTCGAAGGAGTTTGTGAAGAAATTTGTTTAAGCTAAGAACTCTCATTTTCAGTGTTTCTAAAATGCATTTCTCCTCCCTAATCCTACTGCCATAACTTTGTCTAGGTATTTTCTTTTGCTTTGAAATTTTAATATGTTGTTCATGGATTTTTATTTGATGTTTCTCCAAATTTCACCCTAATTAGATTTTTCTATGATGAGATATGAATTTTCTACCTTATGCCATAAACAGTAAAATGATGTTGTTTAATTATGTTGCTCAAAAATGTGGTTTTAATTCAAGGAGTAAATATGCTTTGATTTTTACAAAATTTGGGAAAAATGTTCATGTATATGTTATGATATGGACTGGAAATTTTGGTGATGATTTGAAGGGTATCTTATGTGTTATGGAATTTTCATTAAGACTAGGTTTAGAAACTATTTTATCAAAAAATTGTTGAGCTCCTTGTTGTGTGATATTTTGTATAATTAAATGATTTTATTTTATGACAAGAATTTTTGAGGTGCTGTATTTGTATGTTAATTTGATGTCATAAGAATTTTGAGGCCTAAATAAATTTTTTTTGATTGTCTGAAAAAGATGAACTCATGTAACTCACTACTTTATATGATGGAAGTTAGTTTTACTACTGATTTCAAATGTGCATTTTGACCCACTCTGATATTTGTTGAAGCCAATTTTTGGATATGTTAGAGCTCTATATGTCTATTATATGTGTTAATTTTTATATATTTTTCTATGATGTAAAAATGTGATAAATGGACTTGAGTTTAGAGTTGTTCATTGAATTGTTATTGCTGGCAGTTTTGGAAGTGTGAGATATGTCACTTGGATTAAATTGCCAACTGAAATTTTTATGATAAATGAAAAATCATGGTAATACGTTTATGTATTAACTTTGTCCCTGTCAAATGTGGTGCTCAAATTATGTGCAAATGTTGAGTTATTAAGTTTTGAATTCATGGAGGTCAGTGATACATGTTGTGTTGACAATTTTATTTAATGTTTTAACATTGATGAAATGTTTTATGAAATTGATGTTTTCAAGAGAGGAAAGGATATGTGATGAAATATGTTATTGGAAGACGTTATGAATTGTTGATTATTTCATGGTTTCTTGAAAATATATATGTTAATTGTTTTTTTTATTATTTTTATGAATGAATGATATGAACACATTATGAAGTGAGCACATCGAGACCGTGGCGTCGTCACCAACAAAAATTATGGTTAAGTAAGCTAGCTTAAAAAGTAAATACATTCTCATCTACAACATGATATGTTTTTTAAGGTTTGAAATTATGTTCATGATGATATCTATGATGATTTTATGATGATTTCATTTAAAGGTTTCTTATGAAAGATTTTTATGTTCAAATGTTATGCATGTATGATAATGACGTATTTCAAAGCATGAAAGTTTAAATATGTATATAAATGTATCACCTAAATAAGTGTTGCACACCAATGTTATGATATGTTATGATGTCATGTTTGGTTTAGAATTAGCTACCCTTCTCCTCTTATGATGGCGCGCCTACAATGATGATTATGGTGCAACACTTGGGCCCTTAAGATAAAATGAATTAAGTTTTAATATGGTCAAAGTAATGAAAGATATGTTCCTATGTAAATGTGCCTAGTGCACTATTATGATGTATGATGATGTTGATGTTCATAAAATGTTTTAAGTTGTGAGATAATAACGTACTTACTAATCTGTAGCTGATTCAGTTTATATCATGTTGTAGCTAAGGGTAAGAAGGTGATGGACTAGGCGGAAGGCATAGAAAGGCGTGTGAGCTAAGCAAGATGAATTGTAATATGAAGAACGCTAAGAAGGAAGTTTTTATTTTATAATTTAAAATTATGTTTTTTTATTTAGACACGTTTATTTAATAAGTTGTTTTTTTAAGAATCCATGAACTATCTTTTATTATTTTATCTTATTCCTTTTTAAATATTTCATCTTTCGCGTTTAAATTATGGAGTTTTGATTTGAAAAGTTGGTTTTATAATAGGTCGGCCTGCCGAACATTATTGTTTGGACTGTCGATGTATGGATCAGCCTACCGATTACTTTGTACTGGCCTACCGATCTCATCAACTCTGAAAATCTTATTTTTGCAGAGCTTCAGACGGCCTGCCGAAGTTTGATCTTCGGCCTGCCGGACAACTTCGCCCTGCCGAACTCACAGGTTCGGCCTGTCGAATTGTAAGTAAGTTTTCCATGCTCGTTTGAAAGGATTATTTCAATTTTCGATGGTTTTGGTAAACTATTTAAAGGATGTTTATGACTAAGTAAATTATTGTTATTTTAAGGATGGATTAAGATTTTGGATGTTGTAAAAAAAAATGTATGCATGGATCCTGGGTATGTTTTCCCAAATAAAGTTTCAATTAGGTTTTTGTACAAATGGTTTATCCTAAATTAAAAGTATGTAAGGAATGTATGTAACGATATTTGTGACATCCGTAAGGGGGGCCGTTACAAGCTTTGGTATCAGAGCAAATTTTTGTTTACAATTCATATCGTTATACGTCAGTCCAAGTCCTCCAAGTAAGTATGTTTTAAAGTTAGATGTTGTGATGCAAGTATGATAATAAGAATGAGGTTTAGATGTTTAATGATTAATGCTCTAGTAGTGAAAACTTGTCTCATAAATTAGAAGATTATTCATAAGCTCCTAAATCTTTTTGGAAATTGGCAATGGACGGCCATAGAAGGTTGCAAACTCGCACCCAGACCAACAAAAGGCTTATGACGATGATTGCCAAGCTGCAGAGGCAACTTGAGGATCAAAGGAGAGAGATTGCTAAATTAAGGGCTGATGGCCACAATGACGATCGACGAGGCAATGATGTGTCTCCTCCTCTTCCCCAACCACAAGTCAACGAAGTCCCGGCTCCTGCTGCTGAGCCTAGAATGGTCCATCAAGAACCCTTTCTAGTCAAAAGGAAGAGGGTTAAGCTAACAGACTTCGAGGGTTCACAGGATCCGCTAGTTGCTCAAGGATGGTTAAAGACGATTGAGGCCACCCTAAGACTCATGGGCTTCACAGATAATGAAAAGGTTCTCTGTGCTTCGTACTGCCTTACCATGGAGGCCAGGATTTGGTGGGACGGCATCGAATAGAGCCAGAATGTTGAAGAAATGTCATGGGCTGACTTCGTTCATGAGTTCAACACGAAGTTTTTCCACATGAACATTACACGAAAGCACTATGATGAGTTTGAGAACCTACGCTAGGGAGACATGTCGGTCACCGATGTAGTGGTAAAGTTTGACCAGCTAGCTCGATTATGTCCAAGAATGGTGAGTAGTGAAAGTGAAAGAGTCAGAAGACTGATCAATGTCCTCATGCCAGAGATCGCTACGCTCGTTGATGGGGCCAGTCCACCTAGGACACAAGAACAGGTTGTTATGAGGGCCCAACTTGCTGAGTTTCACTTGTCAAAGTTAAGAAGGAACCAGCCTCAGTCTGGCCAGCCAGCCGGTAATACTAACAACCAAAACCATCCTCCATACAAGAACAACAACAACAGCAACAGCAACAACAATAACAACAACCAGAACTGGAGGAACAACAAGAGGAAGGGCAATCCTCAAAACCAATAGAGCCAAGGCAACAAGAGGCCCAATGGTGGCCAGCCCAACAACAACAATAGCAGGCAGTTTCAACCATGCACCAAATGTGGAAAGAAACATCCAGGGGAATGCCACTTGAGGACAAACCAATATTTTATTTATGGTAGAGAAGATCATTTTGTCAAGAACTGCCCTAACCTGGTGAATGCTAATGCCCCTCAAAGAGCTCCTCCTTAAGCCTAACTCCATCAGATGCAAGCTTCCCTTGAAGGGCTACTAAGCAATCAAGGAAGACTTGAAGTCCCACCTACGAATGCCCGCATCTATACCATGACAAAGGAACAAGTGGCTGCTGAAGCCTCTAATGTGGTCATAGGTCAGATAACAAGTTTATCTATTGATGCTTATGTTCTCTTTGATATGGGTGCCACACATTCTTTTATATCTACGTCATTTGCTAAAAAGTTAGGGGTTTGTTTAGAGCCTATGAGACAGGGATTCACTACGACACTACCCCCTAGGGAAGTGATATTATCTATGCACTGTCTGCGTATAGTAGCCCTATGGATTTGTTATAGGGAACTTTTCGTCGACCTCATTGTGATCGACATGTATGACTACGATATGATTCTTTGGATGGATTTTCTGAGCAAGTACAATGCTTCTATCGAATGTCGGAAACGAAAGGAGATCTTCCATCTAGAAAGTGATCAAAAGTTCATGTATGTTGGCGAGTCTAGAAAGAAACCCAGTATGTTTTTATTCGCAATGAAAACAAGGAAGCTATTAGCTAGTGGCTGCACGGGCTATCTGGCAAACATCGTAGATAAAAGTCAAGAAGATAAGATAAAGACTGAGAATGTGGCAGTGTTGAAAACTCTGTGCGCAGCGGAATTTTAAAAATTTTTCATCAGAGTAATTTCCAAAACACAAGTTTGACATGCTATATGTATAAATTAGACAGATCTTACTAACCTTTGTGTGTTGAAGAACCTCCGCAACCTGTGTAGAGAAGGAACATTCCAGAAGAACCTCAACCAACTAGTCTTCTTTGCTATTCTCTATCCACAACCGGAGTGAGTGTGGGCTCACGTGTACAGCTCTTCCACCGGTGACTCTCCTTCCAACCAAGAGAGAGAACCCAAAGCTAGTGTTCGTGATTTGTGAACAAAAGCTCTCAGGGAGTTTTTTTTAGATGCTCACTAGAAGAGTATCACTCTTAATCTCTCAATTGATCTGAGTAAATCATGAGACTCACTCCCTTTATATAGCCATTGGTCCTGGGGTCAGTCCTTATTAGATTAGGTCTCAAAAACTCGATATAGAATCAAGTTCGAATCAATATCTGATAAGATCCGTGTGAAAACGCATAATCTTATCTCTCACTGATCGACAGGCCGAATAGTCATTCGGCAGGGCGAACTCCCGAGAAAAAATCGCCGCGAATCTTTTATTTTCCACTCGAGATTCTAAAGGATAAAGTCTCAGTTTTGATTCAAATAACCCAATAGAGAAGTTATCTGATCAAAACAAACTTTATCAAGATAATCTCTAAGAAAATAAATCAATTCACAATAATTCTACAAGTTTATCTTGATCTAATTTATCCAAATTTAAATCAATCGATAAACAGACAAAAATTATCCGATCTCAATAATTCAACAAGTTTATCTTAAATTAATTTTATTATAAAATTAATTCAACCAATAAACAGACATGAATTATTTGATTCTTACAAATTTTAAACCAATATGATAATTCCAACATAAGTAACCAATTATTGGAAAAGCACGCCGTGTCATTACAGGATTTTGTGAGCTAGCAAAGGGGACCATAATGGACCTATAAAGTTCAAGCTCATGATAATTATGAAACCCAATATCCCAGATATACATTTCACAATTATCAACTCCAACGCTACTCCACTAGAAGCTTGGAGCTGCACTCTCGAACTTTATAAAATTACGAAGCTCGTGTAGCTAAGTCTCCATGACATATCAAAGTCTATCGTATCCCCATATAATAATCCAAAATCGGCTTAAGGAAAAGTTCTGTCTTACCTTCTCGATTATTTTTATCTTACATTCCATTGTCTCGCCATTAGAAAACTTACCATCTAAAGATAGTATATCATTTGGTTACACCTATGTATCCAAATGGTTGAGCACTCCAGTTTTCCAATTATAGGACAACGCATATAAGAGGATATCATTACTCCTAAAGAGGAGCTATGAATTTCATATCTATGAATAACAAGTCTACGCTATTAAGAGTCATGCCTCTAATGTACCGGCATGCATACCACTATTGAGATGTGGGAGTCACCCATTGGTACATCAAAAGACACAAGTCGAGACAACAGGCCCACTATTCATCTCAGGATTAAGATACAATGCAAATGATTGTCTAAAGTGAATCGATTTGCCAAGACAGAATTATTAATCCAAATCAATTAACTTTATGTCCCCATCCAACACATCGTCACCTATGACAATGCGCCAATGTTTCTATTCATGGAGTCCAACTCCAATGGTCAAGACAAACCATCTCCCAAAAGGGATATAGACAACATAACAATCTTTAAATGAATAAAGCGCCCAACTTTATTCCCTCGATTGCAGATCATATGTTTTAGACCATCACCTTAAGAATCGTGTCTTTCGCATAATCATCTCGTCATATGCCCAAATCTTAAGGTTTAGATCGATAGTCTCAGACTACTGTTTGTTTAACATACATTCAACAAATATGAACGTAAAGAGGATAAGATTTGGTATATATAAATGAATAAATTCTTTATTGATAAAAATGTCTCCAAAAACGTCTTACATTTTTACTCCTTAGGGCATACATGTCTAACAGGCAGTTGTACAAGAATTTTCAGAGGTATTTCCTGATGACCTAACAAGTTTACCGCCAGAAAGAGAAGTTGAATTCGAGATAGAGCTCGCACTAGGCATCGACCCAATCTCAAAGGCACCATACAGAATGGCCCCAGTAGACTTAAAGGAGCTTCATATGCAATTAAAAGAGCTACTCGACAAAGGCTCAATCAGGCTGAGTCACTCACCATGGGGAGCTCCAGTCTTGTTTGTAAAGAAGAAGGATAGCACTATAGACTCTGCATCAAGTATAGAGAGCTAAACAAGGTGACGATCAAGAATAAGTACCTGTTGCCTCGTATAGATGATTTGTTTGATTAGCTTAAGGGTGCATCAGTGTTCTCAAAGATTGATCTGCGATCGGGGTATCATCAGTTGAAGATTAAAGAAGGAGATATTCCTAAGACAGCCTTTAGATCGAGGTATGGTCACTATGAATTTGTGGTTATGCCTTTTGGTCTAACTAATCCACCAGCAGCATTCATGGATTTGATGAATCGGGTATTCAAGGATATCCTCGATAAATTTGTTGTTGTGTTTATCGATGATATTCTTGTCTATTCAAAGAATTAAGAAGAACATGAGGAGAATTTGAAAATTATGCTGGAGACATTAAGAAGACACAAGCTATATGCAAAGTTCTCTAAGTGTGAATTTTGGCTCGATAGAGTGTCTTTCTTGGGGCATGTCATATCAAAGGAAGGAATCATGGTAGATCCTACTAAGGTAGAGGTTGTTCTCAATTGGAAGCAACCAACAAATGCAAGTGAAATAAGGAGCTTCTTGGGTCTAGCAGGTTATTATCGAAGATTCGTAGAAGACTTCTCCAAGATAGCAGCTCTACTCACGAATCTAACTCGCAAGGGAAAGAAGTATGAATGGACAGATGCTTGCGAGAAGAGTTTCCAAGAACTGAAGAAGAGGCTAACGATAGCTCTAGTATTGGCTATACCAGAAGGAAATGACATATTTGTAATTTATAGCGATGCGTCTAAGATAGGCCTCGGAGCTGTTCTAATGCAAAATGACAGGGTGATTGCCTATGCATCAAGGCAACTAAAGGACTATAAAAAGAACTATCCTACTGATGACCTTGAATTAGCAGCAGTCATTTTTACACTAAAGATATAAAGGCACTATTTATATGGGGTCCAATGCAAGATCTTCACCGATCATCAAAGTCTGAAGTACTTCTTCACGCAGAGAGACCTAAACATGGGACAAGGAAGATGGCTTGAATTGGTGAAGGATTACGATTGTGAAATCCTATATCACCCTAGAAAAGCTAATCGAGTGGCTGATGCTTTGAGTAGGAAGACTATGGCTACGTTGATGTCAATGCAAGCGATGTCTCAACCTTTGAGAAAGGAAATTCTAGACTTCGGTTTAGAACTTATCACAGGATAGTTGTCAGCACTCACTCTTGCTCCAATGATGTATGATGAAATTTGGAGAAAACAAGATGGAGATGTAAGCCTGGTAAAGATCAAGCAGGAAATGAAAGAAGAAAAATGTCAAGAGTTTCGTATTGTGGATGACGAAACTCTGTACCTCAAGGACCGCTTATGTGTTCCCAATGTTGATGCGTTAAGGGAAAGGATCTTGATGGAAATTCATGACACTCCTTACTCAATTCATCCGGGTGTAACAAAGATATATAATGATCTAAGGGATAACTTTTGGTGGTTTGGAATGAAGCGTGATGTTGCAATGTATGTGAAGAAATGTTTGACATGCCAGCAAGTCAAAGCTAAACACTAGAGACTTGGTGGTGATTTACAGTCTATCCAGATACCAAAATGGAAATGGGGGGATATAGCAATGGATTTCATTACTGGTTTGCCCAGGACTATGAATGGTTATGATGCTATCTAGGTCGTTGTGGATTGACTAACGAAGACGGCACATTTCATTCCTATCAGGATTACTTACTCTATGGAACGGTTAGCGAAACTCAATGTCAAAGAGATCGTACGACTTCATGGAATTCCCAAGTCAATCATCTCAGACCGTGATGGCAGGTTCACTTCCAAGTTCTAAAGAAGCGTACAGACTGCTATGGGGACCAAGTTGCATTTTAGTATAGCTTTTCATCCTCAGACAGATGGCCAAATGGAGAGGACGAACCTGATCTTAGAGGATATGCTTCGGGCCTATTCTCTCAACTTCAAGACTAGTTGGTGTAAAATGCTACCATTAGCAGAGTTTGCTTACAACAACAGCTATTAGGCGATGATTGGAATGGCACCTTATGAGGCTCTATATGGATAAAAATGCAGGTCGCCTATATGTTGGCATGAAGCTGGTGAGAAGAAGTTAATGGAAAGTGTCGAGGCTGAAAGGACTAATTTTGTCAACGAAACTTCTGAGATGATAAAGTTGATAAGAAGAAGAATAGAGACCGCTCAAAGCCATCAAAAGAGTTATGCTGACAAGAGAAGAAGACCCTTAGAGTTCGCCGTGGGCGAATCCATGTTTTTGAAAGTTGCACCGATGAAAGGAGTTATGAGGTTTAGGAAGTAAGGCAAATTGAACCTGAGGTTTATCGGACCGTTTGAAATTATGAAGCAGATAGGCAAAGTAGCTTATCAGCTAAAGTTGCCTTCTGAAATGTCCGCAAAGCATGATGTGTTCCATGTTTCGATGCTTAAGAAATATGTCCCAGACCCAACGCATGTGATTGAGCCACAAGTGATCGAGATACGAGAAGACTTGAGTTATGAAGAAAAGCCAATGGAGATACTCGATCGGAAAGCCAAAACCTTGAGGAATAAAGAAATTCCATTGGTCAAGGTGCTATGGCGAAATCATCAAGTAGAAGAAGCTACATGGGAACGTGAAGATGACATAAGAACAAAGTTTCTGCAGCTGTTTTAAGTTTCAAGGATGAAACTCTTATAAGGTGGTGGGAATTGTAACACCCGCCAATTTCATGTAATGGATAATGTTATATTAGTGACAATGTTAAGTATTTTCCATATTGATTTATGATAATATTGTCACTAACAATTTATTCTTAGTGTTGTGACAGGTGACGGTCACGTGGAATTGATGTGCTCAAGTGTTCATGTTATTATTATTGTATGTTTTATGATGATTCATTAATGATTTAAATGTTATGATGTATTCTAGTATGCAAGGACAGTTCGACAGGCCAAATTATCCCTCAAGCATCAACAAGCCGATGGAAATCATCAGCAGGCCGAACTTTGTGGAATCGACAGGCCGAAGTGAGGAATCGGCAGGCCGATGACAGCTGACGAGCAGTTAGCAGAAGTCTCTCCAAATTTGTGATTGAGATAATTATGATGATTGGATGGTTTAATGTGATTGATTGGCATATTTATGGATTAATTTCCTCATTTAAGGAAATAAAATAATTGACATTTGATTGATTGAATGTAATTGATATGGTTTCCCTTTTTGAAGAGTTGAAATATGGTAAGATGAAATGATTTATTGACTTTCCCCTTATCTTTCTCCATCCCCCATGATTTTAGTTAGAAATTTCTGATAATAAGGGAAAGGACAAGCCTCTTTTTTGTACGTTACTCTCATTTTCTTCTTTCACGATAATTTTTGCTCTCTCTTTCTATTTTCTTAGACGTTTCCTCTCTCTCTCTTTCTCCTCTTCACATTTTCTTCTTTGTCACCCTCTCAAATTTCCCAGCTATTATTTGTGAGAAATATTGAAATTTCTTTGGTTGAATTCGAAGGAGTTTGTGAAGAAATTTGTTTAAGCTAAGAACTCTCATTTTCGGTGTTTCTGAAATGCATTTCTCCTCTCTAATCCGACTGCCATAACTTTCTCTAGGTATTTTCTTTTGGTCTAAAATTTTAATATGTTGTTCATGGATTTTTATTTGATGTTTCTCCAAATTTCACCTTAATTATATTTTTCTATGATAAGATATGAATTTTCTACCCTCTGCCACTCATAGTAAAATGATGTTGTTTTATTATGTTGCTCAAAAATGTGGTTTTAATTCAAGGGGTAAATATGCTTCGATTTTTACGAAATTTGGGAAAAATGTTCATGTATATGTTATGATATGGACTGGAAAGTTTGGTGATGATTTGATGGGTATTTTATGTGTTATGGAATTTTCATTAAGACTAGGTTTAGAAACTGTTTTATCAGAAAATTGTTGAACTCCTAGTTGTGTGATATTTTGTATAACTAATGATTTTATTTGATGACACGAATTTTTGAGTTGCTGTATTTGTATGTTAATATGATGTCATAAGAATTTTGAGGCCTAAATAAATTTCTTTTGATTGTTTGAAAAATATGAACTCATGTAACTCACTACTTTATATGATGGAAGTTGGTTTTACTACTGATTTCAAATGTGCATTTTGACCCACTCCAATTTTTTTTGAAGCCAGTTTTTGGATATGTTAGAGTTCTATATGTCTATTATATGTGTTAATTTTTATAGATTTTTCTACGATGTCAAAATGTGATAAATGGACTTGAGTTTAGAGTTGTTCACTAAATTGTTATTGCTGGCAATTTTGGAAGTGTGAGTTATGTCACTTGGTTTAAATTGCCAACTGAAATTTTTATGATAAATGAAAAATCATGGTAATACGTTTATGTATTAACTTTGTCCCTGTCAAATGTGGTGCTCAAATTATGTGCAAATGTTGAGTTATTAAGTTTTGAATTCATGGAGGTCAGCGATACATGTTGTGTTGACAATTTTATTTAATGTTTTAACATTGATGAAATGTTTTATGAAATTGATGTTTTCAAGAGAGGAAAGGATATGTGATGAAATATGTTATTGGAAGAGGTTATGAATTGTTGATGATTTCATGGTTTCTTGAAAATATATATGTTAATTGTTTTTTTTTATTATTTTTATGAATGAATGACATGAACACATTATGAAGTGAGCACATCGAGACCGCGGCGTCGTCACCAACAAAAATTAAGGTTAAGTAAGCTAGCTTAAAAAGTAAGTACATTCTTACCTGCAACATGATATGTTTTATAAAGTTTGAAATTATGTTCATGATGATATCTATGATGATTTTATGATGATTTCATTTAAAGGTTTCTTATGAAAGATTTTTATGTTCAAATGTTATGCATGTATGATAATGACGTATTTCAAAGCATGAAAGTTTAAATATGTATATATATGTATCACCTAAATAAGTGTTGCACACCAATGTTATGATATGTTATGATGTCATGTTTGGTTTAGAATTAGCTACCCTTCTCCTCTTATGACGGCGTGCCTACAATGATGATTATGGTGCAACACTTGGCCCTTAAGATAAAATGAATTAATTTTTAATTTGGTCAAAGTAGTGAAAGATATGTTCCTACGCAAATGTGCCTAGCGCACTATTATGATGTATGATAATGTTGATGTTCATAAAATGTTTTAAGTTGTGAGATAATAACGTACTTACTAATCTTTAGCTTATTCAGGTTATATCATGTTGCAGATAAGGGTAAGAAGGTGATGGACTAGGCGGAAAGCATGGAAAGGCGTGTGAGCTAAGCAAGATAAATTGTAATCTAAAGAATGCCAAGAAGGAAGTTTTTATTTTATAATTTAAAATTATGTTTTATTATTTAGACATGTTTATTTGATAAGTTTGTTTTTTAAGAATCCATGAACTATCTTTTATTATTTTATCTTATTCCTTTTTAAATATTTCATCTTCCGCGTTTAAATTATGGAGTTTTGATTTGAAAAGTTAGTTTTATAATCAGTCGGTCTGTTGAACATTATTGTTTGGACTGCTGATGTATGGATCGGCCTGCCGATTACTTTGTATTAGCCTGCCTATCTCATCAACTCTGAAAATCTTATTTTTACAGAGCTTCGGACGGCCTGCTGAAGTTTGATCTTTGGTTTGCCAGACAACTTCGGCCTGCTGAATTGTAAGTAAGTTTTTCATGCTCGTTTGAAAGGATTATTTCAATTTTCGATGGTTTTGGTAAACTATTTAAAGGATGTTTATGAATGAGTAAATTATTATTATTTTAAGGATGGATTAAGATTTTGGATGTTGTAAAAAAAAACGTATGCATGGAGCCTGGGTATGTTTTCCCAAATAAAGTTTCAATTAGGTTTTTGTGCAAATGGTTTATCCTAAATTAAAAGTATGTAAGGAATGTATGTAACGACATCTGTAACGTCCGTAAGGGGGGCGTTACACCTAGGTATTACAATCCTGGCGCCTAGGCGCTACTTCGAAGCCTAGGCACCATTGTAATAGCGCCTAGGTGTCATTATGAAGCCTAAGCGTCAGAAAATCGAGCCTAGGCGCCATTGTGGTCCCAATTCAAATTTCAGTGTAATTTTGTTCCAAAATTACCCTTTCACATCCTAGTCTATAAATAGAACATTATGAAGGGTTGGAGCACAAATTTTAACAGGGAAAAACTACAAACAAGAGGAGAGAACTCACTGCTTTGGAGAAGAAGAACGGTACAACCCAAAGACGGAAATCATCTTCGCATCTAAACTCAGTTCTTTTCCTTCACTCATCACGTTTAAGACATCATTTAGGATTTTTTTGGTTTCATTAGGAACTAATTTCCTTTTTTCTGGTGCTACGATGTAGCCGGATTATGAATGTTTAATTTTATTTAATTAAATTTAATTCGATGTTTATTCATTATCTATGCTGAGTGTTTAATCTAATATTAATGCTTGTAAAAGTTTGCGCACCTTTTGCATGATTTGTGATTTAATTTGAGGCTAAGAAGTGATAACTAAATTAGACAGTGATTGAATGCCATGAGATCATAGGATAGAGATATCTATAAGACTTGTGTAACACTATGAATTTTTTGTTCTTAATAAATCTTAGTAAGTTTAGAGTTTCCACAGATATGTAGGAAATTTGCTAACTGGGATAAATTATTCATGCTTGAGAAAGATTAATGACTACCTAAGAGAAATTCATTATCGAAATAGAAGTAAACATCAGTTGATTAAATTAGATAATTTGAATAGGATTAATTTAGGTGAAATCGGATGCCCTAGTCTTTTATTGTTTAGATTTTCATTTATATTTTTTTGTTTTGTTATTTTTCTATTTTATATTTGATTGTTCAAATAATTTTAGAATTAACCAATTTTGGTACTTAGTTAGATTAACGCAATCCTTGTGGGAATGATACTCTACTCACTGTTTATTACTTGTCTACAATTCTGTGCACTAGCAGATTTTTTGCAACAATAACCAAACCCAAGTCCACCATAGCCAACCAGAAAACACTTCTTTGACTTTGCATCAAGTTTACTTTTGGCAGCAGGGTCAATATGAACATAGGAAATACACTCGAATACTCTCAAGTAAGAGAGATCAACCTTTTTATCGCTTTAGACTTCTTCTGGTAGCTTGAACTTCAATGGTGTGGATGGACTTCTATTGATTAGATGAACTGTTGTATTAATTGTCTCAGCCCAAAACGACTTTGGCAGCCCTGCATGCAACCTCATACTTCTAACACGCTCGTTTAGAGTCCTATTCATCCTCTCAGCTACATCATTCTACTGTGGTTTCCCTAGAATGGTTTTCTTCATCTTTATTGCATTCTTAGCACAGTACCACTTGAAGTCATCATCTAAGTACTCTCCCTTATTGTCAGACTACAAACACTTCACCTTTAAATTTTTTTCGTTCTCCACCATGGCTCTCCATCTCTTGAAAGCATCAAAGACGTTAGATTTGTTTTTCAGAAAGTAAACCCATACCTTCTCGCTTAAGTTATCTATAAACGTCACATAGTAATTTACGCCACGAAGGGAAGTCACCGTCACAGGCCCCCACACATCAGTGTGAACTAGCTCCAACTTTCTGGACTTAGGCTCTCTACCTATTGTTGAGAAACTAACTCTCTTCTATTTGCCAAAGATGTAGGCTTCACACAAACTGTGATCAACAGTTTTCAATCCCAGTAGTTTTTCTTTACAATGAAGCACCTTCATTCCTTTCTCACTCATGTGACCGAGCCTATGATGCCATTGCTTGGTATTAGCAGCAAAATCAGCAACTGCTATGGTATCTCTGCAACTAGAGTTAATGCAGAGAGTTCCAGCTTTGCGTCCCCGAGCAACAACCATAGCTTCCTTTGTGACTTTCTAACCTTCACAACTGAAGGTCAAATTATGTCCTTCGTCATCTAGTTGCCCTACCAAAATCAAATTGCGAATCAATCTAGGTACGTGTCTCACCGTCTGAATCTTCCACATAGACCCATTAGGCATTTTTAAACTAAGATCCCCAATGCCAACAATGTCCAAAGTTTCACCATCTACAAGGTAAACCTTACCATGATTTTCGACAACATAATTCTCCAAGACATGACGTTGTGCAGTGGTGTGGAATAATGCTTCTGAATCTATCACCCACGAATCAAGGGAATTGTCGACAAACAAGAGTAAGGCATCCTGTGCCTCTTCAGTGGCGCTATTTGCAGCGTCATTGTTCTTGTCTTCATTTTCCTTGGAGCCCTGCAATTCTTTTTCAAGTGACTGGTCTTTCCACAATTCCAACACTCCATAATCCTACCGTTCCTTGACTTGCTTCTCCCATTTCTCGACTTGCCTCTCCTGGCATTATCCCTGTTAGAATGTCTCTCAAGTTTCCTGCCCTTATTATCAATATTAAGGGCCGAGTTCAATGTAGAGGCTTCATCTAAATCCTTCCTACGAACTTCTTTCGCCATAATAGAGTTTTTGACATCAACAAACTTTAGTTTTTCATTCCCAACTGAATTAGTAATGGCCACCCTCATGGGTTCCCAACTATTCGGTAATGAGGCCAAGAGAATTAGGGCATTGATCTCATCATCAAATTTAATCTCTACCGAGACCAATTGGTTCAGAACGGTGTTGAAATTGTTCAAATGCTCTACCACCGAGCCACCTTCAAGCATTTTTAAATTAAAGAGTTTCTTCATGAAATGTACCTTGTTATTGGCTGAGGGCTTCTCATACATCTCTAACAGAGCCTTCATCATCCTTGCTGTAGTATTCTCCTTCGCAACGTTGTAGGCCACGTTCTTTGATAGGGTCAAAAGGATCACCCTCAGCACCTCTCTATTAAGGAGATTCCACTTATCATCCTTCATGCTTTCAGGCTTATTATCCAAGGGCAAGTGCAATTTTTTGATATAAAGGTAGTCTTCCACTTACATCCTCCAATAGAAAAAGTCCGAACTATCAAATTTGGTGATACCAACTGTTGAACCTTCTTCTCCCATCATCATTCTTGATCCAAACCTCCTCTCTGATACCACTTGTTAGGGAATTAAGCACCTCTTAATTCTAAGAATCGTAAGAATGAATAATTGCAGAAAAGAAATTGGAGAAAAGAAGAAAAGAGAGATACCAAATTTTTATACAGGTTCGTCCAAATTTGAGACTATGTCTTGTTTCTGCTACTCCAGATTCTACTATGATGAAGGAGATTACAGATTACAAGAGAAATTTATTACACACTCTCAAATAGTGTTTCCTAAATCTCTCTTCTACCTAACATCCTCTATGAGAATTTTTTCTCTCAACAATGGAGCTCTTAGAAAAATATGTCTCACACAAAATAATTCCAATCATACACTCAACCCTAGCTATTTTATGTCTATTTATACCTAAAAAAAGAGAAAAACTAGCAACTAATGAAAAACTCTAGTAATTTCCCGTTTTTAGGGCATCAAAAGCCTACTTTTACATTGAAAAAGTCATAAAACACAGAATCTGGGTGCCACGGCGCTCAAAACCGACGCCACGGAGCTAGTTGAACCTCGGGCAGTCGCCGCGGCACCTCATTTTGGGCGCCGTGGCACCCACCCACTACACCTCTTTCTTTTTTTTTTGTTCCTTGCTTTACCAGGTGTTGATTCGGCTCCATATTGCAACACTTAAGTATTTTTCATACACAAGAAAATGAAGTCGATAGCCTGCAGAGGCTGTAAGTGCATCAAAGAGATTATGCACAGTGATGATGTCTGCGACAGCTCCACAAGCAGGAGCTATCCGTGCAAAAGTCATTGGCCCAACAGTTTTCTCATCATCAACATAATGGAGAGAAAAATGAAAGTGGATAAAAATAATTCTTGGAATATGGACTAACCAATGACAGAGCTGCACATTGAAGACGGGGGAATGAGAGGCAAGTAAAAAATATGATGAAGGGAACCTGAACAGCCATGTTCGTAGAACTCGAATAAAAGAGTGACCACGTAGCCTCTTCTTCTACCTCCTGATTACTGCAAGATTCAGCCCCCTGGCAATATCCAAAGAAAAAAGAAGGGTAAAATCATAGGACCTAATCGTAAAATTTTTAACTAAACCGTCAAAGTAAAGGCCTCCATATATTAGAAGTATGAAAAGGTGACAATAACGGGCCAACTCACTCCCTCTAATTGTTTGTTCTCAACAATTGGACCCTCCCATGTGAGCATCATGTCAAAAGTAACGACGGATCTCTTTGTCGCTCAAGTAATCTGGGCGTCTGGTCACTATATGTAAAGCCTGGTACGAGCAAAATTCTAAAAAATTCCTTGCAAATGTCAGAAGCTTCTTAGTGTCCTCAGGTATAGTTGTCCCGAATTGATCTTGTAACTCTTCAGCGGGAAGTTTAAGGATTCTGCAGCAAAAGGCATGAAATTGCTAGGGAAGCACATTTTTAGCAGTTTAGAAATATGCAGCATGAATGTGTTTACCATTTGAAAGGTTGTGCAAATTTGCTCACGCAAAATGACCCATCCTTAATATCTCATCTCTTCCCGTATGGAATATTCAATTCAACGAAGCAAGTTTTTTGGGCTTTCCCTGTACAGTGGAATTCATTGATGTTGGAGAAACCGATTGGGTTTAGCTCTAATAAGGTGGCTATCATATGGAAGAGCACAGTGCAGTAGTTTGAGGAATAACTGGATTTTTTAAGAAAGAGATGGAGACCAAGGATCTTTTTGAAAAAGCGAAATAGTTAGCTTCCTTGTGGGACTCTGCAGATAAAGCCTTTAAAGACTTGCAATTTTTTTTTAATTATTTTGAATTGGGAGATATAATAGGGTGATTAAGTACGATGTATTTGGGGGTTCTTTGTTGGTTGCGGACGCCTCGTCCTCTTTCCTTCGCACAGCCTTCAGTATCAATCAAGCATGTTTCTCATTAGAGCAAAACTCTTAAGTTACCAATTTACAAACTCATGATTCTGCCATAGTTACCAACTATATGCCTTGTGTATGAAAACTACTCCAATTATTGCCCATAATATATCTTCTAATCAAATTGTTTGGAGTGTTTATTGTGAAATCCTTCTATAAGAAGCAAGTAGCCCTTTTTCTCTTTTGTGAGGGGGAAAAAGATTATATGTGAAAGACCAGTGGGGGTCTAGTTTTACATGTATCAGTTCTTGATATGTAACCCTGCTCTATGTATCAGTTCTTCATATGTGCCCCCTTCACTACTGTCCAGTGTTTATGTTTACCAAGGACCACGTGCTCGTATTTTGGGCTTTTAAGAGTCCCTTTTATTTTCTATTTCTTCAGTTGAGTAATTTATGCTTTTTTTATTTCCTTCCCTCATTTATTTTATTTTTTTTATTTGCTCAATGTGTGGAAGACACAAATGACTCGTCCTTCTTGGACTCAAATCGTCTTGTCAAAATTTTTTTATCACAAATACTGTTTAATCAATCAAATTTGACACATTATTTAAAAGCTTTCAAAGCTATTGAGGCTCTTTCATAGTAGGCCTTCACACATGGAGGGTTTTGATACCTATTTTTCGCAAGACACGAGCCCAGCCTATGTCTAAGAATATGGCCCAAGGTAAGGTACGTGGACCCAAGCCACAAGATGGGGCCCTCCTAGTGGACTGTGGTTTAAAAGGCCAAAGAACATGAATGGGTCTATTTATTTTCTTCTAATAAGACTTTTGACCTACTTGGGAGGCCTTAAGTCTAGTTACAATTAAAATAAATGGGTATGGAGGAAGTTAGAATCAAATAGGGCCTAAAACCCAAAGCCTAGGCCCAACACTAAGGAAAACCCCTTTTTTTGGCCCGTCCGAAGTGGCAGTGCACTTGTTGCATCAATTCACCCATCACATTAGCTCACCTACCACGCTAGCTTTGCCAACTCACTTGTGGAAGTCCCGGTGAAGGGGCATGTGACTCCAATAGCCAAGAGACAAACTTCTCTCAATATGGGGCAGGTCAAAAGGAACCCTAATTCCTAAGTCTAAGCCTTGCTCAAAAGGGTAAGGCAAGACTCCGACCACATGGATGGCTTTCTGGCAAACCACCCAAGATAGCACGTCTAGGTCAACTAGCCATTAATGCTCCTGACGCACTTAGACCCGTGTTGAAAGACCAAATTTGAACTTGGAGGGAAAACCTCCTCCAGTGAGGAGTTAGTACATGTGGCTACTCCCGCAGAACCAAAATTGGAAACTCCTCCAACAAGATGCCTAAAATGGAGAAAACCCACCTAAACTAGAACTCCATTTCCTCTATAAATACTCCCCTCCAGCACCCACGCAAGGAGGCTAATAAATCCCATCACACTCAGACCATCAAGAAGATACCTCCATAGCCACTATAATCATAGTCTTCTCCATCATCATTCTCACCTTAGCACCTCCATAACCACCATAGTCATCACCCCACATAAGTTTAAATCACCATGAACCACCCTCAAACTACCATATAACCACCCTAAAACACCCACGAATCTCACTCTAAACCATGACACTGTCTAGGAGAAGTATTTCTTCGACCTAGGCTTGTTATTTTCTACTCGCCAAAAAACTTGAAATTCCATACTTTCTGACAAACTCAAAGACCACTCAAGTCACTTACCCAATTTTGTTGAAACCCAAAAGCATCACCAAACCACCCTAACATCAACCCTTTCCACGTCCCAAATAACCACCATGTGCAAAGAGGATTGATGTGACTGTGAAAATTCACATTTCTTAAAATTAAATATTATTATTTTGCATTAACATTTCTCATTAAATCCTCTAATTAATAGCATTTTTATGTTAATTATTATATCTATGTCTTAGTATGTAAATGTGTCAATTGGTACTCATGAAGGAAATAAGAACCTCTTAAGGGAGGTTTGAGGTTCGAACCATGAGAGATGCGAAAGAAAAACCCTGAGGGACCCGAGGGCCCCAGAGGGGACAGTACGGATGAGTGGGCCCAGTTACGCCGCAATAAGAGCCAATTATGCCAGGGGAAGAGGCCTCATGGGGGCTTGAGTGGGGCCAGGGATGCCACACAAAGAAGGTTGAACCCAGCAAAAAAAGAAGTTGTAAAGAATGAAATGTTGAAATTGTTAAATGCGGGTATCATTTACCCCATTGTAGACAATAAATGGATCATTTTAACTCAAGTTGTACCTAAGAAGTCTGGTGTAACTGTGATTTAGAATGAAAAAGAAGATCTTATTCCTACAAGAGTTGTCACTGGATGGCGAATGTGTATTAATTATCAAAAGTTGAACCTCGCCACTCGAAAAGACCATTTCTCGCTCCCTTTCATTGATCAAATCTTAGAACTTGTAGCTAGTCATCCTTTTTATTACTTTCTCGTGGATATTCAAGATACCTTTAGATAGAGATAGCATTAGAAGATCAGGAAAAGACCACATTTACATGTCCTTTTGGTACTTATTCTTTTCGATGTATGTTATTTGGACTTTGTAATGCTCTATGCATGATGAGCATTTTCAATGACATGGTTAAAAAGATCGTGGAAGGTTTCATGGATGATTTGACTCTCTTCATTGACTCATTTGACACTTGCTTATTTAACTTAGAAGCCATTTTGAAAAGATGTGATGAAAAAGGCCTCATGTTAGATTGGAAAAATGCCATTTTATGGTTCCATCTAGCATAGTTCTTAGACACATTTCTTTGAAAGAGGAATTGAAGTTTATCCAACTAAGATTGAACTTATTTCAAACATGGCCACTCCAAAGACTGTTAGAGATGTTGGATCTTTTCTTGGACATGTTAGATCCTACTGGAGGTTCATTTAGAATTTTTCAGCCATATCAAGACCATTCTATAATCTCCTCTTGAAAGATGCAGTATTTGAATAGGCGAAAGAATGTGAAGAATCTTTCCAAACACTGGTATATAAGCTGGTTTCTGCATCTATTTTGTAATTCCCTGATTGGAGTTTACTATTTGAAATTATGTGTGATGAAAGAAATTACGCTATAGGAGCCATTTTAGGTCAACAAAGGGAAGGAAACCTTTTTTAGTGTACTATGCAAGTAGAACTTTAAATAGTGCTCAAATGAATTACTCAACCACTGAAAAGGAATTACTTGTTGTAGTATTTGCTCTTGACAAGTTTTGTTCATACTTGATCGGTTCACCTATCACTATTTTCACTAATCATTCAGCTCTTAAATATCTCTTTTCTAAAAAGGATGCTAAGGACTGACTTATCAAGTGGATCATTCTTCTGCAAGAGTTTGATTAGACCATTAAGGATAAGAAAGGAATTGATAATGTGGTAGTTGACCATTTAACTTATTTGGAATTCAACGATTCTGTTGATGGCCCACTATTTCATGATGAATTTTTTGATGAATATCTGTTTTCCATTACTAAGTTACCTTGGTATATGAAGATTGTCAATTACATGGAAACTAGAGAAATTCTATATGCTTGGAGTTTGCAAAACAAAAGAAAGTTTTTGGTTGAAGTGCGTAACCTTTATTGAGATGACCTTTACCTTTTCAAATATTATCATGATCAAATCATGAGACATTACATTCTTAAATATGAAGTCTTTAGTGTCTTAAAATTCTATCATACTAATGCATATGGTGGTCATTTGTCTACAAAGAAGATTGCTGCAAAGATTCTCTAGTATGGTCTTTGTTGGCCCATTTTGTTCAAAGACACTCATCACTACTATCATTCTTGTGAAAATTGTCAAAAGTTAGGTACTCTGTCCCGTCGCTTTATGATGCCTCTAAACCCAATTGTCACAATAGAAATATTTTATTGCTAGAGAGTAGACCTTATGAGAACTTTTCCACCTTCTTCTATGCACCTATACATCCTCCTTATTGTGGAGTATGTTTCAAAATGGATTGATGCCGTAGCATCCTGTACAAATGATAACACAATTGTTATAAAGTTCTTGAAAGAAAACATGTTATCTAGGTATGGTATGCCACGAGCTATAATCAGTGATCAAGATATATATTTTTGCAACCGTTCTTTTGAAGCTCTAATGCGAAAGCATGGTGTAATTCATAAAGTTTTGAAGCTCCCTTAGGAATGTCTCCCATAGACTCGTCTTTGGAAAAGCCTGTTATTTACCTATAGAACTTGAACATAAAGCTTATTGGGCTATTAAAGCTCTTAACTTTGATCATAGTGCTATAGATATTGAACGAAAACTTCAACTCTTTGAACTTGAGGAATTAAAGAATGATGCTTATGACAATTCCTGGATTTACAAAGCAAAAATGAAAGCATTTCATGACAAGTAGATCCTGAGGAAAAACTTTGAGCCAAATCAACAGGTTCATCTTTATGAATCCTATCTCCACCTTCATCTTAGTAAATTGAAATCATGATGGACTGGTCCATATATTATGCAATAGGTTTTTCCCAAATGGTGTTGTTGAAATCGAAGATCCATCCAATGGAAAGACACTCAAAGTAAATGGTCAAAGACTAAAAAGCTACATGAAACAGGTTTTCACAAATGGTGTTAGTGAAATCGAGGATATAATTGATTGTGATTAGTGAATACTTTGTATTTAAAGCCTCTTGAGACGCATTTTGAATGTAAAAGCACGATTTTTGACTTTCAGCATAAAAATAGTCTCAGAAATATGACTTTAAAAGACCTAGTTTGTAATATGTTGTTGTGTGTTTGTTTAGTTTAGTTTAGTTTGTTAAGCTAGTTACAAATCATCTCTATAGCTGTGTTGATTTAAGTAATATCTTTATTGCTTTCACTATTCTTTTTATACGTTGGGGGCAATATACAATTTAGGTTAGGGAGAGAGTTATGCATCACTGTTGTGCCAAAATGCCAATTTTTTTTTTTTATTATTTTTTGATTTTTGCTCTAGATTTTTGTGTGTTTTGTAAATTTTTTTTTTGTTTTTGTGTCATTTTGTAAGTTTTTGTAAACCAATAAAATTTTAAAAAATGTTTTGTTTCTCATTAATTAATGTCTTATTAGTTTGTTGTGATTCTTGAATTTCATATTAATATAATATCAATTTTCTACTCTTTGAATTGTCTAATTTTATAGACCCTCAAAACTTCAATTTTATTATGTTTATTTTCAAAGTGTTTGTAAGCTATTCTTTTCATACATGCGTTGTAATTCTTAATTGTGATGGTAAGTTAAAGCTATGAATATTTGAGTTTTGTTATTTTGTAAAGATAAACAATCAAGTGTAGTAACATTTTCAAAATTAACTAATCAAATAAATAAATTTAATAATAAAATAAATTAAAAAAGAGATAAAAGAAGTGTAAATAAATAAAGTGTAATTATGTAAATTAATGAATAAAGTTAGATAAGTTTGATTTCGTAGCCTCTTTTACTCGAGTAAATAAATTCTAAGGAGTGTTTCAACACCTAGTATCTTAGGTCAACTAGTATTCGAGTTATTAACCTAAAGCTTGTTAAATGGTTTATAGAAAAATCTTAAGAGAGCCAAACATTTAGCTATCCATAGTTGTAAAGTTTGTTTAATTTTTGTATACATTTCCATTTTATGTTTTTGTTCTTAAATGTTCTAATCAATAAATTTGAAATATGCATGCATGGGTGATTTGAATCAAAATATCATACCAATTTTATTGTTAGTTTTTTTTTTTTATGAAACTTCATAATTATTTATTATCTTTTTTTTGCACTAAGCCTGACTTATTTATATTATAGCATATAAATTGTTCAAATAAAATTTTTGTTTTGTTAGTCTATTTAGTTAGCTGCGTCAAATTATTGTTAAATGGTATGCATGATGTGAATATTCAATAAATCATTTTAAAATCCTATCCATTTAATAGCTCAAGACTAGCAATAAACTGGTTGGGGGTATAATGAGACTATAAAAATGCACAATTATTAGCGTTAAATATCATTATTTTATATTAACATTTCACATTAAATCCACTAATTAATAGCATTTTTGTTTTGATTAGTATATTTGTGTTTTAGTGTGTAAATATGTCTAATAGTATGTTTTTAGTGTGTTTTTATATTTAATAATATTTTAGAAATTTTTTGAGTCATTTTCGTGTGTTTTATGAGTGATTAATTTGTAAATAATTAAAATTGTAAAAATAAATTTGTATAATTTTTTTTGTGTCATAAAATATTTCTAAATAAATTCTAAGTTTGTAAATATTTTTGATAATATTTTTAGTAATTTCTAAAAATATTCTAAGCCTTAAATAAAATATCTGTTAAGGTTTTTTAATTTTAGAAAAATTTATTTTTTTAGTGTGTTTTGTGTTTTTAATTTTAAAATAAATATTTTAAAATTATTTTAAATATTTTGTTTATAAAATAATTAATTTTAGTTTGTTTATTTTACTTTAGATTGAAATATGCAAGAAGAAGGTGCAAAATGATGCAAAAAGAGTAAAAAGGCATAAGAAATAAAAAAAAAGAAATTAAAAATTGAAAGAATGACACATGGCATCCTTTTGAGAGATGGACCAAACTACCATATGAATCCAAACCATATGCATGTCCTGACACGTGACAGGACAATCTCCAGAATTGCTCAGGATTGCATGCGGCCTTTCCCACATGTGCATGCTTTAGCTGCCGTAAGACCAGCATACCGAGACTAATTGGTCAATCAGCATTTGTCCCTAGTGATCCTAGTGTTTTTTGTCAATCTCAGCAATTCATTGAGTCTTCCGTCAGCAATCCAAGGGTTGATAAGTGTGCGTCCCATGTTGGTGTTGCATTAAATCGCAAGCAAAATTCAGCACTCTTCAGGGTTGTTTCACAAGGAAAAGAAAGGAAAAAAAAAAAAAAAAAAACTTAATAATCTATTCTAAAGAACTGATCAATGGGAGGGGCGGTGAAATAGAAAAAAAGGAAAAGTAATTACAATCTAGTCAGATTTCAATTAAAGGAACATTAAAAAAATAATAAAAATTTAAAATAAATAATAATAAAATAAAATTATAAAATTAAAAAAATTATAAATAGTGATATTTTCTCACTATAAATAGATGGTTTCTTTATTTGAGATTCACGACATTCTTATCCCCCCTCTTTCTTTTTGGATTCTTCAACTGTTGAGTCAAAAACTCAGTAGTACCCCTTTTGAGAGGAGATATTGTGAGGACACTCCTCCAACCCCAATTTCTATTAAAATAAGGCCCAAATTAGTATAGAAAGGTTGGTGAGGTAGAGAGATAATCTTGCATACATAGTACTTTGGTATGGATTTTAACTTTATATTTGTTTTGTAATGTTTATATTTTTATGAAATAAATTATATTTTTTAAAGTTTTTAGTAATTATTGTTAGTATTGTTATGCTACCCATTGTTACATAAATTCAGTATTGCTTTGTTTATGTAATTTAATTATGTTGCATAATTAATATTAATAATAATGAAATAATACTTAATTTTATGAAATGTTTTTTACTCTAGTATGACTTGTTATATTGTCAATTTTAGATTTCTCATAAGACAATATGTTGCCAAAATTAACGTAAAAAATTATTCCATTTAAATATAATAATTTTGATTTGTTATTATCTTTTCTATCTTCAAATTATGTTAATTATAATTGTAGTATTAGCAGTTATAATTTTCATAATTGGTGCACAAAATTACTACTAAAAGGTAATTATTTTGCTACTTTTTATACAAAAATCTTTACGGCATTATAGCTTGCTATATTGTCGCTTTTGGTTGACTTGTAGAATTAGTAAAAGTGTTTGCAAGCAATGAGAAAAGGTATAATAAATTAAATGCTTTAAATAATTATTTAGATTTAAAATTTCATATTAGTTACGAAACATACAAAGGATTCTCGAAGCTTTATCATGTTAATTTTATGTTTTAAAATCATTTTAAAAATTTCAAAATTATTTGTTTTCTTTTAAGTTTTGTTTTGAAAAATCTTTTGTTACTTTAAACCAAAAATTTTCAATCATTCAAACATCCACTTCCCTACGGATACGATAACATTTCTATACTACAAACGTCCACTTTTAAAGAATCATTTTGGGTGATACAACAAGGATCGAAGCCACCATCAATGGATAGCTTTTCTTTCTCTCTTTAAAACCTCTCTCTAAGCCTTAACCTACCCTATCTGTCGCACTGTCCTCTTGTCTACCATATTTTCAACAAATGGGTATACCACCACCACCAAGTGCATAGGAAATTCCTCCATTGACATTTATGTTCGTCTCCCATGCCACGCGCATGCTTTGAGGGCTCTTTAGCATTATCATCTCCAACAGGTTCAAAACCGCAACGAGTCTCACCCTTAGACTTGACTGTCCTCAGGGCTAACTGGGTTTAGCCGAAACTCAGCTGGGGCCACCGTAAAGCGAGCTTAAAACAGCCCATTTTGGCCACTCACTCCATCGAAATGGCCATTGCAGACTTAATCATCTTCAGCACTGATTGCACAACCATTTTAGCTCTTGTTAGGCAACACCCAAGCTAATAAAAAGAAGCCACGAAGTTTGCAACCCTCCACAAGTGAAGGCCTATGAAAAAGAGCCCTAACATTTCGCGACTCCATTAGGGAAGCTAGACTAGGGATCCATAATGGACCTGTCTTCCTTCTAAAGAATGAGAACTTTGCTCGAAGACGGCACCGAAGTATCCATATCTTCCTCAAACCGTAACACTAGCACGCCCAACAAGTCCAATGTGAGGGCCTCTGAATACATAGACATAATTCATGAAATGGCCCCATACTCAAGGCACTCTCATCCACAGGATCAATGACTTGAGGGATTTCCTCACCTGTTAGGCTGCATCTATCGTGGTAGTAAATGAAAAGGCCCCGAACGGAGCCACGGTCACCAAGGAAGCTCTTCACTGAGTGCTCGAGAGAGTAAGGGTGGGTTTCCTCACCCAATCTAATATATTGACCATCCTAAAGAAGCACCTTTATAACACCCCACTAGAGGACTTAAAGTTCTTCTCGAGGCAGCCGTATCCAACTGAACTCTACAACAAACCATACCTGAAGGGGTATGAGTCCCTTACGTTCACCCTCTTTGATGGGAGGAAAGGGAGCCCTAAGCACCTAAGGTACTTCCTAGACTCCCTCGAACAACATGCTGGCAACAATGACTTGAGGCTACGGGACTTCTCCAAGTCGCTCACCTACCGTGCCTATACTTGTACACTACTCTTGCACTAGGATCCATCCACACGTGGGCAGACATGGAAAGCTAGTTTTGCAAGAAGTATTTTCAAAATGAAGAAAAGGTCATAACCATCACCCTAAGGAACACCCAACAAAGACAAAGAGAGCACATCATGGACTATGTAAGGAGGTTTTGGGACCTCGCCTTGGACTTCTACAATAGGAGCAGCAAAAAGTACTTGGTGAAGAAATGTTTCAACAACATCATCCCTGAATACTGATTAAACCTAGAGAACGTAGGGATTAAGTGGTTCTCAAGGTTATTAAAGGCCATAAGGGAAACGTCGACATCATTCAAACTCCCTTTGGGGGGTCCGATTTGGAATAGCGAAAGAAAGGAAGTGCCACATTTGTTGGCTGCCTCCAACCGACCAATAAGGCCCGCTTACCACAACCGAAGAGAGAGGGACCATGGGAGGGAAAGGAAAATGCTTCCTTCCATGTTGTGCAGCGATGAATAATTCCATGTTATTCTCAATCAATGTATTTACGACAAAGTGGTTCGTATCTACCCACACTGCAGGCAACCTACTGCTGATGACAAGAAACATTTGAGTATTGTCGTCGACTACAACACTATGTTAGTCATCCGACAATGGAGTGTCAAATCCTCCAAAAGGTTTTTCATGCCAAAATCCATGATGGTGCCCTTGAGCTGCCTACCAAAGCACAAGATATTGATACCGACACACTTTCGTGGCATAGAGGAAATGTCATGCTTTCTCACTCTTGGAGGAGGAAGAAAATAAAAGAAGATTCAAATGAAGAAATGCATCCATGGTAGACTGACCTAAAGCTATATGAGTGAGCATGGGAAGCCTCTCGTGGTAATGACCGAGCCTTTTGGTGCATTTATAGCAAATCCGATTGGTACGAGAAGCCACTTCCTTAGCCCATGGGCTAGGGAGATGAATCGGATGAAGAAAAGGCCTCTAAGAGAGCACCCATTAAATCTAAGTCCACCTTTGAGGAAGAGGAGACTTGTCATGTGGGATCAAGTCCATCGGACAGGTGCAAGAGGGCTTGGGATGTAAAGGTAGAGTAGAGAAGAAAAGATCTATGCTTGTGGAGGGGAAAGGATGAGAGCTAGTTTCTAGGGGCATCGCCAGTGTGCCCATGACAAATGGTGCAGGATCATCCATAGTTTTTACTTACAACATGATGGAACTTTCAGCAACCTACCATGGGCAGCATCCAATAGAAGCAGTTCACCTTCGAAGAAGGTCCTTAAAAGAGAAACGATTGCCATGATAAGTCACTTTGGGAAAAAGAATCCTAACACAGTCATGTTTGATGTAGGGCTTTCTCTCGAGCCAACACCTGAGGCAGAACCTACCAACGGAAGGGTGCTTGGGGATGGGGGCCCATGATACATTTGTTCTCACAGACATCGACCTTGGGGGAAGGCCAACCTTATGCACTCATGTGCGACATGGACTGTTGTTTATCGACACCTAGTATGGGACATTCTTATACTATGACTCTTAAGTTGTTGCTCCTAAATGAGGCATCCATGGCCTCGGGTAGAGGTGGAGTTCATTTTGACACACTGCATGGAGTCACACCATGGAAGAGAAGTTTCAAGAAATGTCCGTGTCATGGAGGAACCTCCCGAGGAAGAAAGTTTGCACCAAGCATCTAAGAGAGCCATAGGAGAGACGGTTGTCAAGAGGTCATGGCATAGGATCCTTTGCTTTGAAGAAAAGATTTAGTTAATGGGGTCTTACAGCTTTGATGAACATGATACCAACTTTGATGGTCTCATAGATTCATCCACATTCAAAGCAACCATATGGAATGAGAATTATTTAGTGAAGGCGATGGAAAGGTCCCCTCACCTAAGGAGCAATCCAACTCCCATCATACAGTGGCGATAGTGATGCTGCACTCTCAAGAGGCAGAAGCCATAGACAAGGAGGAGTTTGATCTTCTATCATGCAAGTTCTCCACTAGAGTCCCAAGTTCAAGTCTTGTTTGACCAACTTGATTATGGACCTCAAGCTCGATAGTAGGCATGAAAGCTCTTATGAAGATCTTGGTAGACCAAGGACAGCAATGCTATGCCAACAAACTTCATGCAGGAAAAGCATTCTTGGAAAGCACCAACTCTATAACATTCATCGATGAGGACATGGAAGTTGCTTATTCCAATCATAAATGGCCTTTGTATCTTGAGGCTTGAAACAATGAGAGGTACATCGACGGACCCTTGTGGACGCCAGTTCCTTGGTCAATGTGGTGCCTTTATCTATCCTTACCACTATAGGAATTCCCCATAAGAGGATCACTAAGATGGAGATAGAGATAACGGGCTTCAGGAACACCATCAAGACTTCCATTGGAAGCATTATACTCGACCTTAAGGTTGGTCCCATAAGGTCCTAAACCATGTTCTATTTCTTGGATGTTAATGTGAGCTATCATGTTTTGCTCAGGAGGCCATTGCTCAGGAGGCATAAGCTCATGTGTTCCATTTACTACCAATATGTGAAGGAAAGGTTAGGCATAAACGTCGTCTGTATTCCCACAAACCAAGTCCCCTTTGATCAAACCCAGACTCACTACACTTATGTTGAGCTCTATGACGACCTTGTCACAAAGGGGGGGAGTTGATATTGCTAAAGTCATTGGGATGCCACTGCCATCGCAAAATGAGATAAAAGATCTCAATGATGAAGCGCTCCATAGTGCTCTTATAAGAAAGCAAAGGAAAAGGAAAGAGACAATCAACTACTACATCAAGGCCACCCTACATGATGAGAAGGTGTCATACTAGTTATGACAACGCAAGGGCCTTGACCAACTGACATGGGAGGGCCTCGGGTCTAGAGTAGAAGGGGAAATATGTTCCCATGTAGGAAAAATGCCACCAACTAGTAGCATTGGTTAGAAGAACCACCGCTCATGCCGAAGCACATGCAAGATGGGTTCGATGTGATCATAGAACCTATTGAGGAAGTTGACTTAAGTGATGATCCATTCGTCGAGAGGCTGGTGTGGATAAGTACACAACTATCACCTGAGGAGTATAGTCACATGATATGTGTCTTGAAGGAGAAGTCCGACGTGTTCACTTGGAGTTATGAGGAGATGCCTAAACTCGTTGTTAACATGGTTTGGCACACCTTAGATGTGGCACCAGATGCAAAACTTATGAAGCAATTGAGCTGCAACTTTCATCTGGAGGTAGAAGCCTAAATCAAGACCAAAGAAGAGAAGCTAATTGAGGCCTGGTTCCTTGAGCCAATCAAGCTCCCCACTTGGTTGCAAACATAGTTCTTGTAAAGAATAAGAACAAGCAAGTCATATTTGTGTGGATTTCCAAGAACTCAATCGAGTGTGTCCAAAGGATGAATTCTCTCTTCTAAATATGGATGTCCTTATCGACTTCATGGCAGGACATGGCATGCTTTCATTCATGGATAGCTATAGCGAATACAACCAAATCAAGATGTCCGCCAAATATGTAAGAAAGATGGCCTTTCAAACCCCTTCGAGAACTCTTACTACACCATCAAACCATTTAGGCTAAAAAATACCAGTGTAACGTACCAACAGGCTATGACGGCCATGTTTCACGATATGATAGGGAAAAAGGTAGAGGACTATATGGATGACTTGGTGGTCAAGTCCAGGAGAAAAGAAATCCATAGGGATGCTTTAACAAAAGTATTCAACAAGTACCGAAAGTGCAACCTCAAAATAAACTTGAAGAAGTGTGCCTTTGGGGTCTCCAGAGGGAAGTTTCTTTGGTTTATGGTGCATCAAAGAGGGAACCATGTGGATCCATCTAAAACACCAAAGATAGCAATGGCATCCCTACCAATGACCGTGAAGGAGCTTAAGATCTTCCTTGAGAAGCTATCACACATCTGCCGGTTCATACTGGGATTCGCCGTATAGGTGTCCATTTTCAAGACATTATTAGCAAAGAGTGCTCCCTTCACTTGAGCCGATACCTTGGCTACCCTTCACTTGGACCAAAAGGAGTTTTAAAGGATCCAATACCTGATCATGAACCTACCCATGATGGCCATGCTAGAATCGACAAGCTGCTCCAAGTGTACCTTGCCTTGACTTCTATGGCTATAGGGGCCCTTCTAGCACAAGAAGGAGACGATGGTGTCAAATCCCCTGTTTATTATGTTAGCTGACAGCTTAACAAGGGAGCTCAAGTATCCCTCGATGGAGTGAAATTGCCTAATATTGGTCTACGTTGTGCAACGATTAAGGCACTACTTCTTGGCACACAAGTTGCATTTGATGGTCAAGTCTAACCCGCTAAAATACCTCCTCACATTCCTTGTGCTCTTTGGTCACCTTGCCTAATGGCTCCTACAACTATCCGAATTCGACATAGCATGCATCACTTCGACAGTAAGTAAAAGCCAGGCCGTGGTGGACCTAATGGCCCAATTTGGTAGGGAAAATGAGGGCCTGCCTTAAGACCAAAGAATATGAGGGAACTTGCTACAAAATCATACTACACCGTAGGAGTGGAGGATTTTTAGATACTCAAGTTTGATAGGACTACCACAGTAACTACCAGAGGTACAAGGATTGTCTTGGTCAGCCTGGACAGACACGCAACAACTTTGTCCCATAAAATTACCTTCCTTTGCGCTAACAACATCGCCGAATACGAGGCCTTTTTGATAGGATTGGTTACTACATGAAACATGGGGATTCGAAGGCTTAAAGTCATTGGGGAATCAAATTTGGTAGTGATACAAATGAATGGAGACTTTTCACTCAAGGAGCCAACTCTTGCTCCCTACCAGACCATGGCTCAAAAGGTGGTTAGGCAATTTGAGAAGATCATCATCGAGCACTCTTTCAGGTCGAGTTGGTATGTAGATGCATTGGCAAGACTAGGCTCATGGCTTCATATGATTGGAGAACTTATGAGCATCAAAGTCTCAAAGAAAGACGTCCCTATTGTCAAAACGTTGGCAAAACAACTAAAGGAGGAGGAAGCAAAGTCACTCGAGGAAGACTAAAAATCATCCATCCAGCGGCATTATTAGCACTTAAGGTAGATGGTTATCTAAGGGAGTTGAGGGAGTACATGCTCCCCTTGGGAGGACTATACAAGAGACTGCCTGGCGATGTACTTGCGAGATGTATTGGCACCACAAATACAAAGCAGCTACTTTGGGGTGTCCATGAGGAAACATGTTAGGATGATGCCTGTGTCAGTCTTTACTGAAGAATGCAACGAAGGGGTTAGTTTTGGCCACGCATGAAAGAGGAAGTTAGGGCCTTGCAAGCATCATGTCTTAAATGCCAACTGGCAGGTGCACTCGAGGAGGCCTTCACCTGCAAAGAAGCCCATACCTAGACTACCTCAGCAATGAAACTCTCTCGACAAATTCTAATGAAGCTTACAAACTCAAGAAGCCAGCTTAGAGGTACGTCGTCGAAAAAGGATGCTATATCAAAAGGGTTTCAATGGAGAACCCTTATAGTATCTTGGTGACACGGAAGCACAAAGGGTACTATAGGAGATCCACGCGGGAGAATGTGGACAGCACCAAGGAAAGAAGTTGCTCTATCAACAACTCTTAGGGATGGGACACTATTGGCCCACCATGGGGAAGGATGCTTTAGGTTTTTGTCACATCTATCAAGTTCACGTGAACGTCCATCATAAGCCACACACTTCGTTGCAAGACAGGAAGACATCGTGGCTGTTTCACACTTAGGGGCTTAATTTGATTGGCCCTATCCACCCTACCTTTGGAGGGTACATATAGATTCTTACTGCTATAGAGTACTTGACTAAGTGGGTTGAAGCTATTCCTCTCAAGAAACCAACCAGAGTAGCTACCTTAAACTTCATAAGGGCACACTTAATTTGTAGGTATGGTATACCATATAAGATTGTGAGTGATAACATAACCCTATTTGTTAACAACATCGTTAGAACTACTCTATAGGAATATGGCATCTAGCAAACGCCGTACTACCTGTGGGGAAATGGACAAGCCAAGGCAACTAATAAGACACTCATCTAGATCCCGAGTAAGATGGTGCATTACGCTGGGGGTTGGAGCGTGCAACTTCCCAACACGCTTTGGGCATGTCAGACTTTGCCATGGTCTATGAGTGGATTTTCCACTTATTCCCTCATTTACGGTGCAGAAACAGTCTCTCCTGTCGAACTGGAAGTGCCTTCCGTCAGAGTAGCCGTGGTTAATGACTTGGAATGGGACACATTGTCCTGCGGGATCAAAAGAATGCTCGACATGGAGATGTCAGACAAAAGAAGGGAAACCGCGCAACAACAGACCGAGATGTATCAAAGCTATGCCAACAAAGCCTACAACAAGATTGTCGTCAAGAGAGTCTTTTTTATAGGAAACCTGGTATTAAAGGTGGCTGATCATGTCAGGAAGCAAATATCAGCAACAAGTAAGTTTTTAACCAATTGGAAAGGGTCTTGCGTTGTGAAAGAAGCTGATGATAGCAGGTATAATGAATTGATTGGCTTTTCGGGGCAATCAAACGTTGAGGTCATCAATGGGAAGTGGCTCAAATGCTACTATTGCTAAGCAGCTCGCCACTCATTCCTTTTTGACAAAAAGGGTCACCTGAGGCGCTGTGTTCCCATCATGGACACCAGACTAAAGAGATCACCTATCGGAGGCACTTTGCCAAGTATGGTTTCTATTATTTTTCTTCTAAAATTTCCCAAAAAAATTATGTATGTCATAGAAAATGCATGTAAAGAGTGAATATTATGCATATGGAGATGCATTTTTTGCAAAGCCTCCCATTATTAATGAAAAGAATGTCATTCGGAAAGTTTTTACCTTCGATGTGGCTTGCATGGCCTTTTAAACTTACAGCACCAGCTCTTTGCCAACAAAAAGACAAACAAACAAACAAACACAAGCAAACAAAAAAAATGCATGTTAATCATGGTGATAAGTTGTAAGTGAGCTTCTTAAAGCCATGCATTAGACCACCTACTCGCTAAAAAAAAAACTCGGGCCTCTAAAAAAAGAAGTTTTCATAAGCATGCACCCATATGCATGTGTTCATCCATATAAGCACACACCAAAAAAAAAGAAGAAGACAAATAATGGGCAAAGAAAAGAAATGAAGAGGAAATTTTGAAAGAAACACAAGTGAAGCAAACGATCGCCCGCCAAGAGGCAAGTTTGAATGCTCCGGCAGGGATACATGCAATCTACAAGAGAGTAAGATGAAGTCAAGTGAGTCGCTATAGACACGAGCTCAACATAAAATCATAGTTCTATCAAAAAGTGGGTGAAGCAGTGCTTAGGCATTCCACATAAACAAAAGAAAGGGGAAAATTTGTCCAGCTATTACAGGAGGAGAAACAAAAGAAAGAGAGCAAAATGGATAATATTGCAAAGATTACAAATCCACCATCACAAGCCCAACACGACAATATCATCAATGAGTTCAAAAAAGAGGGAGTAGTATAAATCAAGGGAACTAGCCATCGTTCAATGCCCGAGTGCCTCCATCGTTTAGCATCGTCATGGTTGGCTCTAAATCTAGGCGACAGAAGACAAGACCTCTACTCATTCAAAACCACCAACTCTGCTTCCATGCATACAATCCTAGAGTCGAGGTCGACACTGTTGCGAACACGCTATGTGCCTTGAATACGACACGTGCAACATCCCAAATCTGAGCTGATAAGCCATCTACATTGCAACCAAGGGCCTTGGTCTCGCGACATATGTCCTTCTAGAAAAACAGAGTAGACTTAGAAATCTCAACCAGTCACGCCGAGCTTTGCCGCATCAAATGACTTTAGAAAAGCAACTGTGGTTTGGACCTATTGCAGGAAGTGCACGTTGCTGCCAAAAGGGGACCCGCTTAATGCAACAAGAACAAGAGCCTTCGGTACGGAAACCAACGACAACGAACTGGCGGCTGCAGAAGGATCATATCCCATTATCTTCTGAGTGGAAGTATGGGCCTCTTTTGGGGAAGCAACCAGGTCCACTAGATAACCGTCGCTGATATCTTATACCTGCTGTTGCAGAAGAGCATCTTAATCCAGCAAAAGGCCTTTATCTTGCGATAGAACGGTTTTAGTAACAGAAGCAGCTGCGACTAGAGCTCCTGAAGCTTTCTTGCCCACGGGAACATCATCCTACAACAAGACAAAGGGAAGAAAGGTCAATAGCACATCATGAAACACAAAAACTCCACCAAATCTTTTGCGAAAAATAATAGACATACAAGGATGGATGGACTTCTTATAAAACGAATGGCCATAAGGAAGGCCGACCCATGACAACGGTTTCAATGCTATCAGAAGGCTGAATGCCAAAAATGTCTCAATATTAAACGCCTCAAAGGCTCGACAGGGATGTCGGAGGGATTTCATCGCATGCAGCCATGGTGATGCCCTAACAACAGAACAAAGGGAACCTAAAAGGCCCGACGGGGATGTCAAAAGAATCCCACCGCATGCAGCAGCAGTGATGCCCCAACAACAATGTCGGGAAGCCCTTAGAAGAACAAATGGAACTTAGAAGGCCCAACGGGGATGTCGGAGGAATCTCATTGCACAGGGTTACAGTTGTGCCCTAATAATAATGCTGGGAGCTCTTAGGTAACCAGGGGGCCAGTTAACATTCAGGTTAACCCATGGGCACCCAAACTTTGGTATGGCCATCAGAAAAGGATATCCTTGAGGCATCAACGGTGCACCGTACAAACTAAAAGGAAGCATACATGTTTTCTACTAATCATGGTAATGACAAAAGGTATGGGGTAATGAAAATGGTATTCTTCTATGTGGTTATGAAGTGTGGCTAACACCCATCCGATGCACAAAGACAATCAGTGCTTCTGTTTTGGGCTTTGTCGGTAATTAGGATAGCATACACACATTGAAGCACGAAGTGCAAAAAAAAAAAAAAAAGGGAGAAGAAACTACGCGAGTCGACATTCCTGGGTGGGAGAGCAGTCTCCTATAGTGCAGGCTCTCTTACGGCATTTCTTTCTGGACGAGCGAGGTCATCCACAGTATTTTTCTCCTGACAGAGTGGACTGGTAGGAACATTCTCTCTTCTAACGCAGATTCAACTAGAGCAGAGAATCCTTTGGGACTTTGGGCTAGCAAACAAAATTCAAAGAGAATATAATATATAATGACCGCATGCACTCAACAAAAGCAAAGTATGCCTATACATGATCGCACAAAAAGAAAGAAGGAGAGAGAAAGCTAGAAAGTAAAAAAAAAAAGGGGTTCTTTGACGTTTTCTTTGACGAGGTGGCGTCTTGCATGGCGGATTGGGAAGTTGACTACATAAAAAAAGAGAGAGGAAGGAAGAGGGAGGATGCACATGGAAGTGATTAAGAATAATGACAAGTGCACAACAAAGCATAATTTAGAAGGGGTCAAAGGAAGAGGTGTTACCTTAGAAGGTGGAATAGTTGTTGCAAATACTGATTTCGTGGCAGGACTTTTTTTGTAGGGCCAGCTCTTAACCTGCAAATATCGCACGGGTCAACAGGGAAACATGCAAAAGGTGAGCACGTGTATAACAAGATAGAGATCGATATGAAAGAAAAGAGAGAAGGAAGTCCAGCTCACCTGCAAGGCCGTTTTGGAAGACAAATCTTGCATAGATGCCAAGTCTTCCTTATCATGAGCTTTGCCCTTACCCCAAATCCCACTAGTGGAAGTCCTTTCCAAAACCTCTATCAAACAGGAGCTCTTCCTTTGGGTCACGAGAATGGGAGGAGCAGGATTCTTTGGGACTTGCTTGAGGGAGGTTGGATGGGACTTCTCTGGCGGAGCCCAAGCTCCTAGCATAGCCTTACGCTTGCTTGCTCCCCTTGGCAAACCAAGAGGCTGTCTCTAGAATGGGCGCGTTCTCCTAAGGAATCTCACCCACCAAGGACCAAGAATCTCCAATGATCAACCAGAAAAGAAACTTGGCCTTCTTCAAAGAGGTCTACACGTGGTGCCTACGGTAGGAGGAGGAAAAGGTCTTGGAGTTTAGCCAACCATCTTGCGGAAGGCTACTAGCACTAGTCACCAGTACTTCACGAACTCAAAGGTGCACTTGGCCAAGTATCCTACGCCGGGAACAAACATGGTATTGGCCGCGGGGCCTGGGAATCCGTTGCTCACCAAGAAAGCAGAATTTGCCACAAAGCCAGCTTTTCCTGAAGCAATGGGCGTCCGGGAATGGTCTGATCGATGTCAAATTGGCGAAGAACCTGATGCAGGAGATAAAGCACCTACATCGGTTCCTCCTCAAAAGTCTGCACTAGGAGCCAACTGTTGGAATTAAAATATGAAACGCAGCGAAAGGAAAGGATCGTTGACAAACAAAAATTTTCTGAAAACTTTGTTCATCGAGAATAGATATATAATTTTAATTATAGAAAGCTTTAGGTAATTTTACAAACTTTTTTGAAGACTATTTGAGTATCTTAGCTTTCCTCTTTGACACCACGATCTTCCAATCCAGGCCTCCACACCAATGGAAAGACAAGTGAGCGTCAAACTGCAAGAATGAATTTTTCTCACACTTTTCTAAATCTGTTATGTACTTAACACATGAGATAGTAGACCTTTTTTTTCAGAGAAGAACTCTCAGTTTTTCTCTCTAAGTATTTTGTAAAAATTACGTAAATAATGCTGCTGAGATAACTGTTATCTCTCCTTTTAATATCTGAGCCATTAGTAATTTTACTTTCCCTTTTCTTTTTCTTTTTCTTTCTTTTTTTTTTCTTCTTTCCGAATCACGTTAACGTGATTTATATAATATATATATATATATAAGGAAAGTTTACGTAAAGTAAACTTTCCTTCCTTTTTTTTTTAATTTAACTGAATCGCAATGTGATTTGGTTTAACATATATATATATATATATATTAAAGAAAGAAAAGAAGGTGAAACGTAACTTTTACGTTTTCCTTTTTTTTTGTTTTATATTAATATATATATATTAATATATTATAAAATCTTATATATAAAAAGATTTGGTTCAAAACCATATATATATATATATATATCTAAATCTAAATTCAAAAACAAATCACATTTATTTAAGAATAGATTTTAAAAATAATCAATTAATTAATTAACTAATGCTCAGTTAAATGTGACAACATTTATCACATTACATTATATATCACAGAGAACATTTTTCTGCGTCACGTTAATAATTCAAGTGTGAAATAATTAATTCAGAATTCAATAATTCCAAATTAAACATGTATAATTCATTCTATGCATAAATCCAATATAGTGTTACAGAGGTGGTATTGGGGACCTATGGACCTATAACCCAAGCTCCAATAAATTTGACAATTAATTAAACTCTTTGATTAATGTGCCAAATTTATTAGTGTTAGTGTTACTCCACTAAAATCCTAAAACTAAACTCTTGAGATTATAGTGAAATTACTCAAAGAAAATTAACGAGTAGTCCATTGATATAATCATTATATATAAGTCAGTCCTCCATAAATAGTTCATAATAAGAGCTAGGTTCAATTTCCGTTCACCTCTCTTATTACATCTTTATCCTTGAGTTCCAATAATTCTCTAATGAACAATTAATTCATAATCTTATTATGAACGAGCGCTCTACTGTTCAAACCTTGAATTATCACTCAAGAGAACTATTTTTCTAACTTCCATAGGGAAGGAATGGATTCCATATTTGTATAATATTATTTCCGGCTATTTATTACTTTATGTTTCCAAGATGCTAAGTTATTATCTGTGCTTAGACAAATCTTACCATGCGAGTCAAAAAAACATAATGTCATAAATAGGAGTCTAATAAATACTCAGGATTAAGACTATCAAATATATGATCATCATAGTAATAAATTTGAATACTCTATTTGTAACGGATGATTATTAGAGATTCATAATTTATCTGGTCCAACCCTATATAATCTCATTATATAAAGTACCTCAAATCCAATGTCTCTACATTAATAGTCCGGATAATGACTATTTCATTTTAGATGAGATTGGACTGTACTTGTAATTTTTAATTAAAGATCCCAAACTTTAATTAATTATTACGGACTATTTAGGTTATTATCTATAAATTTTATCCCTAAGCAAATAACACTTATATGCTAAATTTATAGTCACATAAATAACCATGGAATTTTCTTGATATTTATAAATGTATTCATAATATATATAATCAACCAAAATAATAATAAATGTCATTTTATTTATTTATTAACAATATGCACAATGTCACAGCTTTTAGGGCACCAAACCCAACAATCTCCCACTTGCCCTAAAGCAGGTGAGACATGTCTCTAAGACCAAAGCCTTCCAAGTGTCCCTCAAAACTCTTTGCAGGTAACGTCTTGGTGAAAAGGGTCGGCAAGGTTGTTTTTCGACGCTATCTTCACAACTTCCACATCGCCTCGATGCACTATCTCTCTAATCAAATGATATTTTCTTTCTATATGCTTTCCTCTTTTGTGGTTTCTAGGTTCTCTTGAATTTGCCACTGCACCACTGTTGTCACAATATAGTGTGAGTGGTTTATCCATGCTTAGAACTACTTCTAAATCATTTAAGAACTTACGGAGCCAAACAGCTTCTTTAGCTGCTTCACAAGCAGCCACATATTCTGCTTCCATAGTTGAATCAGCAATACAAGATTGTTTGATGCTTCTTCAAACTATGGCTCCACCACCAAAAGTAAACACTGATCCAGATGTAGATTTATGTGTGTCTTTGTCTGATTGAAATCAGAATCAGTGTATCCAATGGGAATCAAATTCTCACCAGAATAAACTAGCATATAGTTTCTCGTTCTCCTAAGATACTTGAGAATATGTTTAATTGCTACCCAATGATCTAATCCTGGGTTAGATTGATACCGACTGACTATACCCACCGCATAGCAAATGTCAGGTTTTGCACACAACATGGCACATATTAGACTTCCTACTATAGATGCATAGGGTACCCGTCTCATATTTTCTTCCTCTTGAGGTGTCTTAGGACACTGCTCTTTTGAAAGATAAACTCTATGACGTGTAAGCAAATTACCTTTCTTGGAGTTTTGCATCAAAAATCTGATAAGCACCTTATCGATATATGATGCCTGAGACAGCGCCAACAGTTTGTTCTTGCGATCTCTTATGAGTTGGATTCTAAGAACATAACTTGTTTCTCCTAAATCTTTCATTTGAAAATTGTTGGCGAGCCATTTCTTTACATCAGATAATACGCCTACATCATTCCCAATGAGTAGGATATCATCTACATAAAGAACTAAGAAGACCACCTTCTTATCTTTGATGTACTTGTAAACACAAGGTTCATCAATATTTTGATCGAAACCATAAGATTTGATCACTTCATCAAATGTCAAGTTTCAAGATCTTGAAGCTTGCTTGAGTCCATAGATGGACCTCTGCAACTTGCAAACTTTTTGCTCTTGACCTTTGACTACAAACCCTTCTGGTTGCACCATATAGATGCTTTCCTCAATATAGCCATTCAAAAAGGCAGTCTTGACATCCATTTATCATATCTCATAATCAAGACAAGCAGCAATGGATAAAAGAATCCAAATGGATTTAAGCATAGCTATAGGCGAGAAAGTTAGTCAACTCCCTCCTTTTGGGTATAACCCTTTGCCACAAGCCTAGCTTTAAAAGTCTCAACTTTCCCATCCACTCCTCTTTTCTTCTTGTAAATCCATTTGCACCCTATGGGTTTTATCCCTTCAGGTAGGTCTACAAGATCCCAGACTGAATTGGAGTACATGGACTTCATTTCAAGGTTCATAGCCTCCAACCATTTTTGCATCACGATATGTCAATGGATTATCTTCACCATTATCAGAGATAGCAACATTTGCTTCTCCAAGTTCCTTGTAGCGAGCAGGTGGTCTCACAACCCTCTCACTACGTCGAGGTGGTATGAATTTCTGATAGGGAGATGTGGTCTCCTCATTTTGTCCTTCGACAACAGTTGTCGGTTGCGGTCTGATCTGATCAGAAAGTAACTCTTTAAGTACAACTTTGCTACGAGGTTTATAGTTTGTCATATAATCATTCTCAAGAAAAGTGGCATTTGTCGATACAAGTACTTTCTTTTCCTGTGGACTATAAAACAAACCTCCCCTCGTTCCCTTTGGGTATCCCATAAATAAGCATACTTCAGAACGTGGTTCCAACTTCCTGGTCTTTCCTTTCAGCACATGTGCTGGACACCCCCATATACGGATATGTCGCATACTAGGTTTGCGACCATTCCATAACTCTAAAGGTATTTTTGAAATAGACTTAGATGGAACTATGTTTAGAAGATATACTATAGTTTGTAGTGCATATCCCCAAAATGAAGTGGGTAATGATGAGTAGCTGAGCATGGATCTCACCATATCAAGCAACATTCTATTTCTTCTCTCTGCAACACCATTTTGTTGTGGTGTTCCAAGTGCGGTGAGTTGTGATAGAATACCATGTTCTATCATATAGTCCTTAAATTCAGTATCAAGGTATTCTCCTCCTCGATCAGATTGAAGACTCTTCACCGTCTTTCCTAATTGCTTTTCAGCTTTCGCTTGGAATTCTTTGAACTTTCCAAAAGTTTCAGATTTCCTTTGCATTAGGTATATGTAACCATACCTTGAATAATCGTCAATAAATGTGACGAAATATTCGTAACCACCACGTGCTTGTACATTCAATGGACCACAGACGTCTGAATGTATTAGCTCAAGTGGTTCCTTGGCCCTTTCGCCTTTTGCTGAGAAAGACCTCTTAGTCATTTTACCTTCAAGACAAGATTCACAAACTGGTAGAAAACTAACATTTAGCTCTTTTAAAGGACCTTCCTTTACCAGTCTGTTAATTCTGTCAAGGTTAACGTGACCTAATCTAAGGTGCCATAGGTATGTATCATTATCAGAAGAAATCTTTTACTTCTTGGGTTTTGGTTGTTCAACTTTGAACATTTCGGTATTGAACAGTGATTTTTCATTGGGCCTTAAAGTGTAAAGCCCATTTTCCAGATGCGCAGAACAAATATTCAAACCATTTCTAGAAATATTAACATAATTATTATTAAAAGAAACATTAAACATTTGTTCAAACAACCTGGAAACAGAAATCAAATTTCTACGAAAACAAGGAATGTAATAAACATTGTCCAAAATTAAAAACTTATTTCTAAAATAAAGTTTAACAACTCCCACTGCTCTTGCTGAAACAACCTCTCCCATTCCCACTCTCATCGTTTGTTCCCCGTCGGCAAGCTCCCTTAAAGAACTAAGCATCTGCAAAGAAGAACAAACATGGTTAGTTACCCCTGAATCAATTATCCAAGGTGAAGTATCATCTTCAACTAAACAAGCTTCTAAAATGAGTAAATTTGATTTACCGTTGTTCCTCTTTTCTTTGAGCTCCTGAAGATACTTCTTGCAGTTTCTCTTCCAGTGCCCAACTACGCCGTAGTGGAAACATTTTCCTTTAGGCTTCTTTTGGTTTGAGCTCTTTTTGTTGTTGTTGCTTTTGTTCTTTTTAGGTTGCCCTCCATTCTTAGACTTACCACTTCCTTCAGTCCCCTTCCTCTTCTTATTCTTTTGAGCAGAAGAGGAGGGTTGAGCTTCTGCAACATTTGCTTCAGCTTCTTTAGTCTTTTCTTTCGAAATAGACTCGAAGGTTCGACGCTCATTAAACAACTCAGTCATGTTATATTTCAGCTTGTTTATGAAATAGTTGCTTTTGAACTGAAGGAACGCAGGGGAGAAGGTTTCCAAAATCATCCCCACCTGTGTGGCTTCATCTATCACTGCCCCGTTCACCTCGGCCTCATGGAGATAGTTAACCATGTTGAGAACATGTTCTCTGACCGAAATCCTGCCTTTATTTTGGCATTCATTACTGCCTTAACGGCTTCGTGGCGTGCCTTTTCAGAAGGTTTACCAAACATATCTTGCAGAGACTACATTATCTCATAAGCGGTCTCCATGCTTTCATGCTTCATCCTAAGCACGTCAGACATGCCAGCCAAAAGAAAACAACGGGCCTTGTTGTTTGCCTGAATCCAACGATCATATGTTTCTCGTACATTACGAGGAGCATTGGCAGCAAGCTCTGGAGGACATTCCTTCGTCAGGACAAACTTGTAACTTTCGCAAATTAGTACAATGTTCATGTTACTCTTCCACTTGACAAAATTATCTCCAATTAATTTTTCAGTTGAGAGAATAGCGATGATTGGATTAGACATTGTTGTTGTAATAAATAAAAAAAATAGCATAAATTACAATGGTTGCATAAACATCATAAATATCTGTTTTAGAATAGTAAACGTGATGCATAATGCGCAAAAGTATTTTACTAATTCCACGATTATTCAATTTTAATAAATAAAATGCCGCTGTAGGGTAGGTCAAATTATTTATGAATTGAATTGAGACATTCTCGATTAATAAATATATTCAAAATATCTCATGTTTTCTATATTTATTAATAACCGTTTATTTTGGTCAAGATATAATTAACAATTTAATTATGTCTTTATGAGTGTAACTTACTATTTTGGATTTTAACAACTTAACTTAAAATTGCCGCCGTAGGGTAGGGCAATTTTGAAATACATTATAAAATCCTATCTCAAGGAAGCCAACCTTGATATTGATTTAAATGGACACCCTTCGTAGGGAGGACGAAATCAAAGCGTCGCAAGGCGTCACCTAAATCTCACGGTGTTGTACTAATAGTGGAGACCGCAGGTTATATTGTCATATTGCCTTCTCCCACTCATTATTTTAAAAGATGTGTTTTATCTTATAAAGCATCATATGTTTCATAATTCTAGTAGATAAAAACAATTTTTAATTACTAGATTATATTTTGTGTTAATAGAATCTCATTCTATTTACACTTAAATAAATTACCAGATTTTCTAAAAATCTAAATTTATTATGAATTGTTTAAGTTACCAAATATTAAACAATTTAAAATTAGATAACTTAGAATTTATGTGAATTTTACCAAGTCTTAACTATTAAAACTAAATTCACATTATTTGGTTGATTAATAAATTAAGATTCTACAAAACCAACCCAATTAATTTAATCTCATTAAATTAATGCTAACACATATTAAATCATTTTATAAACTCCTTTATAAAAAATAATATGCTAAGTGTATGCATGTCATGTTACAATAACTATAAGTGGGCACTCTCCTAGATGACATGTTATCATGCATGAACATGTTATCACAATCATCACATGAAAATAAAAATGAAAATAAACAATAAATTTTTGACCGGGTCCTTTTGGATAATTAAATTACAACCCATAAAAATAAGAGAGAAGAAAAAAAAATTACAGGGGTCTTCTTGTAATTTATACATAATTCTCTGCACCAATTTTGTAGTCTTCATCAGGTGGTTTATTGTGCAACAATCTGCTGGATTACCTTTGAAATTTGATAGGCCTAAAGTTCTCAACTGGGCCCAAAAAAAATCCAATGGACATCTTTTTCTTCATCGCTCCACGTGTAGCAAGTGAATGAGAGGAGATAAGAAAAAATAATAATAAGAAATTACAAAAAGCCTATACCCCTTTATGGGTTTACACAAATTGATCTAATCAAACTGAAAATAAAATTATTAATCCAAAAGGACCATATAATTAACGACCAAAAATCCCTTCATTAAACAACCATTCATCACATGAATAAAAATTAACAAAGGTGCAAAGTGCCCACAAACATGCATCAAAAACATGATATCATCAAAATAAAATCATGTTTAATTAAAATTATATATGCTATAACCCGCTCTCATGCCATTTGTTGGAATTAAAATATGAAACGCAGCGGAAGGAAAGGATCGTTGACAAACAAAAATTTTCTGAAAACTTTGTTCGCCGGGAATAGATATATAATTTTAATTATAGAAAGCTTTAGGTAATTTTACAAACCTTTTTGAAGACTATCAAGGTATCCTAGCTTTCTTCTTTGACACCACAATCTTCCAATCCAGGCCTCCACACCAATGGAAAGACGAGTGGGCGTCAAACTGCAAGAATGAATTTTCCTCACACTTTTCTAAATCTGTTATGTACTCAACACATGAGATAGCAAACTTTTTTTTTCAGAGAAGAACTCTCAGTTTTTCTCTCTAAGTATTTTGTAAAAGTTACGTGAATAATTCTGCTGAGATAACTGTTATCTCTCCTTTTGATATCTAAGTCATTAGTAATTTTACTTTCCCTTTTCTTTTTCTTTTTCTTTCTTTTTTTTTTCTTCTTTCCGAATCAAGTTAACGTGATTCACATAATATATATATATATATATAAGGAAAGTTTACGTAAAGTAAACTTTCCTTCCTTTTTTTTTTAATGTGATTCGGTTTAACATATATATATATATATATATATATATATTAAAGAAAGAAAAGAAGGTGAAATGTAACTTTTACGTTTCCCTTTTTTTTGTTTTATATTAATATATATATTAATATATTATAAAATCTTATATATAAAAAGATTTGGTTCAAAACCATATATATATATATCTAAATCTAAATTCAAAAACAAATCACATTTATTTAAGAATAGATTTTAAAAATAATCAATTAATTAATTAACTAATGCTCAGTTAAATGTGACAACATTTATCACATTACATTATATGTCATAGAGAACATTTTTCTGCGTCACGTTAATAATTCAAGTGTGAAATAATTAATTCAGAATTCAATAATTCCAAACTAAACATGTATAATTCATTCTATGCATAAATCCAATATAGTGTTACAGAGGTGGTATTGGGGACCTATGGACCTATAACCCAAGCTCCAATAAATTTGACAATTAATTAAACTCTTTGATTAATGTGCCAAATTTATTAGTGTTAGTGTTACTCCACTAAAAACCTAAAACTGAACTCTTGAGATTATAGTGAAATTACTCAAAGAAAATTAGCGAGTAGTCCATTGATATAATCATTACATATAAGTCAGTCCTCCATAAATAGTTCATAATAAGAGCTAGGTTCAATTTCCATTCACCTCTCTTATTACATCTTTATCCTTGAGTTCCAATAATTCTCTAATGAACAATTAATTCATAATCTTATTATGAACGAGCGCTCTACTGTTCAAACCTTGAATTATCACTCAAGAGAACTATTTTTCTAACTTCCATAGGGAAGGAATAGATTCCATATCTGTATAATATTATTCCCAGCTATTTATTACTTTATTTTTCCAAGATGCTAAGTTATAATCTGTGCTTAGACAAATCTTACCATGCGAGTCAAAAAAACATAATGTCATAAATAGGAGTCTAATAAATACTCAAGATTAAGACTGTCAAATATATGATCATTATAGTGATAAATTTGAATACTCTATTTGTAACGGATGATTATTAGAGATTCATAATTTATCTGGTCCAGTCCTATATAATCTCATTATATAAAGTACCTCCAATCCAATGTCTCTACATTAATAGTCCGGATAATGACTATTTCATTTTAGATGAGATTGGACCGTACTTGTAATTTTTAATTAAAGATCCCAAACTTTAATTAATTATTATGGACTATTTAGATTATTATCTATAAATTTTATCCCTAAGCAAATAACACTTATATGCTAAATTTATAGTCACATAAATAATCATGGAATTTTTTTGATGTTTATAAATGTATTCATAATACATATAATCAACCAAAATAATAATAAATGTCATTTTATTTATTTATTAACAATATGCACAATGTTACAGCTTTTAGGGCACCAAACCCAACGCAACATGGTTGTAATGCAAGGGCGAAGTCAATGATAGAGAGGTTGGGACTAATGTCATCATCAAGTCTAGGAAAATGCTTAGACTATCATCATTTAATAAAATGACCATTTTTGTTAATGGTTTATAACAGAAACATATATTAAGTTTTAAAATTTAAAAAATAAAGTGTCACAAAAATTATAATTGGAGAAAAATTTTGTAATTAATCCACAATATAATAAGGAAAAAAAATAGAAGAAGGTGAGGTTGAACAAGCCTCCTTTGTTTATCCCACCATATAGCAAACCAAACGTTTACCGAATTCAAAGTCAAATGTAACCTGCGAAGCAGTGTGCCTCTTTCGTGTTTCAATTTCAAAGGCCATCACTTTCGCTCTCTGAAAAAATGGCATTATCTTCCTCTTCTCACTGCTCCTGTTCCTTCGCTTCTCAACTCCTCCCCCTTCGCCGTCCCAACCCCATTAACTGTCCTCCTTCCTTCTTCTTATCCCCTTCTTGTCTCTGACGTCCAACACCCCTTCGCTTAGCCGCCGTCAAGACCAACTCCGCTGCTGCCGCCGCAAAAGGCGACGAGAAGGCTAAGAACAAAACTGACAAGTCCGAAGAAGACGAAGACGTCGAGGAAGTCGAGGTCGAAGAGGAGCTTCCGTGGATTCAGGAGAAGGCCTTGGACTTGGTGGAGTTCACGGGCTCCGTTACGCAGGCCATTCCTGGGCCTAGAGTTGGGACTAGTTCTCTCCCATGGATTCTAGCTCTTCCTCTTGCCTACACCGGGATTACTTTCGTCATTGCCTTTGTCAGGACTGTTAAGAAGTTCACTTCCTCGAGAGCCAAACGCAAGAGATTGGTAAGCATTTTTTTCTTCTTTTGTTTGTTTTGACGTTGTTGCGATTTGGGTTTCTCATGTTTTCGGATATGAAGATGGGTAATTAGGAAAACACGGTGTAGAAATGTCAGGAAATGCATAATGTTTTCTTAATATTTCGGTAACAATGCATTAAAAAAATGTGGTGTAGCTCAACAATTCAATAACAATGCATAATTTTAGACAGAATTTTGAAGAAGTAATTCAGTATTGGGTTGGGTTAATGTCACGCCCCGGAGTACGAGAGGTGACGTGGCGGATTATTTAAATTAATTAAAACGAAAATTTAATTAAAATCAAGAATTTTAGGGGTTAAATTAAATAATAAAAATGAGGAAGTTTCAAAACAACACTGTATAAAAGAGTTCATAAACATTAAGCAGGTGAAATCATTAAGCGAATAATAAAAATAATAAAGAACCACGAGTATGGGTCTCATTGACCCACAACTTGTGCACACACATAGTACTAACAATATAATAATACAACTACAGTCCAAGCACAAAGAAAGTTAAAAACATTACATGCCTTGTAAAATTAATACAAATAATCTACTAATCCTTCTACTGCGATCGAGTTCGGTCCGTTGAGTCCTCTCCGAACCTAAATGGGAATCCACCTAGAGAGGAAAATTTAGGAAAACAAAGAAAATGTGAGCGAAAGGCTCAGTAAGGACTATGTTTTATTAAATAATTTAATTTAAAGAAAAATCTCATTATTCAGGGAATTATTTAAAAGAAACCTTGAATAAATAAATTTAATAAAACCGTTCTTACCTAAAATAGTTTACTCGGTCGACCAGAAATACATTATTTTCTTTTCCTAGGCAAACCATAAGGATATCACCACCGTAGTGGCCCAGTTGGTTTTTGGGACCTGCTCCCAAGGTCGATCGCTATACGACCCGATCTCTAATATGGCATCATGCCCTTATATTCATTTCTATTATCATACAAAGTCCATTTACCAGATAATCTCATTAACATTCATTATAAGTTCACTTCAATTCACGGTTTATAAAAATAACCGATAAAGTCTCATTTTTCAATCAATCGTTGAAAACATTTTTATAGAAACCCTTTTCAAAGCCAAATCATTTTGAAATTAGGTTACCAAAGATAGGGTAGAAGTCCTACCTCGATACTTGTGCTAGTGCCCCACACCATAATCCCGGTCCGCTATACGTTAGCTCTGCAAAACCACGAACGATCCTAGATACACACAAAGTCGATCAATATCTAGTTTGAGACATTCTATATTACTAAACCCTTTCATGATATCCTAGTGTGCCATTTGTATCTTTAAAATCATTTTACAAGGTTGGAATTTCAATCGGGGTTCAAAACAGTGAAAACGGATGAAAAATCACAAAATTTTTTCCATGCTCTGCCGGCCTATCAGACGCCCTGCTTCGGCCGGCCGAACTGTGCAGTTTGGCTTGCCGAAAATCAGGTCCAGTCGGCCGGACATTTTCCCAGGTTCGGCATGCCGAACGGATGAGTTCAACTTGCCAATCCTTTGAATCTAGCCTACCAAACACGTGGTTCGGCATGCCAAACTGGAGAAACCTAGAAATCCCAGCCACGGGTTTTCATTCTCTCAAAATCCAAATATTGATTTTAACCTGTTTTTCTCAAATCTCAGGCATGGAAAACATTCATAGATGATAGAAAAACATAATAGAACACTTTTGAACTCATTTAAACAAGATTTAAACACAAAAATCTAAAAAATCCAAAAATGGGAGAAAATGAGAAAAAATGAAAAATCTTGAATCTAATCTGTTTTTCTTCAATCCAAGCTTAGATTCAAGGTCCTTTAACTCAAATCAAGGGTTTTCTAAGCTCAAACAAACTTAGATTTAAAAAATGCACAGAAATTGAAAATTTAGAAAAAGTTTAGAAATTTCAAAACTAACCTCAAATTCAAGCTTCAATCCATGTTCTTGGTTGTAAAATCGAGCTCCCAAGCCTCCAATTCACAAAAACCCAAAGCTTGAACTTGATTTGATTCAAAATTTTGAGAAAAAATTGAGAGAGAAGAGGAGAGAGTGAGAGAGAACGAGAGAGAGAGAGAGAAAGATCAGAGAGAGTGAGAGGAAGAGAGTGAGAGAGAGAATAAATAGAGAGAAATGGTGGGCGGTTTTACTGTGCGAAAACCATGTGCCGCCCACGGTTTTGTAAAACAGAATATTTTTTAACATTTTACAAACGGTTGTGTTTTAAAACTCAAATCAACATTTTAAAACAATAAGAAATCATTAGAATTTATTAAATTAACAAAACAAGATAAAATTAAAAATTTAATCAAATGATCAAATTAACGTTGAAACATTAATTATGGCACACTAATTCATCATTTTACATTACAATAACATTAAATTAATTTTGGGGCGTTACAACTCTCCATCCCTAAAAGAAATTTTGCCCTCGAAATTTACAACTAACTTCAGAAATAAAACAAATGCGTATACAATTTCCGCATACTCGACTCTAATTCCCAAGTGGTTTCATCAACCCTGTGATGCTGCCACACAACCTTTACTAACGGTATCTCATGACGACATAAACTGATCACTTTTCGATCAATGATCTGAATCGGCACCTCCTCGTACGTCGTATCTTCCCGAACCTGCACATCGCGAAATGAAACTATCTTACCCTGCTCAGGCGGACACTTCCTAAGCATCGACACATGAAACACATCATGAACATGAGAGAGTTCGGGCGAAAGGTCAAGCCGATAAGCAACCACACCAATACGCTGAGTGATCTCGAAAGGTCCAATATACCTCGTGCAAGCTTTCCACACACTCCGAACTACATAGTTCCTTTACGAGGCGATACCTTTAAGAGAACGAAATCTCCCACCGCAAACTCTAAGGGTCTACGTCTTCTATCCGCATAACTCTTCTATCGACTCTGAGCTGCCCTCAATCGATCTCGAATCACAATCGATCTCGAATCACAACGACTTTCTCTTTGCTATCAGGGATCTCATCCGGCCCAAGAATAACCCTGTCTTTCGGCTCTGCCCAACACACCGGTGACTGACACAGTCGCCCATACAACGCCTCAAAAGGTGCCATACCAATACTCGCCTGATAGCTAGTTGTTGTACGCGAACTCCACTAGATGTAAATATTTCTTCCAATTCCTACCGAAGTCTAACGCATAGGCACACAATATATCATCAAGAATCTGAATAACCCGCTCAGACTGCCCATCAGTCTAAGGATGAAACACCATACTGAAGTTCAAATTCGTACCTAAAGCTTCTTGAAACTCCTCCAGTACTTAGCATAAAACCTGGTGTCTCGATCAGAAGTGATGGACAAAGGAACTTCATGTAACCTCACTATGTTCTGTAGATACAAATCCCCAAGAATCCTCCTCAAACATGTCAACCTAAACAGAATGAAATGCGCCAATTTCGTCAACCTGTTGACTACGACCTAAATTGCATCATGCCGCTGCTCCGTCCTCGGCAAACCTGTGAGAAAAATCTATCGTCACATGCTCCCATTTCCACCGTGGAATAGGAAGTGGCTGAAGTTGCCCTACAGGCTTCTGATGCTCGGCTTTCACCTGAAGACACATCGTACACTTGGCCACGTACTCTCAAACATCTTTCTTCATGCCTCTCCACCAATATTGCCTCTTCAAATCACGATACATCTTTGTGCTCCCCGGATGAATGGCGAACTGAGACCTATGAGCTTCGTCCAAAATGGCTTTCGTCACCTCGACGATAGCTGGAACTGCGAGACGCTCCCAGAAATACAATGATCCGTCTGCATGCACACTCTATTCTTCAAACCGCTCTCTGTTCTAAATCTGTATCCAAATCCTCTGCAAGTGCTAATCCTGCCACTGATTTTGCTTCACCATCTGAACAAGAGCTGGGGTCACCTCCACAGTGATATACTGAAACTCGATCATAGTCTTCATGATACCGTAACCCATACTCGTTCACTGTTGCATCCTTGCTCCAGTCCTCAAAAGCCAAACAAGCGATTTTCCCTGAAGACTTCCTACTAAGCGCATCCACGACCACGTTAGCTTTCTCAGGATGATACTGCAACGTAAAATCATAATCCTCCATATACTCTATCCATCTCCGCTACCTCAAATTAAGATCCATTTGAGTGAACAGATACCTCAAATTCTTATGATCAGAGAAGACCTGAAACGTCGCTCCATACAAATAACACCTCCAAATCTTCAACGCGTGAATCATTGTCGCGAGCTCCAAGTCATGAGTAGGATAATTCCGCTTGTGAGGTCGTAGCTGTCTCGATCCGTACGCAACCATGCGTCCATGCTGCATCAACACACATCCAAGTCTGTGCCCTGAAGCATCTACGTAAACCTCATACGGCTCGTTACTGCTAAGAATAACCAACACTAGAGCTGAAGTCAACTGGTTCTTCAATTCCTAAAAAGCAAGCTCACATTCTTCACCCCACTCAAACCTAACATTCTTCTTGATCAATCTCGTCAATGGAGCTACAATCTTTGAAACATCCTTTACAAATTTCCTGTAATAACCAGCAAGACCCAAGAAGCTGCGAATTTCTGCTACATTCCTTGGTCGTTCCCATTCCACTATGGCTTCAATCTTAGACGGATCCACAGAAATACCATGCTCAGAGATGACATGACCCAGAAACTTGACCTCAGTCAACCAAAACTCGCACTTTTCCCTCTTGGTATACAACCGGTGCTCCCATAGAGTCTGAAGCACGATCCAGAGATGATGCTCATGCTCCTCCCAAGTCTTAGAATACACTAGAATGTCATCGATGAACACGATCATGAACTGATCCAGATACGGCCTAAATATCCTGTTCATCAAATCCATGAAAGCTGCCAGAGCATTCGTCATCCCAAACGACATAACAGAAACTCAAAATGCCCATACCGAGTCCTAAAAGCTGTCTTGGGAATATCTTCTTCCTTAATCCTGAGTTGATGGTACCCTGAACACAAATCAATCTTTGAGAAGTACCGCAAACCTCCTAACTGATCAAACAACTCATCGATCCTAGGCAAGGGATACTTATTCTTCACTGTAACATGATTCAGCTATCGATAATCCATACACAACCTGAGAGTCCCATCATGTTTCTTAACAAGCAAAACGGGTGCTCCCCACAGAGATGTGCTATTCCGAATATACCCTTTATCAGCAAGCTCTTGAAGTTGCTTTCTTAATTCTTTCATTTCTGCCAGTGCCATCCGAGAAGGCGCTATAGAAATCGGTGTTGTCCCCGGAAACAACTCAATACCAAACTCAATTTCCTGATGCAGTGGTAATCCTGGCAACTCATCGGGGAAGACATCCTCGAACTCATCAACCACCAAAATCGTTACACTTCCTCTCAAAGCATAGGGCTCGCACTCTAGATTTGCAAGAAAAGCACAACAAACCAGATTTCTTCACCCTCCTAGACACGACTTCATGAGATGCTCACTCATTAACCAATCACCACCACCCTAGTAGGTGATCATCGTCCCCCTATCAGACACTAGGGTCACTTTTCTAAGTTGACAGTCTACAACTGCATTATACCTAGACAACCAGTCCATTCCTAGAATTACATCATATGAGCTCATGGGGAGTATAATCAAATCACTTTTCAAAATCTCATCCCCAATCTTTATTTTACAAGATTTACACACACAATTCACAAACACCCGCCCCAAGGGAGAAGCTATGACTAGGGGTTCATTAAACTCTTCTAACTCTAATCTCAAGGCATGTACAAAGGAACTCGAAATGAGAGAATGAGAGGCACCTGTATCAAATAAAACGCGAGCAAAAGATTAAGAAACTAAGATCGTACCATCGGCAACCGTGTTACTGGTATAAGAATCTAAACCTTCAGATGCCATTGCATGAACCTGCACTGGTGCCTTTCCTTTTCCTCTACCAACATTGCTAGGTCCTAGATTATTCTGTCGATACTGCTGAGACAGAGACGACTGCACACTAGCTACACTCGGCGCTCGATACTGAGGGACGCTACGCTGGAAATGCTGCGGCTGCTGCCCTCGTGCCGGATATGAAAACTGCTGAGGAGAGAACTGAGGATACTGCAACTGTGGATACTGTTAAGGCTGAGGTAGGGTCTGAGGCTGACACTGATGACTGGCATCCTCTCCGGTCTGAGATCCAAGACGGGCACTCCTGATCGGGCAATTCCTCTTAATTTGTCCTGGCTGCTGACAGGAATGACAATGGAAGCTGTAGGGATTGCTGCGCCCTCTACCAGATGAACTGCTGCAACCACTATTCGTGCCACCCTGCCTGTTCTTCCCCGGAGTTGGACGGCTATTGGTGCTTTTCCTACCGCTCCTCTATGATCCTCCTGAAGCCTTTGCTCTATCCTCACAATACTGCGCATAATCATTTTCCACTGATATTGCTAACGACACAAGCTCTCCAAAACTCCTAAGTCACAGAGCAACCACCTGTCACCAAATAGGAGCCTTGAGCCCTTCCTGAAACTTAATGCACCTCTCACGTTTCGATGCCACGACTGATGGAGCAAACCTGGCCAACTCATTGAATCTTGCCTCTTATTCCCGAACTGACAAATCACCCTGCTGCAACCTGTAGAACTCAACCGCCTTCTGATCTCTATACCCCTATAGAAAATACCGGTCATAGAACAGCTCCTCGAATCTGTCCCAACTGATATCGCCACCGCGTTCCAAACGCTTAGCTTGTTTCCACCAAGTATTAGCACCACCCTCGAGCTTATATACAGCAAATTCCACACGGTACTCATTAGGCACACCAAGGGTATCCAAATGCTTCACGATCGAATCTAGCCAATATTCTGCCAACTGCGGATCCCCATTACCATCAAAAGTTGAATAGACGCACGCCAAAATTTTTTAAAATACATATGCCGATGACTAACATCAGAATCCTCTGGTCTAGCCCTGGCTGCCATCTGTCGAAAAGCCGCAAACATAGACCTCATCATACCCTCATCATTTCTGAACTCGGCGTCAGTTGTCGAACGATGTCTAGGTGCCATTCTCTCACTTCTGAAAACAAAATTTGGGACTGCCAGAGGTATTTTATTGTCATACCTATGTGTGCACAATTCCCAAGGTTCATAACCTTGAGCTTTGATACCATTCTGTCACACCCCGAAGTACAGGAGGTGACGTGGTAGATTATTTAAATTAATTAAAAGGAGAATTTAATTAAAATCAAGAATTTTAGGGGTTAAATTAAGTAATAAAAATTAGAAAGTTTCAAAACAACACTGTATAAAAGAGTTCATAAACATTAAGCAGGAGAAATCATTAAGCGAATAATAAAAATAATAAAGAACAGCGAGTATGGGTCCCACTGACCCACAACTTGTTCACACACATAGTACTAACAATATAATAATACAACTACAGTCCAAGCACAAAGAAAGTTAAAAACATTACATGCCTTGTTCAATTAATACAAATAATCTACTAATCCTTCTACTGCTCCTGAGTTCGGTCCGTTGAGTCCTCTCCGAACCTAAATGGGAATCCACCTGGAGAGGGAAATTTAGGAAAACAAAGAAAATGTGAGCGAAAGGCTCAGTAGGACTATATTTTATTAAATTATTTAATTTAAAGAAAAATCTCATTATTCAGGGAATTATTTAAAAGAAACCTTGAATAAATAAATTTGATAAAACCGTTCTTACCCAAAACAGTTTACTCAGTCGACCAGAAATACATTATTTTCTTTTCCTCGACAAACCATAAGGATATCACCACCGTAGTGGCCCAGCTGGGTTTCGGGACCTGCCCCCAAGGTCGATCGCTACACGACCTGATCTCTAATATGGCATCATGCCCTTATATTCATTTCTATTATCATACAAAGTCTATTTACTAGATAATCTCATTAACATTCATTATGAAGTTCATTTCAATTCACGGTTTATAAAAATAATCGATAAAGTCTCATTTTTCAATCAATCGTTGAAAACATTTTTATAGAAACCCTTTTCAAAGCCAAATCATTTTGAAACTGGGTTACCAAAGATAGGGTAGAAGTCCTACCTCGATACTCATACCGATGCCCCACACCATAATCCCGGTCCGCTATATGTTAGCTCCGCGGAACCACGAACGATCCTAGATACACACTAAGTCGATCAATATCTAGTTTGAGACATTCTATATTACTAAATCGTTTCATGATGTCCTAGTGTGCCATTTGTATCTTTAAAATCATTTTACAAGGTTGGAATTTCAATCGAGGTTCAAAACAGTGAAAACGGATGAAAAATCACAAAAATTTTTTCATGCTCTGCCGCCCTGCGGGACGCCCTGCTTTGACTGGTTGAACTGTGCAGTTTGGCCTATCAAAAATCAAGTCCGGTCGGCCGGACATTTTTCTAGGTTTGGCCTGCCGAACGGATGAGTCCGGCCTGCCGATCCTTTGAATATAGCCTGCCGAACACGTAGTTCGGCCTGCCGAACTGGAGAAACCCAGAAATCCCAGCCACGGGTTTTCATTCTCCCAAAATCCAAATCTTGATTTTAACCTGTTTTTCTCAAACCTCAGGCATGGAAAACATTCATAGATGATAGAAAAACATAATAGAACACTTTTGAACTCATTTAAACAAGATTTAAACACAAAAATCCCAAAAATCTGAAAATGGGAGAAAATGAGAAAAAATGAAAAATCTTGAATATAATCCGTTTTTCTTCAATCCAAGCTTAGATTCAAGGTGTTCTAAGTTCCTTTAACTCAAATCAAGGGTTTTCTAAGCTCAAACAAACTTAGATTTAAAAAATGCATGAAAATTGAAAATTTAGAAAAAGTTTAGAAATTTCAAAACTAACCTCGAATTCAAGCTTCAATCCACATTCTTGGTTGTTCAATTGAGCTCCCGAGCCTCCAATTCACCAAAACCCGAAGCTTGAACTTGATTTGATTCAAAATTTTGAGGAAAAATTGAGAGAGAAGAGGAGAGAGAGAGAGAGAACGAGAGAGAGAGACCACGGGTGCGAGAGAGAGAGAGAGAGTGAGAGGAAGGGAGAGAGAGAGAGAATAAATAGAGAGAAATGGTGAGCGGTTTTACTGTACGAAAACCATGTGCCGCCCACGGTTTTGTAAAACGGAATATTTTTTAACATTTTACAAACGGTTGTGTTTTAAAACTCAAATCAACATTTTAAAACAATAAGAAATCATTAGAATTTATTAAATTAACAAAACAACCTAAAATTAAAAATTTAATCGAATGATCAAATTAACATTGAAACATTAATTATGGCACACTAATTCATCATTTTACATTATAATAACATTAAATTAATTTTAAGGCGTTACAGTTAAAAAAAAGAAAGAAAAAGAAGCAACAGAGAGAGTGGAGGAAGAATAAAGCTAGGTAGCTTAACAACTCAATAACAATGCATAATTTTGCATAGAATTTTGAAGAAGTAATTCAGTATTGGATTGAGTTAAAAGAAAAAAAAATGGCAATAAAAAGGTCGGTTTTTTAAGGTCAGAGATTTGTAATCCGTACTTCATAGTTTTTCTCTGTGGTTTAGGTGGGCATTTGTTTCTTTTTATTATTATTATTATTATTTTTTTTTTTTCCTTCCGTTGAACCCTACAATATTTGGAAGGCTTTGTCATGTAAGTACCAATGAGGGTGTTCGAGCCTAGACCTTGTGGGATCAAACCAAAGCCTGACCATTCTAACCAACACCCCTTGGTGGTGGGCTTTTGTTTCTTTGAAAGGATGATTGATACTCTATAGTTGGCTTGCATATGTTTAATATTATAGCTTGATATTTAAAAAACACAAAAAATCCTCTTAGATTTTGCCTTTGTTAGTCGTTGTTTTTCTAAGTTCTGTTATGTTTTGCCTTGTGCAGATCAATAAAAATGCCATGCTATGCAAGTCAATAGAAGAATTATTTCAAAAAGGAAGGGATGAAGTAACCCCAGATGCGCTCAAGAGTCTTGCACGAAAAGTGGGGGATTCTCACTCAATATGCATCTATTATGACAATATAATTTGGTTAATTTTCTTGTTTTCTTTCTCGGTCAACAAAATTAGATGATTCTCCATCCAATTCTTTTTATGTCTTGTTAATTGTTATGTTTCTTTTTGTTTTTTTTTCGTTTTTTTTTTTTGGTTTTTTTGTAATATCATTAATCAGCTTAATGGAATGTTCGAGGAAACTTCTTGCTGATGCACTTTTGTTTAACTATAGTATTTGACATATCCGGCTATAGGCTATATTATTGTTAAGCGATGATAGATCTTAGAGTTGAACCTTTTTTTTCTCTCCTCTTCTTAGAGTATGTTTTACGGATGTGTTCCTACCTGTCCACAACTTGTGAGAAGTTTTAGGGACCGATTTTAAAGACACATTTTCAAAAGATAACATGCAGTTTGTAGTGCATATCCCCAAAAGGATAAAGGCAATGATGAATAACTCATCATGGACCTAATCATGTCTAACAAAGTCCTATTTCTTCTCTCCGCTATGCCATTCTGCTGCGGAGTGCCCGACATAGTCAAATGGGATAAAATCTCATTCTCTAATAAGTGTTCCAAGAACTCATCAAAAAGATATTCCTCACCTCGATCAGATCGAAGTGCTTTTATGGGTCTACCCAATTGCTTTTTCACTTTAGCCTGAAAACTCCCTGAACTTGTCAAAAGTTTCACTTTTGTGGTGCATCAGGTACACATACCCATATCTTAAGTAATGAGGTATAGATTTCACTTTTAAGTGACTTAAAGGTCCATCCCTTACCAACCTTTGAATCCTATTCAGGTTAATATGACTAAGGCACAAATGCTAAAGATAAGTCTTATTAGAGTGAGAAGTTTTAAGTCTTTTAATGTTATTATCATTCATCTCAGCATTAAGCAATAAGTCCATCTTAGGTTTTATAAAATATAGATTATTTTGCATCCATTCAGAACATATAAAAGATTTGTTTTTACGAATTACCACTTTATCATTAAAAGAAACCAAATAGGAGTCTTTAAATAAACAAGCTACAGAAATTAAATTCCTTTTAAATTTAGGAATATAAAAACAATCTTGCAAAAATAAATTCCTATAATTATCAAAATAAAATGGACGTCTCCCACTGCTTCCGCTGCAAGTGACTGCCTAAAAAGGCAGGTCGTCACAGGTAATATGCTTAGGATGTGATTTGAGCTACAAATTTGTCCTTTCTCCTGCCCCTCACCTAAGCCATTTATTACAGCTTATTAAAGTACTAAGGATCTTTAGTGTGGTGTTGACCTATATTAATGGAGAGAGACATGAAAAGTAAACTTATGGGACTTGTTTTCATTTTTTGAGACTTTTGCTAATTTTGTATTTGTATAACTTATCCAAATGCACACACGCTTGGAGAGTCCAACTAGAAATGGACATATACTAGGATTAATCATAATGCTTGGTCAATGTTTGTATATTTTTTTTTAAGTTATGCTCTTCAGTCAACTTTTGATGAATTTGTTGGAGGTTACCAAGTTAGCATAATGTTCCTCTAGTTTATTTTTATTCTTAGTTTTGTTTCTTTTCTTTTCTTTTATCTCTTTCCTTTTTTTTTTCATTAAAGATTAGCAAAGTCTTAAGTTTGAGGATGTGACAATGTTTCACTTTTTTATGCATTTAAAGTGCTTAGTCTTGGGGAAATATTTATTTTAATTTTATGTTATTTTTTTCGCATATTTTTTCTTTTCTTTTGCTTAGAGACAAGTAAAATATTAAGTTTGAAGTGTGATAACTCTATAAAAATAAAGTCATTCGTGTCCTTAAATGTACATGTTTTTGCTATGTTCTTGTATTTTTATTTAATTTTATTTATTCTTATATATTTTACTTTTTATTTTAGTTTTGTTAATTTGATTTCATTTATTTTTATTTTATCTTATTTTATTACTATTATTATTATTAGGAGTAGTATTAATTATTATTATTATTATATTTTCCCTCCATTTATTTTATTTCATCTCAATTGTGTACATTAAATGGGGTAAAAGGGGCTAAAATGACAATTTGAAGCATATTGGGGTCAAAGAGATAGTATAAATTTAAATCAATACACGTCCAAATGCTCAAGCAAGCGTGTGAGTGGAAAGAAGCAACTACTCACATGGAAGACCGTCCGATCAAACCACGAACGGCAAAAGTGCGCGCATGGAATCACGCCCGACATGCCAGTGCAGCTGTTGGAAGCCAACAAACTTCTGTCTCTCCAGCAGCGCCACATGTCTCGCGTGTCAGCTCCCATTTCCAAAGTTGGAGATCCGCTGCTTTGCGTAATAATACAACCCAGTGCGCCTCTTCATTCCAACGAATTCGAGCGCACCGGTGGCAACGACTGTCCGATACCAACCATCGTCCACCACATGTTCGCACGCGTTGGAGCCTATTGCACGCGATCTACCTCTCTCACTTATGTGGAATTAGCAATTGAAGAAAAGGAGAGAAACGCCATCTTCAGGGGAGGGCATAATACCCGAAACTCCAGTGTATTTGGGGTTTTGAGAGCTGAAACCAATGGAGGAATGGGAAAAAAAAAAAAGAGAGAGAAATAAATTATTTTGTTTTATTTTTGTTGTTTTTAGGATTTTTTTTATTTTAGATTTAGAAATTTCATTTTTCTATTTGCAAACATCATTTAAGAGGGCTTTTTGGAGCTTCAAAGAGGAGAAAGAAGAAGATTTGAGGGAGAGATTTTTAAAATTGTGACACCTCAAACTGGTGATTTATTTCTCATTTTTATTCTTTATATCTTTCTATATTCTTAGAATGCTTGATTATTGGTGTTGGTTAATTTCGTTTGAGATTATTGTTGTTAAATTTCTTAGTCTAAAGGGTTATGGATCCGTGTTGAGATTGTATTTAGTTAATTGTCTTCGATTAATGCAAGTTGATTTCTATATTCTATTTGTTTGTATTTTTTTGAGCTTAATGCCTTTAATTGATTAATCAACAATTGGTTGATTATGCATTTAGTACTTAGGAATGAAGGGTTCTAAATGATGAGTTTAGGAAATACAACCTAGAAAATTATAAAGTTAGGAGACCTATGATTTTCTTTGTGGCCTATTATTGGAACGTGCTTAATGAGCCCTTAGTAATTGATTTTGCATACTGATATTGGAATTAATTGCTTTAGGTATCCTTCAATTGAATACTTAGGAGAGGAAAAATTAAGTTACATGAGTGCTCTATGCCAATAAAATAGAGGAGATTAATATGTCAAGTATCTAGGCAATTACCAATCGCAATGGATACTTGGTAAAATAGTTCCTTTATGCCCATTTTGTTATCATTTATTTTTATTTGAGTTTTCATTTCTTTAGTTTTATTTTATTTTAATTTTATTAGTTTCATTTCTATTTTCTTTTAAATCAATTACCCAAATGATTCTAGAGTTAATCTATTTTCGGTAATTAACAAAAATTAAACACAATCCTCGTGACATTGACATCCGTACTTCGATACACTTTATTACTTACAATCGTGTACGTTTGTACGTGTAACAAGTTTTTGGTGTTGTACCCTGAGATCTAACCTAGGTTGCTCGCATGAAAAGCGGGAATACTCATCACTAGTCTAACAAGGTTTGCCAACAAGCCAACCCTTGAGTTAGCTTCCCTAGGCACCTGCTCGACAGTTGACTCTTCAAATTCCTCCGTTAACTTCCTCACCAACTCTTAAGTATTTTGATATCTTCATGTCCTCTGCTTCATATTTGCCACTGACTTAATTCATAATTGATTGAGAGTCGCTCGTTATGTTTATCTTCCTAGGCAACATGGCCTTCACAAGCCGTAGGCCTGCCATGATGTCTTCATACTCAGCTTCATTATTCATAGCTTCCCCAGTCAATGAAATCAGTAGTATGCCAACTTCGCTTCCTCTGGCACTCGATGATCCATTTACCATAAGGGATCACTTCTCTTTTGTTTCCTCGCTTGCTTTCTTTTCGGCTTTAGGGCTAAGTTCTACTACAAAGTCTGCTAAGACTTGGCATTTCAGAGCCGTCTTAGGTCTTTATTCGATGTCAAATTCCCTCAAAAGAAAGCGACCGAGATAGAAGGAGAAAGCAATTAGAAAGATTTGGTGTACTTTTTTCTATATGTAAAAGATTAAAATACAAGAGACTCAGTGGTCATAGCCTAACTCTTTTAGGTAAACCACTTTTTTCGGTATGATGATCTTTAATTTCTTGCTTTCATTCATTCATCTATTCATGTTTCGTTCGTTTATTCATGTTTTTGTGTTTGATCTTTAATCTTTATTATCACTCCAAAGCAATTGTTCCATGGTGAAGAGAAGCCCAGAGCAGCTGGTGGTCCCAATAATTTCCTGTTCAATGTTTTCTTTGTTATGCTAATTTTCTTCTATTGTTTGATTGTGTAGATCTTAACATCCACAAAAAGTACCTAACATAATTTTAGTATCCTAAACCATTTTTCTTAGATTGTGAAATGCCCATTTTACCCATTTATTGATTTTGTTTTATTTTCATTCATTTCAATATTTTCCCCCAAAAAAAAAAATCTTTAACTCTTAAAAAAAGAAAAAGAAAACTTTAATTTGTTTAGATACAAATTTCAAAAAGAGGTTTTTTTTTTTTTGGACAAAAAGCACTCTTAAAGAATGCAATACATTCCATTCAATTAAACCAAAAAAAAAAAAAGAAGAAGAAGAAGAAATACACAGCGTTTGAAACCAATGCGTCACTCAATATTTTCCAGTTTCGTGTTATCGCTCCTAATAATCTCCTGGGCGCGAAGATTTACTAAAATTGAAGTTTAAATTTAAGTCGAGGATGACCTCTCCGATCTAAAAAAAGTGGAGGGTATATGGCTCAGTTGGTAGAGCCATTCCAGCTATTAGAATTTAGAATTTAGGAGCAGAGTGCCGGATTGCCCGTGTCGCAACGATAGCGTTTTACTCAACCGGTGGTCCATTTTCAAACTTTATTTAAACGACCGTTTCAATCATGTATTTCACAAGTCTGCAGACAAAGACCCTTATACCGAATCTGTCATCTTCCAGATGACAAATCATGCAATATTTATTCTTACAGTTCATACGCGGGGATTCTGTGTTGTAGGAGTCACTTTCCAATCCCCAAGATTCACCGGAGGATGAGATTTTGTCTGTAACTACGATTCAAATGAAAGTTATCCTAACAGTGAGACCCGCAAAGACTCAACCGCTTCTGTAGTTTTGAAAAATCAAAAGAATCTGAAGCACATTTTCAAAAAGGGGTCCCGATTGATATGTAGATTAGTCCACATCTCTACAAGTTACAAAAAAATATTTCCTGTTTTTTATATACGGAAACAAAATACAACATTAACGATAGTCTGATTAAATTACGAGGTTTTGGATGCAATATGATACTTTAGGCCATGTTTCAACGGGACAATCACTTTCCGCATGTGGCTCTACTGGAAACTCTTTTGTTTTTTTTTTTAGTACCTCAAGTCACTATGGTCAAACATGACAATTGCTGCAACATCCCACCACTATTTCATAGCTCGTTTTGGCAGCACATATTGCACTCTCTCATCTTCGCACAAATTCTGCAGCAAGTCAAAAATGATTAGCCAAGAGAAGAGAAATTCAACAGCTAAACATAAGCTGAATGTAAACTAAAATTGCAACCACTGCCAATCTCTATGGTATTGTCGGTGTTGAATTGAATATTTCATAATGATTTTAAAACCGAAACACAAAATATTGTGTGAAAAAGGAGAAACAATACTGGAGGTAATAATATCCCAGGCAAAACCTATCTTCCAATTGCCTCCAGTTTATTGATATTTGATCAATTGTCAATTTGGCAACAAAAATGAGGCTGAAAGACAAAGCAAGAATACAGAAGAATGAACATGCTGACAAACTAATTGGTAAAAGCCTAGATATCTAACTTCTTAAGCCTACATTTTATGCAGACTGCTGCCATCATCACAAAAAGAGGCACTATAAGGTTGGCATTTGCTATTAGAATGCAAAGTGTATGCTAAGACAAATGCATAATTCTGAAAAGGAAAAGATAGGATGCAAAATTTTCATGTCAGAATCTAATGTAACATTTATTGCCAAATACACATTAACTTTTGAATGCAAATGAGACATCCAAAATCCAAAACAAGGGCTAAACTAGGAAGAGAAGCATGTCATTTCAATCAAAGAGAGAAGCAATTAGAGGCCAACAGAAAAGTCTAGGGAGAATGTAAACAAGCTTATTGTTGGAACTCGAAATCAGGTACACTACAGGTAACTACACTTTTTATGGCCACCTCTCCAATTTCATATGTTTAATATTCATACATATAACATAGTACTTTAAAAGTTTTATGCAATAGAAAAGTTCTTTAGATAAACAAGAAACAAAAGAAGATATCAGAAATAGCAAGCTGTCTAATTTCACCTGCATATCCTCTGGGAGAGGCTCTGAGACTGCAAGAGTGTAACAACCCGGAACAAATTTGCCTGCCAAAATATTACCAGAACAAAAGAGTAAATTCGCAAGGAAAGATTCAACTTTCTTTAAAAAAAAAAACAAAATAGAAGAACATGTAGGAACTAAAAAGCAAATAATTGCTAAGAGATTGAAAAGGTGGTATTTTGATTTAATTCCGAAAAACCCAATTTTGTGGACATTGGACGAATAAGAATTTAAAAAAAAAAAAAGGTGGAAAATTGGAATAAGAAATACCAATTCGCAACCAGCGAGCAGCCCAACTTCTAGCTGGATCCATCACGGAGATTATTCTATCCAAACAAAAACAAGTATGTCAACAAGCATTAAACAAGATTCTGTTAAGTTACGTAGCCTAACTATTATCGTAACAATTATCACGCTACCGCATAGACAGTAATCGGATCGACCTTTGGAAAACAGAGTTGTAAGGTCTGTCATTTTCTTATATAAAAGGGGCCTCCGAGTTTTGGCAAATTATAGAGGCTAGTAAAATAAAAAATAAAAAAAGGAGTTGTGGAACGTGCGATTCTCTTTTAAATTTTTGCATCATCACAGTGATTTTCGTAGCTTTTTTTAGCACCCGGTAATATAAAGTAAGGGCATGCAAACAGAGTGAAGTGCTTAACGAAGGGAAAATCAATCAAAGAGAAAATCATAAGAGAAGTAAAGTACCCATTTAAGTTAGGAGTGGTGCAATCGCCGACACGCTCGTTATCTTCGTCCATCTTGAAAAACGGACAGTTCTCACATCCCGATTCTCTGAACTGGTACAGTGATGTTCAAAAGACAAGAAAAGTTATCCAACTTTAAAGGCGAAATGGGAGCTAAATCAAAGACATAAACTCTAGCACAATCTCCAGAAAAGAAAAAGAAGACAAAAACCCTAACTCCAGAACTCTAATTGAATTGCAATTTAGCAACGAAAGAAGAAGAATACCTGATCGTAGGTCTTGACAAGGCGACAACGAAGGCAAGCCCTGAGCTCGTGGCCGAAGCTCGTCGGAATTTGGGCAGGTGCGCTTCCCACTCTCGTGCTTTCCCTCTCCCTTTCCATTACCAATTTCAATGTCCTGTTCTTCCACTCCTTGCTATTTATTGGTATCAGATGATAGTCTGATTTCTGTTGTCCAAAAAAGAAAGAAAATGAAACCACTACAACACGAGAATGTCTTAACCGTGTAATTTTACCGATAGTATTAACTATTTATTAATTTATTTTTTTATTTTTAGAAATTATAAATATATTTTTTAAATTTAAAAAAATTGTTTTAATTTCAATCCTATAAATAAAAAATTAAATAAAATGATATAATGACCTTTATATAATTATTAAAAATATCTAATAGAATTAAAAATATAAAAACTCTTAAAATAAAACATCAAAATTTTAAGAAAAATATTTTACAATTTATAACTTTTTAAATGTTAAAATATATTTAAAAAAATTTTCTCAAGAAACAATATATTTTGGAAATAAATTCATTTTAATTAAGAGTATATTTGTTTTATCTCTATTCTTTTAGTCAAAAAGATCTACAAGGAATAAAATTGAAACAAGTTTATTAAATTTAAGGGTACCTTTATAGTTTCTTAAAATAAAAGGATAAATTGAGAAATAATTAAAACTAAAAAGTATACTTATGTAATTAACTCAATATAGAATTTGCCAATTAAATAATGCGTCACATGAAAGAAAAATAGTGAAAAAACCATCACACTTCCACAAACATAACAGCTTATTTAATTAGAAAAAGTTATGGCAAAAAATGCTAAAACTCTCTACTAGTAGATAATATTAGCAAAGGCTGTTGGATTAAAAAACTACGATCTAAAATGATCTTTGAAATATAATAGAAAATAAGGACTAAAACACCTTATTATTTCTATCATTCGATCTTTAGAAAAAAAAATCCTCTGGCCCAACTTCTCTCCCTCCTCTTGCAAAAGTTCTATGACGACAGTGTTGGCATGAAGACGATGATCTCACCTTCTTTTTCGATGATCTTGTCTCTGTTGGAAAAATAGTACGCAGCGAAATTTTAAAATTTTTTACATTAGAGTATTTTCTAAAACACAAGTTTGACATACTATATGCATAAATTAACCAGATCTTTCTAACCTTTGTATGCCAAAGAACCCTTGCAAAACGTGAAGAGAAGTAATGTTCCAAAAGAGCCTCAACTAATTGGTCTTCTTTGCTATTCTCTATCCACGACCAGAGTAAGTGTGGGCTCACACTGTACAGCTCTTCCACTAGGTGACTCTCTGTTAGACATGTATGCCCTAAGGAGTAAAAATGTAATATGTTTTTGGAGACATTTTTTATCAATATAGAATTTATTCATTTATATATACCAAATCTTGTCCTCTTTACGTTCATATTTGTTGAATGTATGATAAGCAAACAGTAGTCAGAGACTGTCAGTCTAAACCTTAAGAATTGGGCATATGATGGAATGATTATGCGGAAGACACGATTCTTAAAGTGACGGTCTAAAATATATGATCTACAATCGAGGGAATAAAGTTGGGCGCTTTATTCATGTAAAGATTATTATGTTGTCTATATCCCTTTTGGGAGATGGTTTGTCGTGACCATCGGATTTGGACTCCGTAAATAGAAACATTGGCGCTTTGTCATAGGTGACAATGTGTTGGATCGGGACATAAAGTGAATTGATTTGGATTAATAATTCTGTCTTGGCAAATCGATTCACTTTAGACAATCACTTGTATTGTATCTTAATCCTGAGATGAATAGTGGGCCCATTGTCTCGACTTGTGTCTTTTGATGTGCCAATGGCTGACTCCCACATCTCAATAGTGGTACGCATGCCGGTACATTGGAGGCATGACTCTTGATGGCGTAGACTTGTTATTCATAGATATGAAATCCATAGCTACTCTTTAGGAGTAATGATATCCTCTTATATGCGTTGTCCTGTAATTGAAAAACTGGAGCGCTCAACGATTTAGATACATAGATGTAACCGAATGGTATACTATCTTTGGATGGTAAGTTTTCTAATGGTTAGACAATGGAACGTGAGATAAAAATAATCAGGAAGGTAAGACAGAACTTGTCCTTAAGCCGATTATGGATTATCATATGGGGATACGATACACTTTGATATGTCATGGAGACTTAGCTACACGAGCTTCGTAATTCTATGAAGTTCGAGAGTGCAGCTCCAAGCTTTTAGTGGAGCAGCGTTGGAGTTGATAATTGTGAAATGTATATCTAGGATATTGGGTTTCATAATTATCATGAGCTTGAACTTTATAGGTCCATTTTGGTCCCCTTTGCTAGCTCACAAAATCCTGTAACGACACGGCATGCATTTTCAATAATTGGTGACTTATATCGGATTTATCGGATTGGTTTAAAATTTGTAAAAATCAAATAATTCATGTTTGTTTATTGGTTGAATTAATTTTATAATAAAATTAATTTAAGATAAACTTGTTGAATTATTGGATCAGATAATTCTTGTCTGATTATCGGTTGATTTAATTTTGGATAAATTAGATCAAGATAAACTTGTAGAATTATTGTGAATTGATTTATTTTCTTAGAGATTATCTTGATAAAGTTTGTTTTGATCAGATATCTTCTCTATTGGGTTATTTAAATCAAAACTGAGACTTTATCCTTTAGAATCTCGGGTGAAAAATAAAAGATTCACGGAGATTTTTTCTCAAGAGTTTGGCCTACCGAATGGGCCTATTCGGCCTGCCAAATGGGCTTGTTCGGCCTGCCGATCAGCAGGAGATAAGATTACGTATTTTGACGTGGATCTTATTAGATATTGATCCAAACTTGATTATGTTTCGAGTTTTTGAGACCTAATTTGATAAAGACTGACCCCAGGACCAATGGTTATATAAAGGGAGTGAGTCTCATGATTTACTCCGATTAATTGAGAGATTAAGAGTGATACTCTTCTAGTGAGCATCTGAAAAACTCTCTGAGAGCTTTTGTTCACAAATCACAAACACTAGCTTTGGGTTATCTCTCTTGGTTGGAAGGAGAGTCACCAGTGGAAGAGCTGTACGTGTGAGCCCACACTCACTCTGGTTGTGGATAGAGAATAACAAAGAAGACCAGTTGGTTGAGGCTCTTCTAGAATCTCACTTCTCTTCACAGGCTGCGGAGGTTCTTCACACAAAGGTTAGTAAGATCTATCTAATTTATACATATAACATTTTAAACTTGTGTTTTGGAAATTACTCTGATAAAAATTTTAAAAATTCCACTGCATACCGCGTTTCCAACAATTGGTATCAGAGCCATGGTTTTTTTTACATAAATTTACAAGTTTGTGATCATGATATATGCATAAATTTTGTGATCTCTATCTCTCCTATGCTTGAATTGAATTTTATAGAGAAATGGCACTCTAGGTTTCTATATAATATATATGTTGTCATGGATTATGTGGTGAATGTTTATTAATTAATTATGGTTGATTAAATTGTTGTTTAATCATTTATTAATTAATTAATACCGGTTATGGTTCCTTAGAGGTTAGAATGTGTATCTAGGTTTTTCATGTAATTAGATAGCGGACTATCACCTCCATCTAGGAATTGTTATTTAATTTTAAATTTGCAAGAATTTTTGTAATTAAATAATTATTCGGACAAAGACAGATCTAGAAGACGGATCTAGAAGAATGATGATGGCGCCCCCAGGTATTTCCTGAGTCTCTAATTTTATTTTTTTTAATTGTTGAAAATAAAATTGATAAATTGCATTAAAGTTGTATTTTCTGGAATAATTTTTCCTGCTCGGTCGGCATGCTAGACGTCACAGTTCGGCAGGCCGATGGTCATAGATCGGCAGACCGGACGTGTGGTCCGGCAGGCCGACAATGGGGCAGAAATTGGGGTGCTTTGCCGACAGGCCAAACTTTTAGTTCGGTAGACCGAACCTTCATGACTGGCAGGCCGATCACCCAGATCGACCTGCCGACCGAGAGCTGCCAAGTGTCCAGAAAAGGTGTAATTTTTCTGGTGCAGTTTTAATTTTATTTTTGAGATGATTCTGAGAAACATTAAATTTGGATATGATCAAAAATATGAAGTTTTTTGATTCATAACGGGATTGAAGACTTGAAAATGGGTATTGCATGAAGAATGATACAGCTTGAGGATTCAAGGATGAAAATAGATAAATGTTTCGATTATTCTCTTGTAATCTTTGTTTTTCTACTCTCTAGGGTGGAACCATAATATTACGGTTATTATTATTTTGCTTGTAGCTTTGCTTGATTGCTTTGCTTGTCCGCATTATAATATGATTTACCATGTATATTGATAACATGTCATATAGGATAGGGAGTGCCGCTCATATTAAAATTGTTCATGCATAATTTAAAAAAAAAAAAAACCTTGACTTCAAAAGATTGAGTGGGAGAAGGTTTTCAAAGAGAGGACCTAAGGCCTCCATCGTTGGTCAATAGGAAGAACATGGTGGTCCCAACCCTAGGAAGGGATTTCTATCATGTACCAGATTGGATCTCTAAAAAGATAAGGTATTTTAGTGTGATTTATGGTTGCACAGCCCTAGGTGGTGATTATAAATCATGGATAAAATATTGAAATAATGGTTATACACTCACGTTAATTTTATTATTAACCTCCCCTATGAGCTCTGTTAATAAAATTAATGGCCAAAGAAACGATTATTAGTATATGCTGGATCATACGGGTCCTGGATGGCATATATTAATCAGGAGGGGATCCGTGTTCCTGATTGAATTTGGCATGACTCCCCTAGGAGCTTGTTGAATTCTGAGTTGGGAATTATCGTTGTAAGGTTGTGATATTTTCAAGGTTTTGACATATAAACACATTTTTATGGTTTTACATGATTGTGTTATCTTACTAAATTATTATATATGTTTGCTTATGTTTGGTATATGATTCTTTATTGTAAATTGAAAATGTCTAAAAATGCTTTATCATCGATACTTGACAAAAACCAATTAACCGGAGAGAATTATAACGATCGAAAACGGAACCTAGACATCATCCTATCCTTTGAGAAACTAAAATATGTACTGACAACCCCTTGTCCTCCCGAGCCTACGGGAGACTCGAGTAATGAGCAATTCCAAGCATACGGTCGTTGGAAAGATGCAAATGATCAGGCCCGTTGTTATGTTATGGCTAGCATGAACAACGTGCTGCAGGCTCAACATCAAGATTATGAGACTGCAAAGCAGATCTTGGATAATCTTGAAGATATGTTCGGAGGCCAGGCCATAACAAAGCGGCAAGGGGCGCTTCGGAAACTCTTAAACTATGGATAGAGACCGGGGACATCTGTAAAAGAGCACATGATGTTGGTCATGGGTTACCTCGTTGAGGCTCAAACCAATGGAGCTGACATCGATGCTGAAACTCAGATGACTATGGTCTTTGAGACTCTGTCTAAGGAATTTATTCCATTTAGAGCTACTTTTAATTTAAGTAATAGACAGGATATGACCTTGATAGAACTGATGAAACAGTTACAGGAGTTTGAACTACTAATCAGGGAGTCTCCTACTGATGGTGAGGCAAAAATGGTAGCTGCTTCTAGTTCCAATCCTAACTCTGGGAATGGAAAGAAGCAACTGGCCAAGAACGGGAAGTCTTCTATTCCTGCTGCTACCAAGAGCAACAAGAAGAAGAAGAGGAACCCAAAGAAGCTTAAGTGCTTCTTCTGTGGTAAGGTCGAGCATATAAAGAAGCATTGCAAGGACTTCCTTTCCAAGGGAGGTAGGTGTGATCTTCTATATTTAGAAACTTGTTTGGTTGAGGAATCCATTGACATCTGGGTCATAGATTCCGGTGCAACTAATCATGTTTGTGTTTCTCTGTAGGGATTCAAAGAAACGAGAAGTCTACTACGTAAAGACTTAACGCTTCGGATGGACGATGGATCCTTGGTCTCAGCGGAAGCAGTGAGAGATGTCCATCTTTACTTTGATAATTATAGGAATTTAATTTTGCGAGATTGTTTTTATGTTCCTAAATTTAAAAGGAATTTAATTCCTCTATCTTCTTTATTTAAAGACTCCTACATGGTATTTTTTAATGAAAAAGTGGTGATTCGTAAAAACAAATCTTTTATCTATTCTGGATGGATGCAAAATAATCTATATTTTATCAAACCTAAGATGGACTTATTGCTTAATGCTGAGATAAATGAGAATGACTCAAAAAGACTTAAAACTTCTCACTCTAATAAGACTTATCTTTGGCATTTACGCCTTGGCCATATTAACCTAAATAGGATTCAAAGGTTGGTAAGAGATGGACCTTTAAGTCACTGAAAGGTGGAATCTATACCTCAATGTGAATCTTATTTGGAGGGTAAAATGACCAAAAGACCATACGGGTCTAAGGGCAATAGGGCCGAAGGGGTTCTAGAACTTGTGCATAGTGATGTTTGCGGACCGATGAACATCCGGGCACGAGGAGGGTATGAGTACTTCGTCACTTTTATTGATGATTACTCAAGATATGGGTATGTGTACCTGATGCACTACAAAAGCAAAACTTATGATAAGTTTAGGGAGTTTCAGGCTAAAGTGGAAAAGCAATTGGGTAGACCCATAAAGGCACTTCGATCTGATCGAGGTGGGGAATACCTTTCTGATGAGTTCTTGGGACACTTGTTAGAGAATGGGATTTTTTCCCATTTGACTGTATCGGGCACTCCGCAACAGAATGGCGTAGCGGAGAGAAGGAATAGGACTTTGTTGGACATGATTAGGTCCATGATGAGTTATTCATCATTACCTTTATCCTTTTGGGGATATGCACTACAAACTGCATGTTATCTTTTGAACAATGTGCCTTCAAAATCGGTCCCTAAAACTCCTCACAAGTTGTGGAAAAGAAGGAAGACATCCTTAAACCATATTCACATATGGAGATGTCTGGCTCATGTCCTGTTTAAGGATCTGGATAAGTTGGAAGCACGTTCGGAAGTTTGCATGTTTGTAGGATATCCAAAAGGGACTAGAGGGGGTTATTTTTATAACCCAAAGGAAAATAAAGTCGTGGTTTCAACTAATGCAACTTTCCTTGAGGAGAGTTACAGGGACGACTTTAAACCTTAAAGCAAAGTACTGCTTGAGGAGTTAGGGGGTGATCCGTTCACTCCGGAGGTTCCAAATGAAACCATTCTGATCGGTGTAGAAAACCTAAACAAACATGAACAACAATCTCAGGGGCTTCGGCGTAGTGGGAGGATCGGGCGTCAACTTGAGAGGTATATATTTAATGGGGAAGTCTTTTTGGGTGAACCGGATGAACATGATAGGGATCCTTATACTTATGCAGAAGCTATGGAGGATGTTGATTCAAGACTCTGGATAGGGGCCATGAACATAGAGATGAAGTCTATGGAGACTAATCGGGTCTGGGAGCTTGTGGATCTTCCCAAAGGGGTAAAACCCATAAGGTGTAAGTGGATTTACAAGAGGAAAAGAGGAGTAGATGGAAAGGTCGAAACCTTTAAGACTAGACTAGTAGCTAAGGGTTATACGCAAAAGGAAAGAATCGATTATGAGGAAACCTTTTCGCCTGTAGCCATGCTTAAGTCCATCCGGATTCTCTTATCCATAGCTGCCGCTCTCGACTATGAGATTTGACAGATGGATGTCAAGACGGCTTTTTTGAATGGCTATCTTGATGAGTCCATTTATATGGAACAACCAGACGAGTTCAAAGTCGCGGGTCAAGAAGGTAAGGTTTGTAAGCTGCTAAAGTCAATTTATGGACTTAAGCAGGCTTCCCGTTCTTGAAACATAAGATTTGATCAAGTGCTCAAGACTTAGGGGTTCTCACAATATGTGGATGAACCATGTGTTTACAAACGCATTAAGAATGGGAAGGTGGTTTTTCTACTGCTCTATGTGGATGACATCCTGCTAATTGGCAATGACGTTGGGGCATTGGCATCGGTCAAATTATGGTTGACCAAGTAGTTTGACATGAAGGACTTGGGTGAGGCTAATTTTGTTCTCGGTATTCAGATCTTTCGGGATAGGAAGAACAAAATGATAGCTTTGTCACAGGCCGGCTACTTAGATAAAATTCTCAGGAGGTTTGCAATGCAGGATTCCAAGAAAGGTGGGCAATCATCTAGGTCTGGAATTACTCTTTCTAAGAAAGACTCTCTGAAGTCTTATGAAGAAAGAGAATACATGAAGAAGGTGCCTTATGCTTCGACAGTGGGTAGTCTCATGTATGCCATGTTTTGCACACGACTGGATATTAGCTATGCGGTCGGGATTGTAAGTCGATTTCAGGCGGATCCAGGACCGAACCATTGGGTTGCAGTAAAGCATATTTTCAAGTGCCTGAGAAGGACTCGAGGGTATATGCTTGTGTATTTGGGTGAGGACTTAACTACTCTAGGATACACTAATTTAGATTTTCAATCTTGTCTGGATTCTAGGAAATCAACTTCGGGGTTTGTGTTTACTCTAAGTGGAGGTGCCATCAGTTGGAGAAGTGCGAAGCAAGATTGCACTTCGGATTCAATGATGGAGGCCGAGTATGTGGTGGCTAGTGATGCTTCGAAAGAAGCTGTGTGGCTCCGCAAGTTCCTTGGGGATCTTGAAGTAGTTCCTGGTATGGATAAAGCGGTATCACTGTACTGTGATAACAGTGCGGCTGTAGCTAATGCTAGGGAACCAAGATTTCACAAGAAGAGTAAGCATATTGATCAAAAATATTATGTGATAAAGGACTTCGTTGAGGGCGGGCATCTCATGGTGTGCAAGATCACGTCAGAGGACAATTTAGCTGATCCATATATGAAGACACTTACTGGGAGAGTCTTCGAGAGGCATGTGGAAGTTATAGGGATGCGAAATTTGCTGCATTTACTCACTTAGTGCAAGTGGGAGATTGTTAGACATGTATGCCCTAAGGAGTAAAAATGTAATATGTTTTTGGAGACATTTTTTATCAATAAAGAATTTATTCATTTATATATACCAAATCTTGTCCTCTTTACGTTCAAATTTGTTGAATGTATGATAAGCAAACAGTAGTCAGAGACTGTCAGTCTAAACCTTAAGAATTGGGCATATGATAGTTGATTATGTGGAAGACACGATTCTTAAGGTGACGGTCTAAAACATATGATCCGCAATCGTGGGAATAAAGTTGGGTGCTTTATTCATGTAAAGATTGTTATGTTGTCTATATCCCTTTTGGGAGATGGTTTGTCTTGACCATCGGTGTTGGACTCCGTGAATAGAAACATTGGCGCTTTGTCATAGGTGACAATGTGTTGGATCGGGACATAAAGTGAATTGATTTGGATTAATAATTCTGTCTAGGCAAATCGATTCACTTTAGACAATCACTTGTATTGTATCTTAATCCTGAGATGAATAGTGGGCCCGTTGTCTCGACTTGTGTCTTTTGATGTGCCAATGGCTGACTCCCACATCTCAATAATGGTACGCATGCTGGTACGTTGGAGGCATGACTCTTGATGGCGTAGAGTTGTTATTCATAGATAAGGAATTCATAGCTCCTCTTTAGGAGTAGTGATATCCTCTTATATGCGTTGTCCTGTAATTGGAAAACTAGAGCGCTCAACCATTTGGATACATAGGTGTAACCGAATGGTATACTATCTTTGGATGGTAAGTTTTCTAATGGTCAGACAATGGAACGTGAGATAAAAATAATCAGGAAGGTAAGACAGAACTTATCCTTAAGCCGATTATGGATTATCATATGGGGATACGATACACTTTGATATGTCATGGAGACTTAGCTACACGAGCTTCGTAATTCTATGAAGTTCGAGAGTGCAGCTCCAAGCTTTTAGTGGAGTAGTGTTAGAGTTGATAATTGTGAAATGTATATCTGGGATATTAGGTTTCATAATTATCATAAGCTTGAACTTTATAGGTCCATTTTGGTCCCCTTTGCTAGCTCACAAAATCCTGTAACAACACGGCATGCATTTCCAATAATTGGTGACTTATGTCAGATTTATCGGATTGGTTTAAAATTTGTAAGAATCAAATATTTCATGTCTGTTTATTGATTGAATTAATTTTGTAATAAAATTAATTTAAGATAAACTTATTGAATTATTGGATCAGATAATTCTTGTCTGTTTATCGGTTGATTTAATTTTGGATAAATTAGATCAAGATAAACTTGTAGAATTATTGTGAATTGATTTATTTTCTTAGAGATTATCTTGATAAAGTTTGTTTTGATCAGATATCTTCTCTATTGGGTTATTTGAATCAAAACTGAGACTTTATCCTTTAGAATCTCGGGTGGAAAATAAAAGATTCACGGAGATTTTTTCTTAGGAGTTCGGCCTGCCGAATGGGCCTATTCGACCTGCCGATCAAGCTGTTCGGCTTGCCGATCAGCGGGAGATAAGATTACGTATTTTCACGTGGATCTTATCAGATATTGATACAAAATTGATTCTGTTTCTAGTTTTTGAGACCTAATCTGATAAGGACTGACCCTAGGACCAATGGCTATATAAAGGGAGTGAGTCTCATGATTTACTCAGATCAATTGATAGATTAAGAGTGATACTCTTCTAGTGAGCATCTAAAAAACTCCCTGAGAGCTTTTGTTCACAAATCACGAACACTAGCTTTGGGTTCTCTCTCTTGGTTGGAAGGTGAGTCACCGGTGGAAGAGTTGTACATGTGAGCCCACAGTCACTCCAGTTGTGGATAGAGAATAGCAAAGAAGACCAGTTGGTTGAGGCTCTTCTGGAACGTTACTTCTCTTCACAGGCTGCGAAGGTTCTTCACACAAAGGTTAGTAAGATCTGTCTAATTTATACATATAACATTTCAAACTTGTGTTTTGGAAATTACTCTGATGAAAATTTTTAAAAATTCCGCTGCATACTGCGTTTCCAACACTCTCCTTCCAAGCAATCGAGAGAACCTAAAGCTAGTGTTCATGATTTGTGAACAAAAGCTCTCAAGGAGTTTTAAGATTCTCACCAGCAGAGTATCATTCTTAATCTCTCAATTGATCTGAGTAACTCTTAAAGACTTATTCCCTGTTTATAGAGATTGATCCTAGGGTCAGTCCTCATCAGATTAGTTCTCAAAAATTCAAACAAGAATCAAAATCAGATCAATATCTGATAAGATCCATGTAAGAACGTGTAATCTTATCCTTCGCTCATCGGTAGGCCAAACAGCCTGATCAACAGTCCGAACAGGCCCCATCGGTAGGCCGAACATGTGGATCGACAGGCCGAACTATCGATAAAAAATCTCCGTGAATCTTTTATTTTCCACCCGAGATTCTATAGGATAAAGTCTCAATTTTAATTCAAATAACCCAATAGAGAAGTTATCTGATCAAAACAACTTTATTTAGATAATCTCTAAGAAAATAAATGAATTCCCAATAATTCTACAAGTTTATCTTGATCTAATTTATCCAAAATTAAATCATCCGACAAACAAACAAGAATTATCCGATCCCAATAATTTAACATGTTTATCTTAAATTATTTTTATCACAAAATTAATTCAACCGATAAACATACATGAATTATTTGATTCTTCCAAATTTCAACTAATCTGATAAATCCGACATAAGTTACCAATTATTAGAAAATCACACCATATCGTTACAAGATGTTGTGAGCTAGCAAAGGGGACCAAATAGACCTATATAGTTCAAGCTCCTGATAATTATGAAACCTAATATCCCAGATATACATTTCATAATTATCAACTTCAACGCTACTCTACTAAAAGCTTGGAGCTGCACTCTCGAACTACATAGAATTACGAAGCTCGTAAAGCTAAGTCTCTATGACATATCATAGTGTATCGTGTCCCCATATGATAATCCATTATAGGCTCAAGGACAAGTTTTGTCTTACCTTCTCGATTATTTTTATCTTACATTCTATTATCTCACCATCGGAAAACTTACTATCCAAAGACAGTATACCATTCGGTTATACCTATGTACCTAAATGGTTGAGTGCTCCAATTTTCCAATTACAAGATAACACATATAAGAGGATATCATTACTCGTAAAGAGGAGCTATGGATTCCATATCTATGAATAACAAGTCTACGCTATCAAGAGTCATGCCTTCAACGTACCAACATGCATACCACTATTAAGATGTGGGTGTCACCCTTTGGTACATCAAGAGACACAAGTCAAGACAACGGGTCTACTATTCATCTTAGGATTAAGATACAATATAAATGATTCTCTAAAGTGAATCGATTTGCCAAGACAGAATTTTAATCCAAATCAAATCACTTTATATCCTGATCCAACACATCGTCACCTATGATAACGTGCCAATGTTTCTATTCATGAAGTCCTCCTCCGATGGTCAAGACAAACCATCTCCCAAAAGGGATATAGACAACATTATAATCTTTACATGAATAAAGCACCCAACTTTATTCCATCCATTGCGGATCTTATGATTCAGATCATCACCTTAAGAATCGTGTCTTCTGCATAATTTGTCCATCATATGCCCAATTCTTTAAGGTTTAGACCGACAGTCTTGACTATTGTTTGCTTAACATACATTCAAAAAATATGAACGTAAAGAGGACAAGATTTGGTATATAAACAATGAATAAATTCTTTATTGATAAAAATCTCTCCAAAAACTTATTATATTTTTACTCCTTAGGGCATACATGTCTAATAGTCTCTTCTGATAGCGATCTCGCTTACTCCAGAGAGTACCATCTTTGCAACATGTGCACTTTTGAAGTTCCAAAAACACAGCACCATATTATTTAGAATCTCAAACGATCTCACATAATTTTGATAGAATTGATTGACATGACATTTAGATTTATTTCATGGCCGACTCTAGTTGATGGCAAAGATGCAACATATTAGTGGAGCACATTCCGAGTTTGTGAAAACTCTATCAAAATAGTTACTCATGTGCATTAATACACATATTTGTGCTATGTTCTTGATATTTTTATTTAATTTTTTTAATTTTGATTATTTTATATATTTTATATTTTTGCTATCTTGATTTTATTTGTTTTTTAATTTAATTTTGTTGTTCTTGTTGCTGCTGTTGTTGTTGTTGCTCCCTCTAATTATTTCTTTTCCTTCAACTATGTAGGTTAAATAGGTGGAAAGGGCAAAAAAAATGGATTCTGAAATTGATTTGGGTGCAAAAGTGTCAAAAGAGACTCCCAAATGGAGTGAAATTCATATTTCAAACAGCCCAAAGCGAGGACCAGATGCGCAAACCCGAATGCCTTTGCAGTCATGTCTTCAGCCATCGAATGAGCACCATGAATGCCCTAGATCCATGTGTGTGATCCACCCTGATAAAGGCGCATCACTTGTGGAGCAACATAGCCCCTAGCCCTCAAGCCGTGCGATGTGTGTCCAACTGCCAGACATACTCACAACTCACGTGAGATCCAATACTTTACATCCTAGTTCAAATCCCATGCATTTACACTTGCTCCTATCACAATTCCCCCACTTGGACTGCACTCCCCCAACACAAAATGGGCAGTCATCATGTGTCAACACACTTAGAATCCTAATAAGAGGCAATTGCCTTGTCTTTTTTACGTTGCTGGCATGGAAATCGAACAGGGAATAAGCTCTAGTGCTCGAGTTTCAAGACCCTATTTCGGGGAGAAAAGAGCTGATCCCAAGAAGAAAAATGGAAAAAGAGAAAAAATATTTAGTTTAGTTTTTATTTTAGTTTTAAGATTTATTTCTAGTTTTAGAGTTAGCAATTTTATTTTTCTTATGAAAACATTATTAGAGAGCATTTTGGAGCTACAAAAAAGAGGAAAAAGAGTTTAGGAAAGGAGAAGCTTGGAGGTTGTGACATCTCCATTTTGGTGACTTCTTTCCTATTTTTACTTTTTAAATTTTGTATATTCTAAAAATCTTTAAATATTGGCGTTATTTATTTTTATTTTTTATTTATGACTTGTGTTTGTAGTCAAGTGTTCTAATGGATCCTATTAATGGATTTTGCTTTATGTTTGTTCTCTTGGATTATTGTCCTAGGCTATACAGGTTTCTTATTCTTTACAATTTCATGTCCTTTACCTAAATAAGTTAATTACAATAGTTGAAAATAGTTAGGCTAGATATGTCCTTTAATACCAAAGTGATGACATATGGGAATGTTGTAAGATTTCTTACCTTGATTATTTACATCAATCTTGATGTGTGGTCTTTGTTGAATGTAGGCACAGTTTTGTTTAGGTGTGGTCTATATCTATAGTCATTTAAAAGACTGTAGTGCCTGCTGCTTGTGCTTTAGATGAGACAGTGAGTCTTCTTTGACTCTAGAGCTTTTAGCTTGTTTTGCCTTAGCGAATAGTTCTTTTTTTAGTTTACACTCAAAGCATCGTCACTGTAACCCAATATAGTTTTGTTGTTATTAGGTTTAAGGGTGTTCATCGGTCAATTTTTGTTGGTTTTTAGTCAGTTGGTTTCTAACTAATGGCGGTCCATTTTGAGAAATGCAAATTGAGAGCCAATTGATTGTAAGAGAGGTTCGATCTGTTTTTGACTGATCATGGTTGATTTGTGGCAGTCGTTTAGACAAAAGTAACCAACTAGACTTGTAACGCTCCAAGGAGTAGGTTAGAAGTAAAGAGCAATTAAAGATAAATAAGCGGATTGATTTCTTTATAATAGTATACATGGAGAAAATAAATAATATGATATATGTTCCGGATTCTCAAAATATAATAAATCTAATAGTAATCCACTTAAAAAATTACAAGTGACCATAATATAGTAATAGGGACAATGTTGAATGATACAGTCTACACAAAAACACATCACAATTGAGAAATATGAACAGTGGAACTACTAAAGCAATACTAATCGTTTTGGTAACCAATCATGTAATCACATGCATCAACTAGAAGTTACATAAACACAAATAACAATCAACATCACCATCTCAACATCATGCACGGCATCGCTTTGGAGGCATTTGAATAAAATAAAACATATGAACAAAAGTAAAATAAGCAAAAGGCTCAGTAGGATTATCTTTTAAAGCAACATAAAAATAATAAGAGAAACTTGTAAAAAGAATGAATGAAAGAAATAAATAAATAAACAATTCAATAATACGCTTATTGAACTACACCATATAATTTATTGAGAAATCATAATTATATAAACTAACATTTGCAAATACATAAGAGAGAAAAATATAAAATTTATAAAAAGAATTCTAGAAAAGGCTTACCTACCACATCATACGATTTATCAAAAATCATAATAAAGTATTTACTCATTTGCAAGGCCTACAACCACCATCGAAATGGCCCATTTACGTTTTTAGAGTTTGCCCCTTAGGTAATGTTCGGTCCTTGAAAACTGAGTCTGATATAACTTTACGTATAAGGTTGTAACAAGTAATAAAGTCACAGTGAGTCTAAGGTCGAGCCTCAAGGAAAGAGTCTTAGTCCAAATATATTACATGTATTATTTATTTGAAGTGCAACCAAGTTAAGAATTAAATTAATTATTTACAAATTATTTGCAAGTTTTGCAAGTTTTTCCATTTTTAACATTTTTATGATTTAGAATTTCAACAACAAGAAATGCAATTAAATTTTAAAGAAAACAAATTTATGAAAATGTTGAGGTTTAAAGATTCACTCTAGTTTTTGACTTAAAGTTTATTTTAATTTTTCTAAAAACATCTGCTAAAATAATTTAAGAATATACTATGTGATCCTCTGTCTATGACCAATCAAAGTTATTCTAAGCATTAACCGTGCTAATTCATGTCTATAACATAGTAAAAACTAAGTTTTAACAAATTGATATGAACTTAGAATTAATTAGGAAATTTACCTTGAAAATGGGTTCTTAACATTTACCAAGCCATTCTCTAACGACAACTAATTAAGAATTACCAAGCATTACCTGTGCCAGTCTATGTCTACAATAAATCAAACCCTTCAATTTTATAAGAAAACAACCTAAAATAACTCTAAATGCAGAGGTTTTTTAAGAAAATAATGTTGGCATTATAACAGCTTAAAAAACTAGAAAAACTAAAACTAACCAAATTAAAATATCAAGAGTTTTACCCTTTATCTCAGTAAAAAGAAACTTAGAAACACATTGTTGAAACAACAACAATAGCAGTCTCTTAAAGATAAAGCATGACTTAAAACTATTGAAATGGTACAAAACTTAACATAAAAAGAGAAAAGAAGAGGTAACAAAATTATGTTTAAAACCAAGTTTATAAACCTAGTATTATAACATATTTCTGGACGAGTTACAACTGAGGCAAAGCCTTTTATTTGTAGATGTAGAAATGCATGCATGATGCATGCAAAATGATGACTCTGGCTGATGGAGGCACGACAAGACAAATGCTAAGCTACAAAGTTTTTGAAGCAGGTAAAGATTAAGAACAATTTTCTTCATCAATTTGTCTAGATGCCATGTGGCATAATGCCATTTGTTGGGCAATTTTCTTAGTTGTAATCATGGGAAACACTTGCACCTTCTAATTTTGTTGCTGATTCACTTAATTCACAAACAACTAGATAAGAGTTGAAACTTCTTTTTGAAAGTATCAAAGCTCCACAAGAAGTTTTAAAAGAAAAAAAAGGCCAATTTGCCTTCTTTTTTATTTATTATTTGTTTATTCATTTATTTTTATTTTGTTTCTTTTTCTTCTTCGAATTCCTTTCATTCAATATCTAGATTTTCATTTAGAATTTAGTGCTTGGTGGGAGTTGATGGCACAAATGGCCCTTTAATTGGTGTAGCTTAGGATGCTTTAATCTAGATTTTCATTTAGAATTTTGCCAATGGCCCTTTAATTATGCGGACTGAGATTAAGGAAATAGGTAGGATGAGGCCAGAAAGATAGAAGACAATTGGCGTAGCTTAGGATGCTTCGGACCATTGGATTTGATGACTTGGATACAATCAATAGTTGTGCATGAAATGCTGACTAAGATCATGTAGAAAGCACAGAAGATATGAAACAATTTTGAATATGGTGGACCCCGTTGACGTGTGTTAGACATGTATGCCTAAAGGAGTAAAAATGTAATAAGTTTTGGAGACATTTTTTATCATTAAAGAATTTATTCATTATTCATATACCAAATCTTACCCTCTTTATGTTCATATTTATTGAATGTATATTAAGCAAACAAAAGTCTGAGACTGTCGGTCTAAACCTTAAGAATTGGGCATATGATGGACAGATTATGCGGAAGACATGATTCTTAAGGTGATGGTCTAAATCATAAGATCCACAATTGAGGGAATAAAGTTGGGTGCTTTATTCATGCAAAGATTGTTAGGTTGTCTATATTCCTTTTGGGAGATGGTTTGTCTTGACCATCGGAGGTGGACTCCATGAATAGAAACATTGGCATGTTGTCATAGGTGACGATGTGTTGGATCAGGACATAAAGTGAATTGATTTGGATTAATAATTCTATCTTGGCAAATTGATTCACTTTAGACAATCATTTATGTTGTATCTTAATCCTGAGATGAATAGTGGGCCTGTTGTCTTGGCTTGTGTCTTTTGATGTACCAATGGGTGACACCCACATCTTAATAGTGGTATGCATGCTGGTACGTTGGAGGCATGACTCTTGATAGCGTAGACCTGTTATTCATAGATATGGAATCCATAGCTCCTCTTTAATAGTTATGATATCCTCTTATATGCGTTGTCCTGTAATTGGAAAACTGGAGCGCTCAACCAATTGGATACATAGAGGTAACCGAATGGTATACTGTCTTTGGATGGTAAGTTTTTTGATGGTGAGATAATGGAACATAAGATAAAAATAATCGAGAAGGTAAGACAGAACTTGTCCTTAAGTTGATTGTAGATTATCATATGGGGTATGATATACTATGATATGTGATGGAGACTTAGCTATACAGGCTTCATAATTCTATGTAGTTGGAGAGTGTAGCTCCAAGCTTTTAGTAGAGTAGCGTTGGAGTTGATAATTATGAAATGTATATCTAGGATATTGGGTTTCATAATTATCAGGAGCTTGAACTATATAGGTTCATTTGGTACCCTTTGCTAGCTCACAACATCTTGTAACGACACAGGTGCTTCTTCAATAATTGGTAACTTATGTCGGATTACATGAAGGCCTATCAGATGGTAGGAGACAAGTGTCATGGTCCCTGTTGGTGGATTAGTCTCCATCCAACGGTGGGAAGATAGCCACCTGTCGGCTCCTTGTGGCAAATGACAGCTTGTTTGTAGGTTATATCAATTCAACCCGAGCTAGTGTTTGACCCGAGGAGGTGATCGTTAATGTCGTGGCCTAAAGGGCCCTAAAGAGCACTTTGGATAAATGAGCCAAGCTTAAAGGGCTAGAGATTGCGCTCCCAACAAGTTCTACCAAGCTTATTTACCGATCACTAGGAAGAGGTTCCTCGACAGAGGCACCGAGCTTACCCCTAACAGTAGCCCCCCAGTTCACCTAGTCGATGCTTGGCCAAGTAGACTATGCCGCGAGGGTGAGGTCAGCTTAAATTAGTGCTCGGGTAGTGTCCTGGGGCGACAGAAAATGAAAGGTCATGCGATGAAGCTCGGAGGGACACATGTAGACGCGTGATTGACTGTCTCCCTGAAGAGCGTAATCATTATTCCTCGTCGTTTCTCGTGCTTGAGTTTTACGCCTGAGGCGGCTATAAATAGGAGTTTGCTCTCCATTATTTCACTGCATAAGCACAGCTAGACTTCATGACTTTCGAGTTTTAGCTGCCGAGCTGTTGTTCATAACCTAAGGACTTTAGACTTTCTTGAGCTTCCACAACCTGAACAGGTAATTTTCTCGAGAAGTATACTTATAAAATGAGTAACCATAGTGATTTCTAGAATGTTGAGGTTTCCTAGTGGGACAATAGCACAAAGATCGAATGGTCGACTACTCTAGAAGTCGACATTGTGGGAGTGTCCCCAACGCATGATGGATCGGCCCGGCTGGATGAAATGTTAAGTCTTGGCACCAAGACAGTTCCCGAACAAGAATTCCTTGACTTGTTGGATGGGAGACACTTGATCAGGCCATGTAAGGGCTAGGATCCATACATTAGTGCTACCGCCACTAGCACGTCCCGAGTTACAGCTCGGGAACGAGCTGGCCTAGGGGCTGCTACTAACACGCCGAGCACCTCTTGCTGAGATACCAGGGTCTTTGCCCAAGTTGTAGGTCGGGTGACCATGGATATTTCTAATGAGGATCAGCCAACCAAGAAAACAGAACCCGAGGGGGCTGTTGCCAAAGAGGATGAGGAGGCCGAAAGGATTGTTGTCACCAAATTCTAGGGTGTCATTGCTTATAGGAGATCTTGGCCCTGTCAAACTTCTATGGTGGGGTATACGAGCACATTAACTGAGTTCCGACTTAAATCACTACGTCGAGAATTTGATATCTTGGAAGACTTAGACCTCGTCTTGGTTGGGGATGGGGATTCGTCGCTCAACCCATCAGATGGATATATAACACTATACGCCAAGCTCTTTTGGGCTGGGCTTTGCCTGCCTTTCGATCCCTTTCTTCGCTGAGTGTTCAAGGACCTTAATGTGTGCTCTGCTTAGCTCAATCCAAACTGTTATTGCTCCATGATTGAGATGTACATGTTCTAGAGGTACTATCGAGCAACCGAGATGCCATGGGAAGTATTCAAGCAGGTGTACAAGATAAAAAGGCTTCATCGATAGTCTGAATGGTATTACTTCACCAGCTTCAAGAAGGATTTTATATTGGGCAACCCTGACTCAGACAAGCTATGGAAGTTTGAGTGGTTCTTCATCAGGGGGAATTATTTAGCCTAAGCTGGTGAGGTAGTGCTTGAGGATCAGCACATCCCGAGGACATTTGAGCAGGGCCACGTTTAGTCAAAAAGGCTGTGGGCTTTGAGTGAGGTAGTCAAGGCAGTGGAGGATTTGCACGCCAAGCCTGAGTCTACTAGGCAATAAACCTTCCTGCTCAAGAAGTCTAACCTCTCTCGTTACGGCTGGTTTAGGGAATCCAGCGGAACAAATCCCTATCAATATTCCTCCTACTCAGTCGGCTGGGTAGATTACAGTTGCAAGGCCAGGCGCCACTGATATCCTAGGGTCAAACATCAGCTAATCTGAGTGGCTGATGAGGGAGCCATCATCGTCTAGTTTCGAGGACTCATTGAGTGGCTCCTTCGACCTAGGCCCACCTGTAGTGGATAAGAACCTCGAGGACGTGATTCGGCTTATCTACCCATTGGGCCAGCTCTAGATCAGCAGTGAGCATTGAGTTTCTTTTTTCTTTTCTTCTTCTTTTTTTTTTTTTTTTTTTTGGTTTATACTGAGCTTTTTCTAACTTGTAAATTTTGTTGCAAATATGTCTTCTCGATAGACGTCTAGGGAAGAGCGGAAAAAAATGATGGAGAATCTTCGCTACTTCAAAGGGCAAGGGCATTGCAGGATCCAAAAGGAAAAGGACACCGATGACTGAGCAGCCTCAAGGGGCTAAGCAGCCCTCCTTAGTAGTCTAACCTATTGTCCCTTCGCCGTCGCCGACAAGGACGAGGGCCTTGTCCAGCCAGGCCCCTTCAACTGTCACAACCACCATGCCTTTGTCAATGAAGATGCTAAGGAGACGTCGATCCACCCATTGTTTAATGATCGGAACCATCGAAGAGGTGATGCCTGGGGACTTATTTTTCGAGAGTCTCTAGGAAGAAGATTGCCAAAGTCTCTTTCGAGCAGCCTTCCGATCCTCTATCAAGGTATGTTCAATCTATATCCTGAGCTTTTTTTAAGTTGGAATTTTCTTTGTTCTTACCCACTTCTCTTTTTCAGGACTATGCATTGCTAGAGATGGCCCATATGGTTGGCATGCAGAAGCTTGGCTTTGAGAAGTTGAAAGCCGAGAAGGCCACCTTGGAGAAGGGCAAGGTAGAAAAAGCGCTAGAGTTGAAAGAAGCTGAGCTCGAGCAGGAGAAGGTGAAGTCCACCAAGGTCGAGGACGATACAAAAAGGGCCCAGAAAAAGGCAGGCTAGGCAAGGGCCACCAAGGAGTAGGCTCGGATCAAGGCTGACCAGGCACGGGCCATGCTTCAAGCTTCTAGGGAGGCGCACGAGTGCTTCCTCAGGGAAGAGTTGCCCAGCTGACTCGCCTAGGCTATCGAGAACTTCAAGGCCTTCATGGAGTACACGGATAATTATTACCTCAGGATGACGAACATACGAGACCATATTCTAGAGAGGCATCCTGAGGGGGTCGATTTTGACTAGTCTAAGAGGTTGTGGTGGACATGGACAGCAAGGGTGGGAATAACGACAACGACAATGCAGAAGGTGGTGCCCAAGCTTATTTTTTTTTGGTTTTGTAATTCTCCATCTAGGCTTAGGAGGTGCCTACTTATTTGTACCTCCTGAAGGCAGCTTAAATTCAATTTTTAATGAAATTTTCTTTCATTCTCTAAGTTTATTGTTCCTTAGAAACATAACTTTTTAGTTTTATTTTTCAAGTTCAATATTTCTCATATATGAAGCATTAATTCCATTTAATTTGAATGCTTATCGGGAGAGAAATAATAATTTCATCTTCCCCGAGTTAAAAGCTTCTTGAAAATGAAGTGGTGACTTTAATTTTTTCCAAGTTAAACATTTCTCAAGAATGAAATGTTAGTTTCATTTTTCCAAGTTGAATGTTCCTCGGGAACTAACTTTATTGAAAATAAAACTGACATTTCATTTTTTTCGAGTTGAATGTTCCTTGGGAACAACTTTCCCGAAAGTTAAACTCAATTTGATTTCATGTTCACTGAGTTTAGCCAAGCAAGGACGGTCTATTTCTCGGCTTAGTTAATCGCAACAATGTGTGGTACCCTGTAGCCCCCTTAGACTTGTTTAAGTTCATTTGAACTTTCAGAAGTCTAATCATCGTTAGGAGTTATGTCCCCGGGATCATTACTATGTCAGGACGACTCTAGGCCAGGGCATCCATATGGTGGCGGACCAGTGGCCGATGTCATGCCGACCAGCCCCCCAATCTGGTTAGTCGAGATAACTCTCCCTCTTTGGGAGCTATATTGGGTCCCCCAGACTGGAGTTAAGGTCCCCTTTTCAGGAGTTATCTCTTCCTTAACACAAATTGCTCAGAGGAATTGTGGAAAATAAGCATTTTCATTAGCTTTTCTTTTTACATCCTAGTCCTATGTAGCAGGCCTCGTTACAAAAGAATGTAGCTAGGGGTCAAAAAAGGTGTTCTAGCTATTGTTAACAAATGAATTTCTTCAAGTGTTCGGCATTCCAAGGGTGACCGAGCACATTTCCATCCATGTCAGAGAATTTGTAAGTGCCTGGACATATAATTTCGACCACTTTGTACAGTCCTTCCCACTTTGGCCCAAACGTTCCTAGTCTGGGCTATTGAACATTGACCTTTTTAAGCACCAAGTCACCAACTTTAAAGCTCCTCAGTTGGAACGGCTTGTTGTGTTGGAAAAAGAGTGTGCAGCGAAATTTTAAAATTTTTTAACCAAAGTATTTTCCAAAACACAAGTTTGACATGCTATATGCATAAATCAACCAGATCTTACTAACCTTTGTATGCCAAAGAACTTTCGGAATCCGCGAAGAGAAGTAACGTTCTAGAAGAGCCTCAACCAACTAGTCTTCTTTGCTATTCTCTATCCAAGACCGGAGTGAGTGTGGGCTCACACGTACAGCTCTTCCACTAAGTGACTCTCCTTCCAACCAATCAAGAGAACCCAAAGCAAGTGTTCGTGATTTGTGAACAAAAGCTCTCAGGGAGTTTTCTGATTCTCGCTAGCAGAGTATCACTCATAATCTCTCAACTAATCTGAGTAACTCTCAAGACTTACTCCCTATTTATAAAGGTTGGTCCTAGGGTCATTCCTTATCAAATTAGGTCTCAAAAATTTGAAACAAAATCAAGTTCGGATCAATATCTGATAAGATCCACATGGAAACGCGTAATCTTATCCGTCGCTTATCGGTAGGCCGAACTGCCAATAAAAAATCTTCGCGAATCTTTTATTTTTGACCTGAGAAGCTATAGGATAAAGTCTCAATTCTAATTCAAATAACCCAATAGAGAAGTTATATGATCAAAACAACTTTATCTAGATTATCTCTAGGAAAATAAATCAATTCCCAATAATTCTACAAGTTTATCTTGGTCTAATTTATCCAAAATTAAATTCATCGATAAACATACAAGAATTATCTGATCCTAATAATTCAACAAGTTTATCTTGAATTAACTTTATCACAAAATTAATTCAACCGATAAACATACATGAATTATTTATTCTTCCAAATTTCAACCAATCTGATACATTTGACATAAGTCACCAATTATTGGAAAAGCACGCCGTGTCGTTACAGGATGTTGTGAGCTAGCAAAGGGGACCAAATGAACCTATATAGTTCAAGCTCCCGATAATTATGAAACCCAATATCCTAGATATACATGTCATAATTATCAACTCCAACGCTACTCCACTAAAAGCTTAGAGCTGCACTCTCGAACGATATAAAATTACGAAGCTCGTATAGCTAAGTCTCCATGAGATATCATAGTGTATCGTATCCCCATATGATTATCCATAATCAGCTTAAGGACAAGTTCTGTCTCACCTTCCTAATTATTTTAATCTGTTCCATTATCCCACCATCAAAAAAAATTACTATCCAAAGACAGTATACCATTCGGTTACACCTATGTATCCAAATGGTTGAGCGCTCCAGTTTTTCAATTACAGGATAACGCATATAAGAGGATATCATTACTCCTAAAGATGAGCTATGAATTCCATATCTATGAATAACAAGTCTACGCTATCAAGAGTCATGCCTCTAATGTACCGGCATGCATACCACTATTAAGATGTGGGTGTCACCCCTTGGTATATCAAAAGACACAAGCCAAGACAACGGGCCCACTATTCATCTCAGGATTAAGATACATTACAAATGATTGTCTAAAGTGAATCGATTTGTCAAGACAAAATTATTAATCCAAATCAATTCACTTTATGTCCCGATCCAACACATCGTCACCTATGACAACGTGCCAATGTTTCTATTCACGGAGTCCATCTCCGATAGTCAAGACAAACTATCTCCCAAAAGGGATATAAACAACATAATAATCTTTTCATGAATAAAGCACCCAACTTTATTCCCTCGATTGCGGATCTTATGATTTAGACCGTCACCTTAAGAATCATGTCTTTCGCATAATCTATCCATCATATGCCCAATTCTTAAAGGTTTAGACTGACAGTCTCAGACTATTGTTTGCTTAATATACATTCAACAAATATGAACATAAAGAGGACAAGATTTGGTATATAAACAATGAATAAATTCTTTATTGATAAAAATGTCTCCAAAAACTTATTACATTTTTACTCCTTAAGGCATACATGTCTAACAATCTCCCACTTGCACTAAGTGAGTAAATATGACAAATCTCGCATCCTCATAGCTTCCACATGCCTCTCGAAAACTCTTCCAGTAAGTTTCTTCGTAAATGGATCAGCTAAATTTTCCTCTGACATGATCTTGCACATCGTGACATGCCTTCCCTCAATGAAGTCCTTTATCACATGATACTTCTGATCAATATGCTTACTCTTCTTGTGAAATCTTGGTTCCTTAGCATTAGCTATCGCCGCACTGCTATCACAGTACATTGATACCTCTTTATCCACACTAGGAACTACCTCAAGATCCCCAAGGAACTTGTGGAGCCACATTGCTTCTTTCGAAGCATCACTAGCTGCCACATACTCAGTCTCCATTGTTGAATCTGAAGTGCAATCTTGCTTAGCACTTCTCCAACTGATGGCACTACCGCCCAAAGTAAATACAAAACCCGAAGTTAATTTCCTAGAATCCAAACAGGATTGAAAATCTGAGTCAGTATATCCTAGAGGAGTCAGGTCCTCACCCGAATATACAAGCATATACCCTCGAGTCCTTCTCAGGTACTTGAAAATATGTTTTACCGTAACCCAATGCTTCAGTCCTGGATCTGCCTAAAATTGACTTATAATCCCAACCATATAACTAATATCTAATCATGTGTAAAGCATGACATATATGCGACTACCCACTACCAAAGCATAAGGCACATTCTTCATGTATTCTCTTTCTTCATGAGACTTTGGAGAGTCTTTTTTAGAAAGAGTAATTCCAGACCTAGATGGTTGCCTACTTTTCTTGGAATCCTGCATTGCAATCCTCCTGAGAATTTATCTATGTAGCCAGCTTATGATAAAGCTATTATTTTGTTCTTCCTATCCCGAAAGATCTGGATATTGAGAACCCAAAAGTCTTGATCACCGATCAAATCTTATATTCCAAGAACGAGAAGCCTGCTTAAGTCTATAAATTGACTTTAACATCTTACAAACCTTCCCTTCTTAACCCGTGACCTTGAACCCGTCTAGTTGTTCCATATAAATGGATGCATCAAGATAGCCATTCAGAAAAGCCGTCTTGACTTCCATCTGCCAAATCTCGTAGTCGAGAGAGGCAGCTATGGACAGGAGAATCCCAATGGACTTAAGCATGGCTACAGGCGAAAAGGTTTCCTCATAATCGATTCCTTCCTTTTGCCTATAACCCTTAGCTACCAGCTAGCCTAAAAGGTTTCGACCTTTCCATCCACTCCTCTTTTCCTCTTACAAATCCACTTACACCCTATGGGTTTTACCTTTTCGGGAAGATCTACAAGCTCCTAGACCTAATTAGTCTCCATAGACTTCATCTCAATGTTCATAGCCTCTGTCTAGAGTTTTGAATCAACATCCTTCAAAGCTTCTGCGTAAGTACAAGGATCCCAGTCATGTTCATCCGGTTCAGCCAAAAAGACTTCCCCATTGAACATATACCTCTCAGGTTGACGCCCGATCCTCCCACTACACCGAAGCCCCTGAGGTTGTTGTTTAGGTTTGTTTGGTTTTTCTACACTGATTAGAACGGCTTCATTCAGAACCTCCGGAGTGATCAAATCACTCCTTAATTCCTCATCACCACTTTGCTTCGAGGTTTAAAGTCGTCCATGTAAGTCTCCTCAAGGAATGTTGCATTAGTTGAAACCATGACTTTATTTTCCTTTGGGTTATAAAAATAACCCCCTTTAGTCCCTTTTGGATTTCCCACAAACATGCAAACTTCTAAACGTGCTTCCAACTTATTCGGATCCTTAAACAAGACATGAGCCGGACATCCCCAGATGCGAATATGGTTTAAGGAAGCCTTCCTACTCGTCCATAACTCGTGAGGAATTTTAGGGACTGATTTTGAAGGCACATTGTTTGAAAGATAACTTGCGGTTTGTAGAGCATATCCCTAAAAGGAGAAAGGTAATGATGAATAACTCATCATGGACCTAATAATGTCCAACAAAGTCCTATTTCTTCTCTTCGCTACGCCATTCTGTTGCAGAGTGCCTGGCATAATCAAATGGGATAAAATCCCATTCTCTAATAAGTGTCCTAAGAACTCATCAGAAAGGTATTCTCCACCTTGATCGGATTGAAGTGCATTTATGGGTCTACCCAATTGCATTTCCACTTCAGCTTGAAACTCCCTAAACTTGTCAAAAGTTTCGCTTTTGTGGTACATCAGGTACACATACCCATATCTTGAGTAATCGTCAATAAAAGTGACGAAGTACTCATGCCCTCCTCGTGCCCAGATGTTCAACGGTCCGCAAACATCACTATGCACAAGTTCTAGAACCCCTTCGGCCCTATTGCCCTTAGACCCGAATGGTCATTTGGTCATTTTACCCTTCAAACAAGATTCACATTGAGGTATAGATTCCACCTTTAAGTGACTGAAAGGTCCATCCCTTACCAACCTTTGAATCCTATTCAGGTTAATATGATGAAGGTGCAAATGCCAAAGATAAGTCTTATTAGAGTGAGAAGTTTTAAGTCTTTTAGAGTTATTATCATTCATCTCAGCATTAAGCAGTAAGTCCATCTTAGGTTTTATAAAATATAGATTTTTTGCATCCATCCAAAATAGATAAAAGATTTGTTTTTACGAATCACCACTTTATCATTAAAAGAAACCAAATAGGAGTCTTTAAATAAACAAGATATAGAAATTACATTCCTTTTAAATTTAGGAACATAAAAACAATCTTGCAAAAATAAATTCCTATAATTATCAAAATAAAGATGGATATCTCCCACTGCATCCGCTGAGACCAAGGATCCATCGCCCATCCGAAGCATGAAGTCCTCATATAGTAGAGTTCTCGTTTCTTTGAACCCTTGTAGAGAAACACAAATATGATTAGTTGCACCAGAATCTATGACCCAAATGTCACTGGATTCCTCAATCAAACAAGTTTCTAAATATAGAAGATCACACCTACCTCCTTTAGAAAGGAAGTCCTTATAATGCTTCTTGATATTCTCCACCTTTCCACAGAAGAAGCACTTAATCTTCTTTGGGTTCTTCTTCTTCTTCTTCTTGCTCTTGGTGCTAGCAGGAATAGAAGACTTCCTATTCTTGGCCCGTTGCTTCTTTCCATTCTAAGAGTTAGGATTGGAACCAGAAGCAGCTACCATGTTGGCCTCTCCACCCGTAGGAGACTCCTTTATCAGCAGTTCAAACTCTTGTAACTGTTTCATCAATTCCATCAAGGTCATATTCCATCTACTGCTTAAATTAATTGTAGCTCTAAACAGAATAAATTCCTTAGACAGAGTCTCAAAGACCATTGTCATCTGAGTTTCAGCATCGATGTTGGCTCCATTGGTTTGAGCCTCAGCGAGGTAACCTATGACCAACAGCATAAGCTCCTTTACAGATGTCCCCAGCCTTTGTCTATAGTTTAGAAGTTTCTGAAGCGCCCCTTGCCGCTTTATTATGGCTTAGCATCCAAACATATCTTCAAGATTATCTAAGATCTGCTTTGCAGTCTCATAATCTTGATGTTGAGCCTGCAACATGTTATTCATGCTAGCCAAAACATAGCAACGAGCCTGATCATTCGCATCTTTCCAGTGATCATACGCTTGAAATTGCTCATAAGTTGAGTCTCCCTTAGGCTCGGGAGGACAAGGGGTTGTCAGTACATATTTCAGTTTCTCAAAGGACAAGACGATATCCAGGTTTCGTTTCCAATCATTATAGTTCTCACCGGTTAATAGGTTTTTGTCAAGTATTAATGATAAAGCATTTTTAGACATTTTTAATCTACAATAAAGAATCATATACCAAATATAAGCAAACATATCATAATAATTTAGTAAGATAACACAATCATGTAAAATCATACAAATGTGTTTATGTGTCAAAACCTTGAAAATATCACAACCTTGCAACGATAATTCCCAACTCAGAATTTAACAAGCTCCTAGGGGAGTCATGCCAAATTCAATCAGGAACACGGATCCCCTCCTGATTAATACATGCCATCCAAGACCCGTATGATCCAGCATATATTAATAATCGTTTCTTTGGCCATTAATTTTATTAACAGAGCTCCTAGGGGAGGTTAATAATAAAATTAATATGAGTGTATAACCATCAGTTTCAATATTCTATCCATGATTTACAATCACCACCTAAGGGTGTGCAAACATAAATCATGCTAAAATATCTTATCCTCTCAGAGATCCAATCTGGTACATGATTGAAATCCTTTCCTAGGACCACCATGTTCTGCCTATGGACCAACGATAGAGGCCTTAGGTCCTCTCTTGGAAAACCTTCTCCCACTCAATCTTTTGAAATCAAGGTTTTATTTTAAAAATATGCATGAACAATTTTAATATGAGCGACACTCCCTATTCTATATGACATGTTATCAATATACATGGCAAATCATATTATAGTGCAGACAAGCAAAGCTACAAGCAAAATAATAAATAACCGTAATATTATGGCTCCATCCTAGAGAACAGAAAACTAAGATTACAAGAGAATAATCGAGACATATAATCGATTCTTCATCCTTGAATCCTCAAGCTGTAGCCTTCTTCATGTAATACCCATCTTCAAGTCTTCAATCCTGTATGAATCGAATACTTCATATTTCCAATCATATCCAAATTTGATGTTTCTCAGAATTGTCCCAAAAATAAAATTGAAACTGCATTCGAAAAACTGCACCTTTTTTAGAAATTTTTTAGCTCTCGGTCAGCAGGACGATCTAGGTGATCGGCTTGCCGGTCATGCTCCATCGGCCTACCGATCTGGAAGATTAGCCTGCCGACTCATGAAAGTTCAGCCTACCACCAGAGCCGCCTGATTTTTGCCCCACTGATGGCCTGCCGAACCACACGTCCGGCCTACCGATCTATGACCATTGGCCTGCCAAATTGTGAGGTTCGACATGCCAACCAAGCAGAAATTTTCATTCTAGAAAATACAATTTTTAATGCAATTCATCAATTTCTTTTTCAACAATTCAAAAACATAAAATTAGAGACTCAGGAAATACTTTGGAGCGCCATCATCATTCTTCTAGATCCGTCTTCTCTGAATAATTATTCAATTACAAAATTTTTACAAATTTAATATAAATAATAATTCATAGATAGATGATAGTCTGCCATCTAATTACATGAAAAACCTAGATACACATTCTAACCTCTAAGGAACCATAACCGGTATAAATTAATTAATTAACAAATAATTAAATAATAATTTAATCAACCATAATTAATTAATAAACATTCACCATATAATCAATGACAATATAAAAAATATATAGGAACCTAGAGTGCTAACTCTCTATAAAATTAAATTCAAGCATAGGAGAGATTAAGATCATAAAATTTATACATATAACATGATCACAAACTCGTAAATTTATGTAAAAACCATAGCTCTGATACCAATTGTTGAAAAAAGAGTGTGCAGTAGAATTTTAAAAATTTTTCATCAGAGTATTTTCTAAAACACAAGTTTGATATGCTATATGCATAAATTTACCAGATCTTACTAACCTTTGTATGCCGAAGAACTTTCGCAATCCATGAAGAGAAGTAACATTCTAGAAGAGCCTCAACCAACTGGTCTTCTTTGCTATTCTCTATCCACTACCGGAGTGAGTGTGGGCTCACACGTACAGCTCTTCCACCAAGTGACTCTCCTTCCAACCAATCGAGAGAACCCAAAGCAAGTGTTCATGATTTGTGAATAAAAGTTCTTAGGGAGTTTTCAAATTCTCACTAGCAGAGTATCACTCTTAATCTCTCAACTGATCTGAGTAACTCTTAAGACTCACTCCCTATTTATAGAGGTTGGTCCTAGGGCCATTCCTTATCAGATTTGGTCTCAAAAATTCAAAACAGAATCAAGTTTGTATCAATATCTGATAAGATCTGCGTGGAAATACGTAATCTTATCCTTCACTCATCAGCAGGCCAAATAGGCCCCATCGACAGGCCAAACAGGCCCCATCGACAGGCCGAACACATGGATCGGTGGCCAAACTATAGATAAAAAATCTCCGTGAATCTTTTATTTTCCACCTGAGAATCTATAGGATAAAGTCTCAGTTTTAATTCAAATAACCCAATAGAGAAGTTATCTGATCAAAACAACTTTATCTAGATTATCTCTAGGAAAATAAATCAATTCTCAACAATTCTACAGGTTTATCTTGATCTAATTTATTCAAAATTAAATCAACCGATAAACAGACAAGAATTATCTGATCCCAATAATTCAACAAGTTTATCTTGAATTAACTTTATCATAAAATTAATTCAACCGATAAACATACATGAATTATTTGATTCTTTCAAATTTCAACCAACCTCATACATCCAACATAAGTCACCAATTATTGGAAAAGCACGCTGTGTCGTTACAAGATGTTGTGAGCTAGCAAAGGGGACCAAATGGACCTATATAGTTCAAGCTCCCGATAATTATGATAACCCAATATCTCAGATATACATTTTATAATTATCAACTCCAATGCTACTAAACTAAAAGCTTCGAGCTACACTCTCAAACTACATAGAATTACGAAGCTCGTATAGTTAAGTCTCTACGACATATCATAGTGTATCGTATCCCCATATGATAATCCATAATCGGCTTAAGGACAAGTTCTGTCTTACCTTCTCGATTATTTTTATATTACGTTCCATTATCCCACCATTAGAAAACTTACTATCCAATGACAGTATACCATTCGGTTACACCTATGTATCCAAATGGTTGAGCGCTTCAGTTTTTCAATTACAGGATAAAGCATATAAGAGGATATCATTACTCCTAAAGAGGAGCTATGGATTCCATATCTATGAATAACAAGTCTACGCTATCAAGAGTCATGTCTCCAACATACCAACATGCATACCACTATTAAGATGTGGGTGTCACCCTTTGGTACATCAAAAGACACAAGCCAAGACAACGGGCCCACTATTCATCTCAGGATTAAGATACATTACAAATAATTGTCTAAAGTGAATCGATTTGCCGAGACAGAATTATTAATCCAAATCAATTCACTTTATGTCCTGATCCAACACATTGTCACCTATAACAACGTGCCAATATTTCTATTCACGGAGTCTATCTCCGATGGTCAGGACAACCCATCTCCCAAAAGGGATATAGACAACCTAACAATCTTTGTATGAATAAAGTGCCTAAATTTATTCCCTCGATTGTGGATCATATGATTTAGACTGTCACATTAAGAATCATATCTTCCGCATAATCTGTCCATCATATGCCCAATTCTTAAAGGTTTAGACTGACAGTATCAAACTATTGTTTGCATAACGTACATTCAACAAATATGAACGTAAAGACGCAAGATTTGGTATATAAACAATGAATAAATTCTTTATTGATAAAAATGTCTCCAAAAACTTGTTACATTTTTACTCCTTAGGGCATACATGTCTAATATGTTGTAATACCGCACAACCACTTAATTCCTCGTCGTAGTGCAAATCACTGTTCGGTCTCTTCTTTGCTCGAGCAAATCGTGATTGGACATCATGATCTTGGCATTTTGGAGCTCGTCATATTGTTTGAACTTGAAGCTCGGTAGGCCAACTTCAATAGGAATAACTACTTCAGCCCCATAGATGAGGGAGAATTCTTAGATATGTATGCCCTAAGGAGTAAAAATGTAATACGTTTTTGGAGACATTTTTATCAAAAAAGAATTTATTCATTTATATGTACCAAATCTTGTCCTCTTTACGTTCATATTTGTTGAATGTATGTCAAGCAAACAGTAGTTTGAGACTATCAGTCTAAACCTTTAAGAGCACATGATGGACTGATTATACAGAAGACACGATTCTTAAGGTGACGGTCTAAAACATATGATCTGCAATCGAGGAAATAAAGTTGGACGCTTTATTCATGCAAAGATTGTTATGTTGTCTATATCCCTATTGGGAGATGGTTTGTCTTGACCATCAAAGTTGGACTCTGTGAATAGAAACATTGGCACGTTGTCATAGGTGACAATGTGTTGGATCGAGACACAAAGTGAATTGATTTGGATTAATAATTCTGTCTTGGCAAATTGATTCACTTTAGACAATCATTTGTATTGTATCTTAATCCTAAGATAGGATAGTGGGCCCGTTGTCTCGACTTGTGTCTTTTAATGCACCAAAGGGTCACTCCCACATCTCAATAGTGGTATGCATGCCGGTACATTGGAGGCATGACTCTTGATGGTATAGACTTGTTATTCATAGATATGGAATCCATAGCTACTCTTTAGGAGTAATGATATCCTCTTATATGCGTTATCTTGTGATTGAAAAACTAGAGCGCTCAACCATTTGGTTACATAGGTGTAACCGAATGGTATACTATCATTGTATGGTAAGTTTTCTAATGGTGAGATAATGGAACATAAGATGAAAATAATCAGGAAGGTAAAACAGAACTTGTCCTTAAGCTGATTATGGATTATCATATGGCGATACGATACACTTTGATATGTCATGGAGACTTAGCTATACGGGCTTCGTAATTCTATAAAGTTTGAGAGTGCAGCTCCAAGCTTTTAATGGAGTAACGTTGGAGTTGATAATTGTGAAATGTATATCTGGGATATTGGGTTTCATAATTATCGAAAGCTTGAACTTTATAGGTCTATTTTGGTCCCCTTTGCTAGCTCACAAAATCCTGTAATGATACGGCATGCTTTTTCAATAATTGGTGACTTATGTCGGATTTGTCAGATTGGTTTAAAATTTAAAAGAATCAAATAATTCATGTCTGTTTATTAGTTGAATTAGTTTTATAATAAAATAATTTAAGATAAACTTGTTGAATTATTGGGATCGGATAATTCTTGTCTGTTTATCAGTTGATTTAATTGGATAAATTAGATCAAGATAAACTTGTAGAATTATTGTGAATTGATTTATTTTCTTAGAGATTATCTTGATAAAGTTGTTTGATCAGATAGTTTCTCTATTGGGTTATTTAAATTAAAACTGAGACTTTATCTTATAGAATCTCGGGCGGAATATAAAAGATTCGTGGAGATATTTACGCGACAGTTTGGCCTGCCGATATACGTGTTTGGCCTGCCAATGGGGCCTGTTTGGCTTGCTGATCAGCGAGAGATAAGATTACGCATTTTCTCTTAGATCTTATCAGATATTGATCCAAACTTGATTCTGTTTCGAGTTTTTGAGACCTAATCTGATAAGGACTGACCCCAGGACCAATCGCTATATAAAGGGAGTAACTCTCATAAGTTACTTAGATCAATTGAGAGATTAAGAGTGATACTCTATTGGTGTGCATTTGAAAACTCCCTGAGAGCTTTTGTTCATGAATCACGAACACTAGCTTTGGGTTCTCTCGATTAGTTGGAAGGAGAGTCACCGATGGAAGAGCTGTACGTGTGAGTCCGCACTCACTCCAGCCGTGGATAAAGAATAGCAAAGAATACTAGTTGGTTGAGGCTCTTCTAGAACGTTACTTCTCTTCACGGATTGCGGAGGTTCTTCGGCACACAAAGGTTAGTAAGATTTATTTAAATTTATACATATAGTATGTCCAACTTGTGTTTTGAAAAATACTCTGATGTTAAAATTTTTAAAATTCTCACTGTGTACCTCACATTGTTTTTTCCAAAAATTGGTATCATAGCCAAGATTTTTACATAAATTTACGAGTTTGTGATCATACTATATGTATAAATTTTGTGATCTTAATCTCTCCTATGCTTGAATTTAATTTTATAGAGAGTTGGCACTCTTGGTTTCTATATAATTATATGTTGTCATGGATTATGTGGTGAATGTTCATTAATTAATTATGGTTGATTAAATTATTATTTAATTATTAATTAATTAATTAATTTATGCTGGTTATGGTACCTTAGAGGTTAGAATGTGTATCTAAGTTTTTTCATGTAATTAGATGGCAGACTATCATCTCCGTCTAGGAATTATTATTCAATTTTAAATTTGTAAGAATTTTGTAATTAAATAATTATTCGGAGAAGACGGATCTAGAAAGCGGATCTAGAAGATGGATGATGGTGCACCTAGGTATTTCTTGAGTCTCTAATTTTATGTTTTTAAAATTATTGAAAATAAAATTGATAAATTGCATTAAAATTGTATTTTCTGGAATGGGAGATTTCTACTCGGTCGGCATGCCGAACCCTCCAGTTTGGTAGGCCGAAGGTCAAAGACCGGCAGGCCGGATGTGTGGTTGGACAGGCCGTTAGTGGGGCAGAAATCAGGTTGCTCTGTCGGCAGGCTAAACTTTTAGTTCGGCATGGCTGAACTTTCATGGGTCGGCAGGCCAATCTTTTCGATCGACAGGCCGACAAAGCATGACCAGTAGGCCGATCACCCAGATCGGCCTGCCGACCGAAAGCTGAAAATTTTCCATAAAAGGTTTAATTTTTGCAGTGCAGTTTTAATTTATTTTTGGGACAATTCTGATAAACATTAAATTTGGATATGACCGGAAATATGAAGTATTTGATTCATACGGGATTGAAGACTTGAAGATGGGAATTACGTGAAGAAGGATACAACTTGAGGATTCAAGGATGAAGAATCGATATATGTCTCGATTATTCGCTTGTAATCTTAGTTTTTCGATTCTCTAAGGTGGAACCATAATATTACGGTAATTATTATTTTGCTTGTAGCTTTGCTTGATTGCTTTGCTTGTCTGCATTATAATATGATTTGCCATTTATTTGATGACATGTCATATAGAATAGGAAGTGCCACTCATATGAAAATTGTTCATGCATAGTTTAAAAATAAAACCTTGATTTCAAAAGATTGAGTGGGAGAAGGTTTTTGAAGAGAGAACCTAAGGCCTCCATCATTGGTCCATAGGAAGAGCATGGTGGTCCCGACCCCTAGGAAGCGATTTCTATCATGTATCAGATTGGATCTCCGAGAGGATAAGGTATTTTAGCATGATATATGGTTGCACAGCCCTAGGTGGTGATTACAAATCATGGATAAAATATTGAAATGATGGTTATACACTCACGTTAACTTTATTATTAACCTCCCCTAGGAGCTCTGTTAATAAAATTAATGGCCAAAGAAATGATTATTAATATATGGTGGATCATACTAGTCGTAGATGGCATATATTAATCAGGAGGGGATCCGTGTTCCTGATTGAATTTGGCATGACTCCTCTAGGAGCTTGTTAAATTCTGAGTTGGGAATTATCATTGTAAGGTTGTGATATTTTCAAGGTTTTGACACATAAACACATTTGTATGATTTTACATGATTGTGTTATCTTACTAAATTATTATGATATGTTTGGTATATGGTTCTTTATTGTAGATTAAAAATGTCTAAAAATGCTTTATCATCGATACTTGACAAAAACCAATTAACCGGTGAGAATTACAATGATTGGAAACGGAACCTGGATATCGTCCTGTCCTTTGAGAAACTAAAATATATACTAACAACCCCTTGTCCTCCCGAGCCTACGGGAGACTCATCTAATGAGCAATTCCAAGTGTATGACCACTTGAAAGATGCTAATGATCAGGCCCGCTGATATGTTATGACCAGCATGAATAATGTGCTGCAGGCTCAACATCAGGATTATGAGACTGCAAAGCAGATTTTGGATAATCTTGAGGACATGTTTGGAGGCCAAGCCATAACAAAGCAGCAAGGGGCGCTTTGAAAACTCTTAAACTGTAGATAGAGACCGGGGACATCTATAAAGGAGCATATGATGTTGGTCATGGGTTACCTCGCTGAGGCTCAAACCAATGGAGCCGACATCGATGCTAAAACTTAGATGACTATGGTCTTTGAGACTTTGTCTAAGGAATTTATTCCGTTTAGAGCTACATTTAATTTGAGCAATAGACGGGATATGACCTTGGCAGAATTAATGAAACAGTTACAGGAGTTTGAACTGCTGATCAGGGAGTCTCCTGTGGGTGGTGAGGCCAACATGGTAGCTGCTTCTGGTTCCAACCCCAACTCTGGGAATGGAAAGAAGCAACCGGCCAAGAATAGGGAAGTCTTCTGTTCTTGCTAACACTAAGAGCAAGAAGAAGAAGAAGAAGAACCCAAAGAAGCTTAAGTGCTTCTTCTGTGGAAAGGTCAGTCATATTAAGAAGCATTGCAAGGACTTCCTTTCCAAGGGAGGTAGGTGTGATCTTCAGTATTTAGAAACTTGTTTGGTTGAGGAATCCAGTGACATTTGGGCCATAGATTATGATGCAACTAATCATGTTTGTGTTTCTCTGCAGGGGTTCAAAGAAACGAGAAGTCTGCTACATGAAGACTTCACGCTTCGGATGGGCAATGGATCCTTAGTCTCAGCAGAAGCAGTGGGAGACGTCCATCTTTATTTTGATAATTATAGGAATTTATTTTTGCAAGATTGTTTTTAAGTTCCTAAATTTAAAAGGAATTTAATTTATGTATCTTGTTAATTTAAAGACTCCTATGTGGTATCTTTTAATGAAAAAGTGGTGATTCGTAAAAACAAATCTTTTATCTGTTCTGGATGGATGCAAAATAATCTATATTTTATCAAACCTAAGATGGACTTATTGCTTAATGCTGAGATGAATGACAATAACTCTAAAAGACTTAAAACTTCTCACTCTAATAAGACTTATCTTTGGCATTTGCACCTTGGTCACATTAACCTGAATAGGATTTAAAAGTTGGTAAGGGATGGACCTTTAAGTCACTTAAAGGTGGAATCTATACCTTAATGTAAATCTTGTTTAGAGGGCCAAATGACCAAAAGACCATACGGGTCTAAAGGCAATAGGGCCGAAGGGGTTCTAGAACTTATGCATAGTGATGTTTGCGGACCGATGAACATCCAGGCATGAGGAGGGTATGAGTACTTCGTCACTTTTATTGACGATTACTCAAGATATGGGTATGTGTGCCTGATGCACCACAAAATCAAAACTTTTGACAAGTTCAGGGACCTTTGGGTTGAAGTGGAAAAGCAATTGGTTAGACCCACAAAGGCACTTTGATCCGATCGAGGTAGGGAATGCCTTTCTAATGAGTTCTTGGGACACTTGTTAGGGAATGGGATTTTATCCCATTTGACTGCACCGGGCACTCCGTAGTAGAATGGTGTAGCAAAGAGAAGAAATAGGACTTTATTGGACATGGTCAGGTCCATGATGAGTTATTCATCATTACCTTTACCCTTTTGGGGATATGCACTACAAGCTGCATGTTATCTTTTGAACAATGTGCCTTCAAAATTGGTCCCTAAAACTCCTCACGAGTTGTGGACAAGAAGGAAGACATCCTTAAACCATATTTGCATATGCGGATGTCCGGCTCATGTCCTGTTTAAGGATCCAAATAAGTTGGAAGCACGTTCGAAAGTTTGCATGTTTGTAGGATATCCAAAAGGGACTAAAGAGGGTTATTTTTATAACCCGAAGGAAAATAAAGTCGTGGTTTCTGCTAATGCAACTTTCCTTGAGGAGAGTTACATGGACAACTTTAAACCTCAAAGCAAAGTGGTGCTTGAGGAGTTAAGGAGTGATCAGATCACTTCAGAGGTTCCGAATGAAACCGTTCCGATTAGTGTAGAAAAACCAAACAAACTTGAACAACAATCTCAGGGGCTTTAGCGTAGTGGGAGGATCGGGCGTCAACCTGAAAGGTATATGTTCAATGGGGAGGTCTTCTTGGCTGAACCGGATGAACATGACAGGGATCCCTATACTTACAAAGAAGCTATGGAGGATGTTGATTTAAAACTCTAGACAGAGGCCATGAACAGAGTCTATGGAGACTAATCAGGTCTGGGAGCTTATGGATCTTCCCGAAGGGGTAAAACCCATAGGGTGTAAGTGGATCTACAAGAGGAAAAGAGGAGTGGATGGAAAGGTCGAAACCTTTAAGGCTAGACTGGTAGCTAAGGGTTATGCACAAGAGGAAGGAATCGATTATGAGGAAACCTTTTCACCTGTAGCCATGCTTAATTTTATCTGGATTCTCTTGTCCATAGCTGCCGCTCTTGACTTCGAGATTTGGCAGATGGATGTCAAGACGTCTTTTCTAAATGGCTATCTTGATGAGTCCATTTATATGGAACAACTAGACAGGTTCAAGGTCACGGGTCAAGAGGGTAAGGTTTGTAAGCTACTAAAGTCAATTTATGGACTTAAGCAGGCTTCTCGTTCTTGGAACATAAGATTTGATCAGGTGATTAAGACTTACGGGTTCTCACAAAATGTGGATGAACCATGTGTTTACAAACACATTAAGGATGGGAAGGTGGTTTTTCTACTGCTCTATGTAGATGACATTCTGCTAATTGGCAATGACGTTAGGGCATTGTCATCAGTCAAATTATGGTTGACCAAGCAGTTTGACATGAAGGACTTGGGTGAGGCTAATTTTGTGCTCGGTATCCAGATCTTTCGGGATAGGAAGAACAAAATGATGGCTTTGTCTTAGGCTGGATACATAGATACAATTCTCAGGAGGTTTGCAATGCAGCATTCCAAGAAAGGTGGGCAACCATCTAGGTCTGGAATTACTCTTTCTAAGAAAGACTCTCCAAAGTCTTATGAAGAAAGAGAATACATGAAGAAGGTGCTTTATGCTTTAGCAGTGGGTAGTCTCATGTATGCCATGCTTTGCACACGACTGGATATTAGCTATGCGATCGGGATTGTAAGTCGATTTTAGGCGGATCTAGGACCAAACCATTGGGTTGTGGTAAAGCATATTTTCAAGTACCTGAGAAGGACTCGAGGGTATATGCTTGTATATTTGGGTGAGGACTTGACTCCTCTAGGATATACTGACTCAAATTTTCAATCCTGTATGGATTCTAGGAAATCGACTTCAGGGATTGTGTTTACTCTATGCGACAGTGCCATCAATTGGAGAAGTGCGAAGCAAGATTGCACTTCGAATTCAACGATGGAGGCCGAGTATGTGGCAGCTAGTGATGCTTCGAAAGAAGCAGTGTGGCTTCGTAAGTTCCTTGGGGATCTTGAGGTAGTTCTTAGTATGGATATGACGGTATCACTGTACTGTGATAACAGTGCTGCAGTAGCTAATGCTAAGGAACCAAGATTTCACAAGAAGAGTAAGCATACTGATTGGAAGTATCATGTGATAAAGGACTTTGTTGAGGGCGGGCATGTCATGGTGTGCAAGATCGTGTCAGAGGATAATTTAGCTGATCCATTTACGAAGACACTTACTAGGAGAGTTTTCGAGACACATGTGGAAGCTATGGGGATGTGAGATTTGCTGTATTTACTCAATTAGTGCAAGTGGGAGAATGTTAGATATGTATGCCCTAAGGAGTAAAAATGTAATACGTTTTTGGAGACATTTTTATCAATAAAGAATTTATTCATTTATATATACCAAATCTTGTCCTCTTTACATTCATATTTGTTGAATGTATGTTAAGCAAACAGTAGTCTGAGACTGTCAATCTAAACCTTTAAGAATTGGGCATATGATGGACTGATTATATGGAAGACACGATTCTTAAGGTGACGGTCTAAAACATATGATCCGCAATCGAGGGAATAAAGTTAGGTGCTTTATTCATACAAAGATTGTTATATTGTCTATATCCCTATTGGGAGATGGTTTGTCTTGACCATCGGAGTTGGACTCCGTGAATAGAAACATTGGCACGTTGTCATAGGTGACGATGTGTTGGATCGAGACACAAAGTGAATTGATTTAGATTACTAATTATGTCTTGGCAAATCGATTCACTTTAGACAATCAATTGTATTGTATCTTAATCCTGAGATGGATAGTGGGCCCGTTGTCTCGACTTGTGTCTTTTGATGTACCAAAGGGTGACTCCCACATCTCAATAGTGGTATGCATGTCGGTACGTTGGAGGCATGACTCTTGATGGCATAGACTTGTTATTCATAGATATGGAATCCATAGCTCCTCTTTAGGAGTAATGATATCCTCTTATATGCGTTATCCTGTAATTGAAAACCTAGAGCGCTCAACCATTTGGATAATTAGGTGTAACCGAATGGTATACTATCTTTGGATGGTAAGTTTTCTAATGGTGAGATAATGGAACATAAGATAAAAATAATCAGAAAGGTAAGACAGAACTTGTCCTTAAGCTGATTATAGATTATGATATGGGGATACGATACACTTTGATATATCATGGAGACTTAGCTATACGGGATTCGTAATTCTATAAAGTTTGAGAGTGCAGCTCTAAGCTTTTAGTGGAGTAGCGTTGGAGTTGATAATTATGAAATGTATATCTGGGATATTGGATTTCATAATTATCGAGAGCTTGAACTTTATAGGTCTATTTTGGCCCTGTTTGCTATTTCACAAAATCCTGTAACAATACGACGTGCTTTTTCAATAATTGGTGACTTATGTCGGATTTATCAGATTGGTTTAAAATTTGAAAGAATCAAATATTTCATATCTATTTATTGGTTGAATTAATTTTGTAATAAAATTAATTTAAGATAAAGTTGTTGAATTTTTGGGATCGGACAATTCTTGTCTGCTTATCGGTTGATTTAATTGGATAAATTAGATCAAGATAAACTTGTAGAATTATTGTAAATTGATTTATTTTCTTAGATATTATCTTGATAAAGTTGTTTTGATTAGATAACTTCTCTATTGGGTTATTTGAATTAAAACTGGGACTTTATCCTATAGAATCTCGGGTGGAAAATAAAAGATTCGCGGAGATATTTATGCGACAGTTCGGCCTGTCGATCTATGTGTTCGGCCTGCCGATGGGGCCTGTTCGGCCTATCGATCAAGCTGTTCGGCCTGCCGATCAGCGAGAGATAAGATTACGCATTTTCATGCGGATCTTATCAGATATTGATCCCAACTTGATTCTGTTTCGAGTTTTTGAGACCTAATCTGATAAGGATTGACCCCAGGACCAATCGCTATATAAAGGGAGTAAGTCTCATGAGTTACTCAGATCAATTGAGAGATTAAGAGTGATACCCTATTGGTGAGCATCTGAAAACCCCCTGAGAGCTTTTGTTCACGAATCGCAAACACTAGCTTTGGGTTCTCTCGATTGGTTGGAAGGAGAGTCACAGGTAGAAGAGCTGTACGTGTGAGCTCACACTCACTCTGGTCGTGGATCGAGAATAGCAAAGAAGACCAGTTGGTTGAGGCTCTTTTGGAACGTTACTTTTCTTCACAGATTGCGGAGGTTCTTCGGTACACAAAGGTTAGTAAGATCTGTTTAAATTTATACATATAGCATGTCATACTTGTGTTTTGGAAAATACTCTGATGTTAAAATTTTTAAAATTCCTGTTGTGCACCTCACATTGTTTTTTCCAACAAGAATGAGGTCTCCCTTGTGGCGGTCTGGGCTATTGTTTGATATGCCCAAAGCACCTTCAGGAACTCATCGATCCACATGCCTTTGAGGGCCTTGAGTTTTTTCTTTAGGTTGTCCTTCATAGTTTTGTTAACGGCTTCAACCTGCCCGTTGCTCTAAGTGTAGCAAGGAAAGGAGATGACCTTTTTGATGCCGAGCTACTCGCACAGGCCGAGGAGACTTTAAGATTCAAACTGCTTGGCATTATCGGTTACAATAGTGTGCAGAATTCCAAATCGATAGATGATGTTCTTCTAGATAAAGTTGGTGCACTTTGCCTTGGTCATATTGGTGCATAGCTCAACCTCCACCCACTTCGTGATGCAGTCAATGGCCACGATGCAATACTTGAACTGTGATTGAGCTTAGGAAAGTAGTCTGATCAAGTCAATGGCCCATTTGGCAAAAGGCTAGGCAAATGTCACCAAGGTGAGGGGTTCGGTGTGGTGTCCGATCGCCTTAGTAAACTACTGGTCCTTGAGGCATTTTCGCACAAAATCCTTGCAGTTTTGCTCCATGCTTGGCCAATGATAACCTTGTCGAAGACACTTCTGAGCCAAGGATCGCCCTTCTACGTGGTTGCCACACAGCCCGTCATGGATTTCCTTCATCAAATAATGGGCTTCTTCAGGTTTAATTTACCTTAGGCACGAGGTAGTGTAGCCTCATTGGTAAAGCTTTCCACCGATTATCGAATACCATGCCAAACTGTTGCCAATCTGGCATGTTTGTTCTTAGTCTTTGGGTAATTTGGCTGTGGTCAGGTATTAGATATTTGGTCCATCCAGGTGGTTTCTTGTTTTTCGGCTACACTAGTCATTTCTTTGGTGATGCTTGGCTCTATAATCTCTCGATGGGTTACCTAAGCCTGAGGCTAGCCGAGCAAGGGCGTCGGCCTTAGAATTTTTAGATCGGGGGATTTGATTAAAAGAATAAGCTTTAAATTGCCCCAACAATGCCTTGACTTCTCACAAATACACGTTCATGGATTCTGTTCAGGTTTGGAATCCCCAGGTAACTTGTTGGACGACAAGCATGGAGTCACTATAAACGGATATACGGTCCACTTTGAGGTCTCTTGCAATTCTGAGCCCGGCCAAGATTGCTTCATACTCGACCTCATTTTGGATGCCTTGAAATTGAAACAAAGGGCGTAGATTACTATGTAACCATTAGGATTGGTGAGGACCAACCTAACACCCGACCCGCTGGTGCAAGATGATCCATCCACAAAAAGCTTCCACTCAGGCCTTGGCTTAGAGTCGTCACCACCTCCACTGCTGCTTGGGAAGTCTGGATCTTCTATAGGGGCCTTCTCGATAAATGGAGTGTTCTACATGGTGTTAATGAATTCAGCAATAAAGTTGGCCAGGGCTTGGGCCTTTGTGGCCATTCTTGGAACAAAATGAATATCATATTGCCCGAGCTCCACTGACCACTTGGCCATCCACCCAGATATCTCTGTACTTTGGAGGACTTGCTGCAACAGATACTTGGTTAGGACACGGACTGTATGACCTTGAAAATACAGCTAAACCTTCCGAGTAGTGGTGATGAAGGCGAACGCAAGCTTTTCATGTGAAGAATACCTCTCCTCGGCACCTTGGTATGCATGGCTTGTATAGTAGATAGGCTTTTAGGTCCCATTTTCCTCTTTGACGAGGACTGAGCTCACGGCTTTCTTAGACACAGCTACGTAAGCGTATAATATCTCTTTTAGCAAAGGTTTGGATAGGAGCGAGGGTGTGGCTAAGTACCTTTTGAGGTTCTGAAAAGCTTATTCACATTCCCTACTCCACTCAAACCTCTCCTTAAGTGCTTTAAAAAATGGATGACACTTGTCGATAGACCAGAAGACAAATCTAGATAGAGTTGCTACCATACCGGTCAACTTTTGTACCTCCTTGACTATATGGGGTGAGTGCATGTCAATCACTGCTTGGGCCTTGGCTGGGTTGACCTCGATTCCCCTTTAGTTCACCATGAAGTCAAGAAACTTGCCCAAGCTAATCTCGAATGTGCACTTGGCCAGGTTAAGTTTTATCCCGTATTCTCAGAGAATGTCAAAGCTTGCCCAGAGGTCGGCTATGTGGTCAGTTGCTCAGACAGACTTAACAAGCATGTCATCCACGTACACTTCCATGGTCTTGCCAATTAGTTGAGCAAACATCTTGTTGACAAGGCACTGGTACGTAGCTCCGACATTCTTTAGTCCGAAGGGCATAACCACGTAGTGGAAGAGCCCTTGGTCAACGGTGAAGGCGATCTTGATCTAGTCTTCCTTGGACATCATGATCTGATTGTAGCCGGAGTAGGCATCCATGAAGTCAGCAGTTCATGTCTGGTTGTCTCATCCACGAGCTAATCTATTCGGGGTAGTGGGAAGCAGCCTTTAGGATAGGCCTTGTTGAGGTCAGTGTAGTCGATGCAAACCTGCCATTTACGATTGGCTTTCTTGACAAGGACTATGTTCGTCAACCACTCTAGATATGAGACTTCTTAGATATATTCAACCTTTAGGAGCTTCTACACTTTCTCGTTGATGGCGGCGTACCCTTTTTGGTTGAAAGCTCTCCACCTCTAGATGACCAGTTTGTAGTCGGGTCAGATGTTGAGGTGGTGACAGATTACATTAGGGTAGATGCCAGGCATATCTTCATGGGACCACGCGAATGCATCTGATATTTCGTTAGGAACTTCTCTTGGTTAGCCCAAATCTCAAGTTTTAGTTGAGAACCGAGTTGGACCATACAATCGAGATATTCAGGGTCCACATTATACGGCATCAAATCCTCTACCGGTGTAGTTCTCACCTCTTCATCAGGAAGTCGGAGACCCAGGTCTGACAACATCTTGGGTGCTTGCTCGACGGGAAGTGGTACTTCGTCTACTTTATAAATAATCAAGATGCTTAACTACCGAGCTGAGGCCTCTTTCACTGCATTTAGATAACAGTCCCTCGAATCCCTTTGCCGTGATCTGATAACTCCGACCCCATTCTCCATGGGGAACTTCATTGCCAAGTGGTAGGTTGAGACCATGGCCTTCAAGGCTTTCAAGGTTGGACGACCAATGATGATGTTATATTGGGAGGGTTTGTCCATGACAAGGAAGTCAAGGATGCATGTTACTCGAGTTGTTCCTTTTCCAATGGTGATCGGTAGGCTGATCTTTCCAACAGCTCGGACATATTTTTTGATGAAGCCATATAGAGGTGTTTCGACCGGGATGAGGGTGGCATTCTGATCTTCAACTTGTCGTAGGCCTGCTTGAAAAGAATGTTGGCCAAACTGCCATTGCCGGTCAGCACACTCCAAACAATGTTGTTGGCAATCTGCAGCTCACACATAAGGCGTCGTTGCGTGGATGAACAAGTTTCTCAAATTCTTCTTTGGTGAATGTGATTGCAACGTCCTCTTGCCGACAGATCTTTTTGATATGCTTGGACATATTCATGAGATCATCCCTCTCAACCAACCAAGCTTCACGAGCATACTCTCGTCGTCCATTAGAGGTGTCCCCATTAACAGGCCCACCGAAGATCATATGAACAATGTTTGGGGGTTTCGAGGTGTTCCCACTGTCGTTTTGTGGTTAGGTCTGTGCGTCCCTGGTAGATTGATTGTTCCTCCTGGTTGCGGACCCAAGAGTTAGGACTAACTCAATGAATTCCTATAAATGCCCATCTTGGACCAGTCTTTTGATTTGGTCTTTGAGCTGGATGCAATCGAGAGTATTATGCCCTACATCCTTATGGATGTTGCAGTACTTGTTTTGATCCCTCTTGGCTTTGTTTCCCTTCAGTTCAGGCAGATCGAACAATAGGTTCCTACCACTCACTTGGGTGAGCATCTTGTCGATGCTGGCGACCATGGGTGTATGGCTCTGGAACTTTTTGATTGGCACCTTTGTCTTCTCGGTCTTCTTTTCCTTCTTCTACTTCTTGTTGTGCCTAGTGCTTGGGTGTTTATGTGCCAGTTTCTACTTATTCTCCCTTTTGCTGTCATTGCCGCTGCCTTCTTCTCGGTGACTTTTCATGTATTCAGCCCATCGGCGTACCTCTGCACGTAGCCGAGCATTTGAGAAAATGTGCTCTGCTGCTTAAAGGCTAGCGGCTATGTCAGTTTCTCGCCTCAAAGGCCCCTACAAAGGCATGCTTCAGGGTCTCATTTTTGACATGCTTGACCTCCAATGCAGCTCGGGTAAATTGGTTTATATAATCCTTAACATTCCCATCCCTTGCTTAACAGCATAGAGGTGAGTTATTTCTTTTCTTCTCATCTTCATTGTGGAAAAGGTTGCGGAGAGGGCATCAAATAGTTGGCAAAATGAGGTGATGGTGGCTGGCTCTATCTGCTTAAACCATTGTCGAGCAAGCTCGGTCAAGGTGAGCTCAAAAGCCTTACAAATGGCTATGTCACTAGTGTTCTATAGAAGTATGTGTCCTCGGTAGAGCTTTACATGCTCATCAGCATCAATTGTCCCATCGTAGGCTTTGATTTATAGGGCCTTAAACCTTGGCGGATGGGAGCTTGCATAATGGCGTCCGTGAACGCCGGGTCCAACATTCCACGTTCATCAAGAGCCTAAATTTTATTGCTGTGGAGCTAGTCAATTTGGTGCTGCAGTTCTTGGAACTGACGACTACTGGTATCTTCTGGTAGTGTCACCCTATAGGGGGCTCCATCCTCAACCTTGTTGCCACCTCTAGGTTGCCGATTCTATTGAACTTCTCCTTGACGCCTGAGCCGATCAAATACCGATGCTTGGGAGCCCTGTGGTGGCTATCCTTGGTCCCCTTGAGGGCCTAGTTGGCCTTCTTGGACCAACCTATTATTAACTGAGACCCCTCTTGTGGATTGTCTGGAGTGCTCGAAATCAGCTTCATTGGGGTCTTCAGGCTCGTGTCTTGCTCGACCCCCAGCTTAGTTCGCCTGGGCTAGGGGAAGGAGGACTGGAGCTGGTTAATGTTGCGCTTGTTGCTACACAAGTTGTTGTGTGAGTATCCGAACAGTGTTGGCGAGTTCTCGGATTGGGTCTTAAGCGACTGGGTCATTTGCTTGTTTGGCCCTGGCCATGCTACCCTAGCCCTTGGACCGAGATTTTGTAGCCCAGGGATGGTCTCTAGGTCTGGCCAGGTTTTGGTTCGATTCCGGACTTCACCAGACCCCTCTTGTCGAGCACTCTCATCTAAGGTATTTCTTCGTGCTACCATGCTTGGGTCATGAGCTGAGTTGTGGCTGATGACTTTGAGTGAAGGTGTAGGTGCCCTCTTTCTAGCGTCAAAATGTTGATGCTTATTAGTGAATGGCGGCAAATCAACACCATATACGGCTGTGCAAGATGGTCGGATGGCTCTTCATTGCTCGCCTACTCAGATGTACCTGCAACTAGAGGAGGGACACTTTGGAGGTAAAGGGGGGACACCGATAAGGTACCAGACAAGGGCTTTCTAACACTCAAGGCAGGTGCTGCTCGGTAGAGAACATCACCTAGTTAGTTGGGAAGGAGCACGCTTACCTGAGCTGTAAAAAATACGCTCTATTTATAGGTTGCCACTTGAACGGGTGTTAGGTGGGTTTTACCTACAACCTGTGTGTTACATCAAGGCTTGTCAGATGACTGGAGACAAGTGTCATGGTCCCCATCGATGGATTAGTCTCTGTCCGGCGGTGGGAAGATAGCCACCTGTCGGCTCCTTGTGCCAAATGACAGCCTATTTGCTGGTTATAATAATCTGACCCAAGCTGGAGGGCCCTAGAGAGCACCTCGAATAAACGAGCCGAGCTTGAAGGGTTCGAGATTGCACTCCCAACAAGTTCTACCGAGTTTATTTCCGGACCATTAGGAGTAGGTTCCTCGACGGAGGCGTCGAGCTCACCCCCAACTTAGCTAGTAACAAGAAAAATAAATTAAGGAAGAAATTAAAGATATATATATATATATATATATATATATATGCACACACACTATAATATGGATATATAATATAGATTAATTACAAATATATACCTTCTAATTTTATTTATTTTACGATTTATCCCTCTATTTTAAGAAACTATAAAGTATCCTTTAGATTTGAACAAATTATTTCCATTTCATCACTTTGCCAATTATGCCTAATAAAAAATAAGGAAAATTAAATTTTTTGACCTAAATGTCCTCTCATAAACTTGTATCCAAACATATTGTGTTCAAATGAATGAGGAGAAATCTATTACCAAACAACTTACAAACCTTATATTTAGGAGACATTTTTACATATAATAATACGTAAATTTCTTTCCCATTAAAAAAAAAAAGGAAAAACGTTATTCTTTCTCCATTGCTGTTTTAACGTGTGAGCCCATGAAGTGTAGCCCCTATCAAAGAAGCTGAAGAGAAGCTGGAGTTGTTGAAGAGTGCGGGTGATAGCTTTCTTTCTAGATTTCTGTTGCTCGAGTTGCCTAGAACAACAAATAAGCTGAATCAGCCATTGTTGAAGATTACGGGCGAGAATCTACTTGTGTTTGGTTTTTGCAAGTTTTGGTTGGGTTCTTTCAATAAATTTTTTATTTTGGGATTTTTCTCAGGGATTTTATAGAACTTAAGGCATTTATATGGATGTGGAAAAAATAGGGTTTTACAATTAAAAATTTGGTATTTGAACGACATTTATCTCTTTGTTCAGTTGTGGAGTTTTTTTTTTTTTTTTTTTTTTTTTTGAGTAAATGGAATTAAGTTGTTCATCCTTAGTTTTTTTTTTTGTTTTTATTTTTTTGCTGATCAAATTCTTTGTTCATGTGCTCTTATATATATATATATATATTTGCATTTAAAGGTTGAGATTTGAGCTTCGGATAGCCTCTACAAGTAAAGGTAGCTGGAGTCGTGGATACCCTGAAGCAAAGCATCGCATTTGCATATGTGGAAGAAGGACTCTAGTCAAAATCAATGAGACAAATGCAAACCCCAACCAGTTGTAATATTGTTGTCAAGATGAGAATGGGTGTGGTTTTCAGGGTTGGTGGTATCCTCAGAGGATAGAAAATGTTGTTGAGCCAAGATCTGCATAAACAAATTACCAAGCTGAATCCTCAATAGTGATTACCAACAAAATCAGTGCATTAAAGTCGAAGTTGGCATATGTAAAGATGTGTTGTTTTAGGTGTTTAGCTCTTTTTTTTATATATATTTTGTATTGTGTTTATCATTTGTGCTCAGATTGCATCATTTTAAGGTTTTTACTTATTAGATTTTAGTTATTTTTTTCTCTCTCTTGTGCCTATTTCTTGTACGTTTTTTGTGTATTCAGACAATACAAAAGCATAGTTTAGAAAGCTTGACGCCAAAATAGTGTCATGATGGTATGTGTTGATATCAACTGTAAGTAAGAAAGTTGAAAGAAAAAAAGAAAGAGAAGTACGTAAAAAATTAACCTATAATGAACAGTTGCAAAACTTAATAAGAAGACCTGCCCATGCATTAAGCACCAACTTAGTGGTTCATGAAGACCATTTCACAATTCAAATGCTTACAACAACAAAATAAACTTTAAGTAATGGTTCAAGTAGACCATTTTACAATCCAGACCACACCAAAATAAGCTTGGTAGTGGTTCATGTAGACCATTTTAGAATACAAGTACTTTCAACGGTAAAGTTAACATAAGTAATGGTTCGTTTAGACCATTTTACAGCCCATATACTATCAAAAAGATACTGGCATCGTATCTCAACAAAAAGATATTCATCTAATTCTTCGACGGTGGTTGCTTCACTTTTAGAATGTCTGCACTGAAACAAATTTATATTTGTTGGCTGAAGAGATTAAAGTTTGGATAACTCAAGCACCAAACTGTGGAAGCTTTTACCTTGCAGATTAGCATATTCAGAAGCACCCCCTGCTTGGCTTGTTTCTGATGGGAACAAGTCAAAATTGACAGAATCATGAACTTGTTCAGTTGTGGGTGCTTTTTCGACAAGCCTACCTCTGTTGATCCAATCTTTCTAGCACGCACAAATCATTGTTATTCAAGCAAAGAAAAACAAATAAACAAAAATCATGTAGTAAACACAAACAAAGGGATTACCCCGGTTTTGCCATCACCCCTAGAAGTCCTTCCTCTCCCTCTGACTGTGGCCATGGATCTTCCATAGCTTGTTCCTTTGCTTAATCCGACCCCGTGTGAGCTCCCACTAGTTGTTGCAGTAGTTCTACCTCTTGCAGATTTCATCTTCTTAAAGGCTGGCTTCTTGCATGTGCTCTTGTTATAGCCAAATGCCAAGCAATTTAAGCACTTAACTATGCTTGACCTCAAAGTTGAAGATTTTGGTCGTGGTTCATTTGCGCCTCTTCTTCTATGGATTTTGGGCTTCCTAGGCAGTCTACGTTTTCGCGGAGGGTTCAAGTAATGGTTGTCAAGAAATACGTTTCAACATTTGGCGTGCCATGAATTACACCAACATTAGCCTTCCTCCAATATTCAGAAGAATAATCAGCAACATCAGCTCGTATTGTACTTATACAAGTGATGAGACTGTAAAATTATACATCTTCAAGGCTTAAATCATTTATTTATACTCTTTTTTCTTATTAAATCCTCTAATTAATAGTATTTTGTGTTAAAAAGTATTTATGTGTCTTAGAGTGTAAATATGTTGAAATGCTTTTTTAGTGTGATTTTATATTTACTAATATGTTTGGTAATTTTTAGAGTCATTTCAGTATGTTAAATATGTGTTTAGTTTGTAAATAATTAAGATCATAAAAATAATATTTAGTGATTTTATTTTGAGTTTTAAAATATTTGTAAATAAATTTTTAGTTTGTAAATATGTTCTATTATATTTTTAGTAATTTTTAAAAATCTTTTTGAGTCTTAAAAATCATCTATGTGTCAAACCGAAAGAGATTGGAATTTTAGAAGTTTGTAATTATTTTTGTGTTTTAATGTAAAATAAATATTTTTTAAAATTGTTTTGAATTTTTTTTAAATAAACTTTTAGTTTGTAAATATGTTCTATTATATTTTTAGTAATTTCTAAAAATCTTTTTAAGTCTTAAAAATCAAATATGTGTCAAACCGAAAGAGATTAGAATTTTAGAAGTTTGTTATTATTTTTGTGTTTTAATGTAAAATGAATATTTTTTAAAATTGTTTAGAATATTTTGTTTGTAAAATAATTAATTTTAGTGTGTTTTTAAATTTTAGATTTAAAATCTGGAGGAAAAAACAGAACAAAAGAATGCAAAAACAAGCAAAAAGAACCTCAAATGCATAAGAAATCAAAAAGAAATTGAATTTTCAAAAGAAAGGACACATGGCACATCCTAGTTTGCCCGATCAAGCCACCAATTTAATCTGGACCGTTGGATCAGTTGTCGCGTGTTAGGATAATCTTCAGAAATGCTTTGGATTCACTGAAGACATGCCCCATATGCACTCGCTTCGGCAACCATCAGATCCGCACGTTTTGACTCGTCCAACAGTCTAATGGCTTGCGTTTACTTTTTTGTAAACTTGATCCTAGCCATTCGCTCAGTCTTTGGTCAACCAATCCAGGGTCCATGTATGTCCATCCTCTTCGGGCAAAGCATTGGATTCTGAGTTGAGATTTGCAAAGTGACCAACCGTTTCACGTGGCGAAAAAAAATAAAATTCAATCAGCTCATTAAGAGCTAATTCTCGTAGGGGCAACGAAAGGGGAAAAAAAAGAAAAATATTGCATCCACGTAGATTGCAACTAAATAACAATAAAAAATAATAAAATAATAAAAAAATAAATATTAAAATTAAAATTAAAATAGAATAAAATATATTAAAAATATAAATAACACATTTTTAATAGTGAATTTTATTCATAATAAAAGGGGGTGCTCGATGAGACTGTAAAAGTGTACATTTTTCAAGGTTTAAATCATTTATTTATACTTTTAATTCTCGTTAAATCCTCTAATTAATAACATTTTTGTTTTATTTAGTATTTTTGTGTCTGGGCATATAAATGTGTTTAAAAATGTATTTTTAGTGTGTTTTTATGTTTAATAATATTTTTAGTAATTTTAGAGTCGTTTTAGTGTGCTAAATATATGTTTTGTTTGAAAATAGTCAAAACCATAAAAGTAATGTTATATGATTTTATTTTGAGTCTTAAAGTGTTTGTAAATAAGTTTTGGGCTAGTAAATATGTTCTATTATATTTTTAGTAATTTCTAAAAATATGTCTAAGTCTTAAAAATCATATTTGTGTCAAAATCGAAAGAGAGTGAAATTTTAAAATTTGTACTTATTTTTGTGTGTTTTATTGTAAAAAAATATTTTTGCTAATTATTCTATATATTTTGTCTGTAATATAATTAATCTTAGTGCGTTTGTAAATTTTAGATTTGAAATCTGTAGAAAAACAGAGCAAAACGGCGCAAAAAAAGGTAAAAATGAACGAAAAAAATGCAAATAAGGCCTGCATATGCATGACAACATCAAAAAAAATAAAATGATAAAAATAATACACAAACACACACATAATTAGCTTTTACTGATTTAGTGGGGGAGGCGACAATTTAATAATAATAAAATTAATTAAATAATAAATAAAATAATAATAAAAAAGGGTTAATGGTAACAGTTTCAGCCTATATATACCCCTCCCTCTCATTACTATTCACACTATTCTCAGGCCTCTTGGCCGTTCCTTCTTCTATTGAGCCTCCTATTCAACAGTCTCCTCTTTAGGGAGCAGATGCTACTTAAGCACTCCTCCAACTTGTTGGAAAAATAGTACGCAGCGAAATTTTAAAAATTTTTATATCAGAGTATTTTTCAAAACACAAGTTTGACATATTATATGCATAAATTAATCAGATCTTACTAACCTTTATATGTTAAAGAACTTCTGCAATTCGTGAAAAGTATAATATTCCAAAAGAACCTCAACCAACTAGCCTTCTTTGCTATCTCTATCCATGATCAGAATGCGTGTGGGCGCACGTCGTTCAGCTTTTCCCCGGTGACTCTCCTTCCAACCAATTGAGAGAACCCAAAGCTAGTGTTTGTGATTTGTGAACAAGAGCTCTCAGGGAGTTCTTATAATCTAATCAGTAGGTTTCACTCTTAATTTCTCAATTGATCTAAATAATAATAAGACTCACTCCATTTTCATAGAGGTTAGGCCTAGGAGACAGTTCTTATTAGATAAGGCCTTCAAAATTCAAATCAGATTCAAATCAGAATCTATATCTAATAAAATAAATAGCTAAAAGCATGATTTTTTTATCACGCGGCTGACATGCCGATCTGTCTAACTGGCATGCCGAACTTGCCCCATCGATAGGCCGAACCTGAGGATCGATATGCCAAACCTACGATAAAAATCCCAACGAATCTTTTATTCTCCACCCGAGATTCTATAGGATAAAGTCTCAGTTTTAATTCAAATAATCCAATAGAGAAGTTATCTAATTAAAACAACTTTATCTAGATAATCTTTAGGAAAATAAATGAATTCTTGACAATTCTACAAGTTTATCTTGATTTAATTTATTCAAAATTAAATCAACTGATAAACAGACAAGAATTATACGATCTTAATAATTCAACAAGTTTATCTTGAATAAATTTTATCACAAAATTAATTCATTCAATAAACAAACATGAATTATTTGATTCTTCTAAATTTTAGTCAATTTGATAAATCTAACATAAGTCACCAATTATTGAAAAAGCACGCCGTATCGTTATAGGATTTTTTATGAGCTAGCAAAGGGGACCAAATGGACCTATATTGTTCAAGCTCCCGATAATTATGAAACCAAATATCCTAGATATACATTTCATAATTATCAACTCCAACACTGCTCCACTAAAAGCTTGGAGCTACACTCTTGAACTATATAGAATTACAAAGCCCGTATAGCTAAGTCTCCATGACATATCATAATGTAACGTATCCTTATAGGATTATCCATAATCGGCTTAAGGAAAAGTTCTGTCTTACCTTCCTGATTATTTTTATCTTACGTTTCATTATCTCACCATCGAAAAACTTACGATCTAAAGACAGTATACCATTCTGTTACACCTATGTATCTAAATGGTTGAGCGCTCCAGTTTTTCAATTACAGGATAACGCATATAAAAGGATATCAACTGCTCCTAAAGAGAAGCTATGGATTCCATATCTATGAATAATAGGTCTACGTAATCAAGAGTCATGCTTCTAACGTACCGGCATGCATACCACTATTAAAATGTGGGAGTCACCCTTTGGTACATCAAAAGACACAAGTTAAGAAAACGGGCTCCTATTCATCTCAAGATTAGGATACAATACAAATGATTGTCTAAAGTGAATCGATTTGCTGAGATAGAATTATTAATCCAAATCAATTCACTTTATGTCCCAATCCAACACATCGTCACCTATGACAATGCGCCAATGTTTCTATTCACAGAGTCCACCACTGTGGTCAAAACAAACCATCTCCCAATAGGGATATAGACAACATAACAATCTTTGCATGAATAAAGCGCCTAACACTATTCCCTTGATTGAGGATCTTATGATTTAGACCGTCACCTTAAGAATCATGTCTTCTGCATAATCTGTCCATCATATGCCCAATTCTTAAAGGCTTAGGACCGACAGTCTCAGATTTTTGTTTGCTTAGCATACATTCAACAAAAATAAACGTAAATAGGACAAGATTTGGTATATAAATAATAAATAAATTCTTTATTGATAAAAATGTCTCCAAAAACATATTACATTTTTACTCCTTAGGGCATACATGTCCAATAATCTCCCACTTGCACTTAGTGAGTAAATGTGATGTGTCATGTATCCCCATGGCCCCGATAGGCCATAGTGTCCTCTGACGTGATCAAACGTATTTCCACATTTTCATTGTAACATATTTCCACATTATCACATGATACTTCCGATCAATATGCTTACTCTTCTTGTGAAATATTGGTTCCTTAGCATTAGCTACCGCTGTATTGTTATCATAGTACAACGATACCACTTATCCATACCAGGAACTACCTCAAGATTTGCAAGAAACTTACAGAGCCCACTGCTTCTTTGGAAGCATCACTAGCTGCCATATGCTCGGCCTCTATCGTTGAATCTGAAGTGTAATCTTGCTTCACACTTCTCCAATTGATGGCACTGCCGCCCAGAGTAAACACAAAACCAGAAGTTGATCTCCTCGAATATAGACTAGATTGAAAATCAGAGTCAGTGTATCCTAGAGGAGTCAAATCCTTACTCGAATACACAAGTATATACCCCTGAGTCCTTCTCAGGTACTTGAAAATATGCTTGACCGTAACCCAGTGGTTCGGTCCTGGATCCGCCTAAAATTCACTTATAATCCTGACCGCATAACAAATATCCAGTCGTGTGCAAAGCATGGCATACATGAGACTACCCACTACCGAAGCATAAGGCGCCTTCTTCATATATTCTCTTTCTTTCTCAGACTTTAGAGAGTATTTATTAGAAAGAGTAATTCCAGACCTAGATAGTTGCTCACCTTTCTTGGAATCCTACATTGCAAACCATTTGAGAATTTTATCTACATAGCCTACTTGGGAAAAAGTTATTATTTTGTTCTTCTTCTCCCAAAAAATCTAGATATCGAGAACAAAAGTAGCCTCACCAAAGCCCTTCATGTCAAACTGCTTGGTCAACCATAATTTGACCGATAACAATGCCCCAACTGTTAGACATGTATGCCCTAAGGAGTAAAAATGTAATACGTTTTTGGAGACATTTTTATCAATAAAGAATTTATTCATTTATAAATATACCAAATATTGTCCTCTTTACGTTCATATTTGTTGAATGTATGATAAGCAAACAGTAGTCTGAGACTGTCAGTCTAAACCTTAAGAGTTGGGCATATAATGGACTGATTATGCGGAAGGCACGATTCTTAAGGTGATGGTCTAAAACATATGATCCGCAATCGAGGGAATAAAGTTGGGCGCTTTATTCATGTAAAGATTGCTATGTTGTCTATATCCCTTTTGGGAGATGGTTTGTCTTGACCATCGGAGTTGGACTCCATGAATAGAAACATTGGCACGTTGTCATAGGTGACGATGTGTTGGATCGGGACATAAAGTGAATTGATTTGGATTAATAATTCTGTCTTGGCAAATCGATTCACTTTAGACAATCATTTGTATTGTATCTTAATCCTGAGATGAATAATGGGCCCGTTGTCTCGACTTGTGTCTTTTGATGTACCAATGGGTGACTCCCACATCTCTATAGTGGCATGCATACCGGTACATTGGAGGCATGACTCTTGATAGCGTAGACTTGTTATTCATAGATATGGAATCCATAGCTCCTCTTTAGGAGTAATGATATCCTCTTATATGCGTTGTTCTGTAATTGGAAAACTGGAGCGCTCAACCATTTGGATACATAGGTGTAACCAAATGGTATACTATCTTTAGATGGTAAGTTTTCTAATGGTGAGACAATGGAACGTAAGATAAAAATAATCGGGAAGGTAAGACAGAACTTGTCCTTAAGCCGATTATGGATGATCATATGGGGATGCGATACACTATGATATGTCATGGAGACTTAGCTACACGAGCTTCATAATTCTATAAAGTTTGAGAGTGCAGCTCCAAGCTTTTAGTGGAGTAGCGTTAGAGTTGATAATTGTGAAATGTATATCTGGGATATTGGGTTTCATAATTATCATGAGCTTGAACTTTATAGGTCCATTTTGGTCCCCTTTGCTAGCTCACAAAATCCTGTAACGACACGGCGTGCTTTTCCAATAATTGGTGACTTATGTTAGATTTATCAGATTGGTTTAAAATTTGTAAGAATCAAATAATTCATGTCTGTTTATCGGTTGAATTAATTATGTAAGAAAATTAGTTCAATATGAACTTGTTGAATTATTACGTTCGGGTAATTCTTGTCTGTTTATCGGTTGTTTTAATTTTGGACAATTAAAACAAGATAAACTTGTAGAATTATTGTGAATTGATTTATTTTCTTAGAGATTATCATGATAAAGTTAGTTTTGATCAGATATCTTTTCTATTCGGCTATTTGAATCAAAACTGAGACTTTATCCTTTAGAATCTCGGGTGGAAAATAAAAGATTCGCGGAGATTTTTTCTCGGCAGTTCGGCTTGTCGGATGACGTGTTCGGCCTGCCGAACTGGCCAGTTTAGCCTGCCTTTCAGCACACATAAGATTACGCGTTTTTCACGCGTATCTTATCAGATATTGATCCGAACTTTATTCTGTTTCGATTTTTTGAGACCAAATCTGATATGGACTGACCCTAGGACCAATAGGTATAAAAAGGGAGTGAGTCTAATGATTTACTCAGATCAATTTGAGAGATTAAGAGTGATACTCTTCTAGTGAGCATCTGAAAACTCCCTGAGAGCTTTTGTTCACAAATCACGAACACTAGCTTTGGGTTCTCTCTATTGGTTGGAAGGAGAGTCACCGGTGGAAGAACTGTACGTGTGAGCCCACACTCACTCCGGTTGTGGATAGAGAATAGCAAAGAAGACCAGTTGGTTGAGGCTCTTCTGGAACGTTACTTCTCTACACAGGTCGCAGAGGTTCTTCGGCACACTGAGGTTAGTAAGATTTGTTTAATTTATACATATAACATGTCAAACTTGTATTTTAGAAAATACTCTGATAAAAATTTTTTAAAATTCCGCTGCGCACTTATTTCCAACAATTGGTATCAGAGCCAAAGTTTTTACATAAATTTGCAAGTTTGTGATCATGTTATATGCATAAATTTTGTGATCTTAATCTCTCCTATGCTTGAATTGAATTTTATAGAGAGATGGCACTCTAGGTTTCTATATAATATATATGTTGTCATGGATTATGTGGTGAATGTTTATTAATTAATTATAGTTGATTAAATTGTTGTTTAATTATTTATTAATTAATTAATACCGGTTATGGTTCCTTAGAGGTTAGAATGTGTATCTAGGTTTTTCATGTAATTAGATGGCAGACTATCATCTCCGTCTAGGAATTGTTATTTAATTTTTAATTTGTAAGAATTTTGTAATTAAATAATTATTCGGAGAAGACGGAACGAGAAGTCGGATCTTAAAGATTGATGATGGCACCTCCAGGTATTTCCTGAGTCTCTAATTTTATGTTTTTGAATTGTTGAAAATAAAATTGATGAATTACATTAAAATTGTATTTTCTGGATTAAGGTTTCTTCTGCTCGGTCGGCATGCCGGACCTCACAGTTCGGCAGGCCGAAGGTCACAAATCGGCAGGCCGGACGTACGGTCCGGCAAGCCGACAGTGGGGCAGAAATTTTGGTGCTCTGCCGGCAGGCCGAACCTTCATGTTCGGCAGGCCAAACCACCATGATCGGCAGACCGATCACCCAGATCGGACTGCCGACTGAGAGCTGCCAGGTGTCCAAAAAAGGTGCAATTTTTCCAATGCAGTTTTAATTTTATTTTTGGGACGATTCTGAGAAACATTAAATTTGGATATGACCGGAAATATGAAGTGTTCGATTCATACGGGATTGAGGACTTGAAGATGGATATTACATGAAGAAGGATACAGCTTGAGGATTCAAGGATGAAGAATCAATAAATGTCTCGATTATTCTCTTGTAATCTTAGTTTTCTATTCTCTAGGGTGGAACCATAATATTACGGTTATTATTATTATTATGCTCGTAGCTTTACTTGATTGCTTTGCTTGTCTGCATTATAATATGATTTACCATGTATATTGATAACATGCCATATAGAATAGGGAGTGCCGCTCATATTAAAATTGTTCATGCATAATTTTAAAATAAAACCTTGACTTCAAAAGATTGAGTGGGAGAAGTTTTTCGAAGAGAGAACCTAAGGCCTCCATCGTTGGTCCATAGGAAGAACATGGTGGTCCTGACCCCTAGGAAGGGATTTCTATCATGTACCAGATTGGATCTCTGAAAGGATAAGGTATTTTAGTATGATTTATGGTTGCACACCCCTAGGTGGTGATTATAAATCATGGATAAAATATTGAAACGGTGGTTATACACTCACGTTAATTTTATTATTAACCTCCCCTAGGAGCTCTGTTAATAAAATTAATTGCCAAAGAAACGATTATTAATATATGCTAGATCATACGGGTCTTAGATGGCATATATTAATCAGGAGGGGATCCGTGTTCCTGATTGAATTTGGCATGACTCCCCTTAGAGCTTGTTGAATTATGAGTTGGGAATTATCGTTGTAAGGTTGTGATATTTTCAAGGTTTTGACACATAAACACATTTGTATGATTTTACATGATTGTGTTATCTTACTAAATTATTATATGTGTTTGCTTATGTTTGGTATATGATTCTTTATTGTAGATTGAAAATGTCTAAAAACGCTTTATCATCGATACTTGACAAAAACCAATTAACCGGTGAGAACTATAATGATTGGAAACAGAACCTGGACATCGTCCTATCCTTTGAGAAACTGAAATATGTACTGACAACTCCTTGTCCTCCCGAGCCTACGGAAGACTCAAGTAATGAGCAATTCCAAGCGTACGACCGCTAGAAAGATGCTAATGATCAGGCCCGCTGCTATGTTATGGCTAGCATGAACAACGTGCTGCAGGCTCAACATCAGGATTATGAGACTGCGAAGCAGATCTTGGATAATCTTGAGGACATGTTTGGAGGCCAAGCCATAACAAAGCGGCAAGGGGCGCTTCGAAAACTCTTAAACTGTAGACAGAGACCAGGGACATCTGTAAAGGAGCACATGATGTTGGTCATGGGTTACCTCGCTGAGGCTCAAACCAATGGAGACGACATCGATGCTGAAACTCAAATGACTATGGTCTTTGAGACTCTGTCTAAGGAATTTATTCCATTTAGAGCTACTTTTAATTTGAGCAATAGACGGGATATGACCTTAACAGAATTGATGAAAAAGTTATAGGAGTTTGAACTACTGATCAGGGAGTCTCCTACGGGTGGAAAGGCCAATTTGGTAGCTGCTTCTGGTTCCAATTCTAACTCTGGAAATGGAAAGAAGCAACGGGCCAAGAGTGGCAAGTCTTCTATTCCTGCTGCAACCAAGAGCAAGAAAAAGAAGAAGAAGAACCCAAAAAAGCTTAAGTGCATCTTTTGTGGTAAGGTCGGGCATATAAAGAAGCATTGCAAGGACTTCCTTTCCAAGGGAGGTAGGTGTGATCTTCTATATTTAGAAACTTGTTTGGTTGAGGAATCCAGTGACATCTGGGTCATAGATTCCGGTGCAACTAATCATGTTTGTGTTTCTCTACAGGGATTCAAAGAAACGAGAAGTCTACTTCGTGAAGACTTAACGCTTCGGATGGGCGATGGATCATTGGTCTCAGCGGAAGTAGTGGGAGATGTCCATCTTTATTTTGATAATTATAGGAGTTTAATTTTGCGAGATTGTTTTTATGTTCCTAAATTTAAAAGGAATTTAATTTATGTATCTTCTTTATTTAAAGACTCCTACGTGGTATCTTTTAATGAAAAAGTGGTGATTCGTAAAAACAAATCTTTTATCTGTTCTGGATGGATGCAAAATAATCTATATTTTATCAAACTTAAGATGGACCTATTGCTTAATGCTGAGATAAATGATAATGACTCAAAAAGACTTAAAACTTCTCACTCTAATAAGACTTATCTTTGGCATTTGCGCCTTGGCCATATTAACCTGAATAGGATTCAAAGGTTGGTAAGGGATGGACCTTTAAGTCACTTAAAGGTGGAATCTATACCTCAATGTGAGTCTTGTTTGGAGGGTAAAATGACCAAAAGACCATACGGGTCTAAGGGCAATAGGGCCGAAGGGGTTCTAGAACTTGTGCATAGTGATGTTTGCGGACCGATGAACATCCGGGCACGAGGAGGGTATGAGTACTTCGTCACTTTCATTGACGATTACTCAAGATATGGGTATGTGTACCTAATGCACCACAAAAGCGAAACTTATGATAAGTTCAGGGAGTTTCGGGCTGAAGTGGAAAAGCAATTGGGTAAACCCATAAAGGCACTTCGATCTGATCGAGGTGGGGAATACCTTTCTGATGAGTTCTTGGGACACTTGTTAGAGAATGGGATTTTATCCCATTTGACTGCGCCGGGCACTCCGCAGCAGAATGGCGTAGCGGAGAGACGGACTAGGACTTTGTTGGACATGATTCCGTCCATGATAAGTTATTCATCATTGCCTTTGTCCTTTTGGGGATATGCACTACAAACCGCATGTTATCTTTTGAACAATGTGCCTTCAAAATCGGTCCCTAAAACTCCTCACGAGTTGTGGACAAGACGGAAGACATCCTTAAACCATATTCGCATATGGGGATGTCCAGCTCATGTCTTGTTTAAGGATCCGAATAAGTTGAAAGCACGTTCAGAAGTTTGTGTGTCTGTAGGATATCCAAAAGGGACTAAAGGGGGTTATTTTTATAACCCAAAGGAAAATAAAGTTGTGGTTTCAACTAATACAACTTTCCTTGAGGAGAGTTACATGGACAACTTTAAACCTCGAAGCAAAGTGGTGGTTGAGGAGTTGAGGGGTGATCTGTTTACTCCGGAGGTTCCGAATGAAACCATTCCGATCAGTGTAGAAAAACTAAACAAACCTGAACAACAACCTCAGGGGCTTTGGCGTAGTGGGAGGATCGGGCGTCAACCTGAAAGGTATATGTTCAATGGGGAAGTCTTTTTGGCTGAACTGGATGAACATGACACTTACGCAGAAGCCATGGAGGATGTTGATTCAAGACTCTGGACAGAGGCCATGAACATAGAGATGAAGTCTGTGGAGACTAATCGGGTCTGGGAGCTTGTGGATCTTCCCGAAGGGGTAAAACCCATAGGGTGTAAGTGGATCTACAAGAGGAAAATGGGAGTGGATGGAAAGGTCGAAACCTTTAAGGCTAGACTGGTAGCTAAGGGTTATACACAAAAGGAAGGAATCGATTATGAGGAAACCTTTTCACCTGTAGCCATGCTTAAGTCCATCTGGATTCTCTTGTCCATAGCTGCCACTCTCGACTACGAGATTTGGCAAATGGATGTCAAGACGGCTTTTTTGAATGGATATCTTGATGAGTCCATTTATATGGAACAACCAGGCGGGTTCAAGGTCACGGATCAAGAGGGAAAGGTTTGTAAGCTGCTAAAGTCAATTTATGGACTTAAGTAGGCTTCTCGTTCTTGGAAGCTAAGATTTGATCAAGTGATCAAGACTTATGGGTTCTCACAAAATGTGGATGAACCATGTGTTTACAAACACATTAAGAATGAGAAGGTGGTTTTTCTACTACTCTATGTAGATGACATTCTGCTAATTGGCAATGACGTTGGGGCGTTGTCATCGGTCAAATTATGGTTGACCAAGCAGTTTGACATGAAGGACTTAGGTGAGGCTAATTTTGTTCTCGGTATCCACATCTTTCGAGATTGGAAGAACAAAATGATAGCTTTGTCACAGGCCAGCTACATAGATAAAATTCTCAGGAAGTTTGCAATGCAGGATTCCAAGAAAGGTGGGCAACCATCTAGGTCGGGAATTACTCTTTCTAAGAAAGACTCTCCAAAGTCTTATGAAGAAAGAGAATACATGAAGAAGGTACCTTATGCTTCGGCAGTGGGTAGTCTCATGTATGCCATGCTTTGTACTCGACCGGATATTAGCTATGCGGTCGGGATTGTGAGTCTATTTCAGGTGGATCCAAGACCAAACCATTGGGTTGCGGTAAATCATATTTTCAAGTACCTGAGAAGGACTCGAGGGTATATGCTTGTGTATTCGGGTGAGGATTTAACTCCTCTAGGATACACTAATTTGGATTTTCAATCCTGCCTGGATTCTAGGAAATCGGCTTCGGGGTTTGTGTTTACTCTAGGTAGCAGTGCCATCAGTTGGAGAAGTGCGAAGCAAGATTGCACTTTGGATTCAATGATGGAGGCTGAGTATGTGGCGGCTAGTGATGCTTTGAAAGAAGCAGTGTGGCTCCGTAAGTTCCTTGGGGATCTTGAGGTAGTTCCTGGTATGAATAAGGCGGTATCACTGTACTGTGATAACAGTGCTGTGATAGCTAATGCTAAGGAACCAAGATTTCACAAGAAGAGTAAGCATATTGATCGGAAGTATCATGTGATAAAGGACTTCGTTGAGAGCGGGCATGTCACGGTGTGCAAGATCGCGTCAGAGGACAATTTAGCTGATCCATTTATGAAGACACTTACTGGGAGAGTCTTCGAGAGGCATGTGGAAGCTATGGGGATGCGAAATTTGCAGTATTTACTCACTTAGTGCAAGTGGGAGATTGTTAGACATGTATGCTCTAAGGAGTAAAAATGTAATACGTTTTTGGAGACATTTTTATCAATAAAGAATTTATTCATTTATAAATATACCAAATATTGTCCTCTTTACGTTCATATTTGTTGAATGTATGATAAGCAAACAGTAGTCTGAGACTGTCAGTCTAAACCTTAAGAGTTGGGCATATGATGGACTGATTATGCGGAAGACACGATTCTTAAGGTGATGGTCTAAAACATATGATCTGCAATCGAGGGAATAAAGTTGGGCGCTTTATTCATGTAAAGATTGTTATGTTGTCTATATCCCTTTTGGGAGATAGTTTGTCTTGACCATCAGAGTTGGACTCCATGAATAGAAACATTGGCACGTTGTCATAGGTGACGATGTGTTGGATCGGGAGATAAAGTGAATTGATTTGGATTAATAATTCTGTCTTGGCAAATCGATTCACTTTAGACAATCATTTGTATTGTATCTTAATCTTGAGATGAATAATGGGCCCGTTGTCTCGACTTGTGTCTTTTGATGTACCAATGGGTGACTCCCACATCTCTATAGTGGCATGCATACCGGTACGTTGGAGGCATGACTCTTGATAGCGTAGACTTGTTATTCATAGATATGGAATCCATAGCTCCTCTTTAGGCGTAATGATATCCTCTTATATGCGTTGTCTTGTAATTGGAAAACTAAAGCGCTCAACCATTTGGATACATAGGAGTAACCGAATGGTATACTATCTTTAGATGGTAAGTTTTCTAATGGTGAGACAATGGAACGTAAGATAAAAACAATCAGGAAGGTAAGACAGAACTTGTCCTTAAGCCAATTATGGATGATCATATGGGGATGCGATACACTATGATATGTCATGGAGACTTAGCTACACGAGCTTCGTAATTCTATAAAGTTTGAGAGTGCAGCTCCAAGCTTTTAGTGGAGTAGCGTTGGAGTTGATAATTGTGAAATGTATATCTGGGATATTGGGTTTCATAATTATCATGAGCTTGAACTTTATAGGTCCATTTTGGTCCCTTTTGCTAGCTCACAAAATCCTGTAACGACACGGCGTGCTTTTCCAATAATTGATGACTTATGTCAGATTTATCAAATTGGTTTAAAATTTGTAAGAATCAAATAATTCATGTCTGTTTATCGGTTGAATTAATTATGTAAGAAAATTAGTTCAAGATGAACTTGTTGAATTATTCCGTTCGGGTAATTCTTGTCTGTTTATCGGTTGTTTTAATTTTGGACAATTAGAACAAGATAAACTTGTAGAATTATTGTGAATTGATTTATTTTCTTAGAGATTATCTTGATAAAGTTTGTTTTGATCAGATATCTTTTCTATTGGGCTATTTGAATCAAAACTAAGACTTTATCCTTTAGAATCTCGGGTGGAAAATAAAAGATTCGCGGAGATTTTTTCTCGGCAGTTCGGCCTGCCGGATGACGTGTTCGGCCTGCCGAACTGGCCAGTTCGGCCTGCCTATCAGACAGTTCGGCCTGCCTATCAGCGCACATAAGATTACACGTTTTTCACGCGTATCTTATCAGATATTGATCCGAACTTGATTCTGTTTCGATTTTTTGAGACCAAATCTGATATGGACTGACCCTAGGACCAATAGGTATAAAAAGGGAGTGAGTCTAATGATTTACTCAGATCAATTTGAGAGATTAAGAGTGATACTCTTCTAGTGAGCATCTGAAAACTCCCTGAGAGCTTTTGTTCATAAATCACGAACACTAGCTTTGGGTTCTCTCTATTGGTTGGAAGGAGAGTCACCGGTGGAAGAGCTGTACGTGTGAGCCCACACTCACTCCGGTTGTGGATAGAGAATAGCAAAGAAGACCAGTTGGTTGAGGCTCTTCTGGAACGTTACTTCTCTACACAGGTCGCGGAGGTTCTTCGGCACACTGAGGTTCTTCGGCACACTGAGGTTAGTAAGATCTGTTTAATTTATACATATAACATGTCAAACTTGTATTTTGGAAAATACTCTGATAAATTTTTTTTAAAAATTCCGCTGCGCACTTTGTTTCCAACACCAACATCATTGCCAATTAGCAAAATGTCATCCACATAGAGCAGTAGAAAGACCACCTTCCTATCCTTAATGTGTTTGTAAACACATGGCTCATCACATTTTATGAGAACCCATAAGTTTTGGTCACCTGATCAAATATTATGTTCCAAGAATGGGAAGCCTGCTTAAGTCCATAAATTGACTTTAGCAGCTTACAAACCTCACCCTCTTGACCCTTGACCTTGAACTTATCTGGTTGCTCCATATAAATGGACTCATCAACATAGCCATTTAGAAAAGCCGTCTTGACATCCATCTGCCAAACCTTGTAATCAAGAGCGGCAGCTATGGACAAGAGAATCCAGATGGACTTAAGCATGGCTACAAGTGGAAAGGTTTCCTCGTAATTGATTCCTTCCTTTTGCGTGTATCCCTTAGCTACCATCTAGCCTTAAAAGTTTTGACCTTTCCATCTATTCCTTTTTTCCTGTTGTAGATCCACTTACACCCTATGCGTTTTACCCCTTTGGGAAGATCCACAAGTTCCCAGACTTGATTAGTCTCCATAAACTTCAGTGTTTGTGGCCTCTATCTAGAGTTTCGAATCAACGTCGTCCATAGCCTCTGCGTAAGTATAAGAATCCTTGTCATGTTCATCTGGTTCAGCCAAGAAGGTCTCACAATTGAACATATACCTCTTAAGTTGATGCCCAATTTTCCTACTACGACGAAGCCCCTTAGGTTGTTGTTCAGATTCATTTGGTCTTTCTACACTGATTAGAGTGGTTTCTACTAAAACCTTCAGAGTGATCGAATCACTCCTCAACTCTTCGAACACCACTTTGCTTCGAGGCTTAAAGTCATTCATGTAACTCTCCTCAAGGAAAGTTACATTAGTTGAAACTACGACTTTATTTTCCTTTAGATTATAGAAATAACCCCCTTTAGACCCTTTTGGATATCCTACAAATATGTAAACTTCTGAACGTGCTTTCAACTTATTCAAATCCCTAAACAGGACATGAGCCGGACATCCCCATATGTGAATTTGGTTTAAGGATGTCTTCTTGCTCGTCCACAACTCGTGAGAAGTTTTAGGAACTGATTTTGAAGGTGCATCATGTTGGAAAAAATAGTACGCAGTGAAATTTTAAAAATTTTACATCAGAGTAATTTCCAAAACACAAGTTTGACATGCTATATGCATAAATTAACAAGATCTTACTAACCTTTGTGTGCCAAAGAACCCTCGTAAAATGTGAAGAGAAGTAACGTTTTAGAAGAGCCTCAACCAACTAGTCTTCTTTGCTATTCTCTTTCCACGATTGGAGTGAGCGTGGTCTCACACGTACAGCTCTTCCACTAGGTGACTCTCCTTCCAATCAATCGAGAGAACCCAAAGCAAGTGTTCGTGATTTGTGAACAAAAGCTCTCAGGGAGTTTTCTAATTCTCACTAGCAGAGTATCACTCTTAATCTCTCAATTGATCTAAATAACTTGTGTGACTTACCCCTATTTATAGAGGTTGGGTCTAGGGTCACTCCTTATCAGATTAGGTCTCAAAAATTTGAATCAGAATCAAATTCGAATCAATATCAGATGCAATCTGTGTGAAAATGCATGATTTTTTTTTTCGCGCATAGGCAGTCGATCTGTCTAATAAGCAGGCCAAACTTGCCCCATCGGCAGGCGAACTTGAGGATCGACATGCTAAACTACCGAAAAAATTTCAGCGAATCTTTTATTTTTCACCCAAGATTCTATAGGATAAAGTCTCAGTTTTAATTCAAATTACTCAATAGAAAAGTTATCTAATTAAAACAACTTTATCTAGATAATCTCTAAGAAAATAAATGAATTCCCAATAATTCTACAAGTTTATCTTGATCTAATTTATCTAAAAATCAAATCAACCGATAAACAGATAAGAATTATCTGATCCCAATAATTCAACAAGTTTATCTTGAATTAATTTTTATCACAAAATTAATTCAATCGATAAATAGACATGAATTATTTGATTCTTCCAAATTTCAACCAATCTAATAAATCCGACATAAGTTACCAATTATTGGAAAAGCACGCCTTGTCGTTATAGGATGTTGTGAGCTAGCAAAGGGGACCAAATGGACCTATATAGTTCAAGCTCCCGATAATTATAAAACCCAATATCCCAGATATACATTTCATAATTATCAACTCCAACGCTACTCTACTAAAAGCTTAGAGCTGCACTTTCGAACTACATAGAATTACGAAGCTCGTATAGCTAAGTCTCCATGACATATCATAGTGTATCGTATCCCCATATGATAATCCATTATTGGCTTAAGGACAAGTTCTGTCTTACCTTTTCGATTATTTTTATCTTACGTTCCATTATCTCACCATCAGAAAACTTGCTATCCAATGACCGTATACCATTCGGTTACACCTATGTATCCAAATGGTTGAGTGCTCCAGTTTTTCAATTATAGGATAACATATATAAGAGGATATCATTACTCCTAAAGAGGAGCTATGGATTCCATATCTATGAATAACAGGTCTACGCTATCAAGAGTCATGCCTCCAACATACCGGCATGCAACCACTATTAAATCGATTCACTTTAGACAATCATTTATATTGTATCTTAATCCTGAGATGAATAGTGGGCCCGTTGTCTTAACTTGTGTCTTTTGATGTACCAAAGAGTGACACCCACATCTTAATAGTAGTATGCATGCTGGTACATTAGAGGCATGGCTCTTGATGGCATAGACCTATTATTTATAGACCCCTTATCCTCCTAAGCCTATGGGAGATTCCACCAATGAGCAATTCCAAGCGTACGATCACTGGAAAGATGCAAACGATTAGGCTCGCTGCTATGTTATGGCCAGCATGAGTAACATGCTACAGGCTCAACATGAGGATTATGAGACTGCTAAGCAGATCTTGGATAATCTAGAAGACATGTTTAGAGGCCAGGCCCTAACAAAGCGGCAAGGGGCACTTTAGAGACTCTTGAACTGTAAGCAGAGTCTGGGGACATCTGTAAAGGAGCACATGATGTTCGTCATGGGTTACCTCATTGAGGCACAAACCAATGGAGCCGACATCGATGCTGAAACTCATATGACTATGGTCTTTGAGACTTTGTCTAAGGAGTTTATCCTGTTTAGAGCTACTTTTAATTTAAGGAATAGATGGGATATAACCTTAACAGAATTAATAAAACAATTACAAGAGTTCAAACTGCTGATTAGGGAGTCTCCTGCTGGTGGCGAGGCCAATTTGGTAGCTACTTCTGATTTCAATCCTAACTCTGGGAATGGAAAGAAATAACAGGCCAAGAACGGGAAGTCTTTTATTCCTGCTAACACCAAGAGCAAGAAGAAGAAGAAGAAGAACCCAAAGAAGCTTAAGTGCTTCTTCTACAGGAAGGTAGGGTATATAAAGAAACATTGCAAGGACTTCCTTTTCAAAGGAGGTAGGTGTGATCTTCTATATTTAGAAACTTGTTTGGTTGAGGAATCCAGTGACGTTTGGGTCATAGACTCTGGTGCAACTAATCATGTTTGTGTTTCTCTATAGGGGTTCAAAGAAACAAGAAGTCTGCTACATGAAGACTTCATGCTTCGGATGGACGATGGATTCTTGGTCTTAGCAGAAGCAGTGGGAGATGTCCATCTTTATTTTGATAATTATAGGAATTTAATTTTGTGAGATTGTTTTTATGTTCCTAAATTTAAGAGGAATTTAATTTCTATAGCTTGTTTATTTAAAGACTCCTATTTGGTTTCTTTTAATAATAAAGTGTTGATTCGTAAAAACAAATCTTTTATCTGTTCGAGATGGATGCAAAATAATCTATACTTTATCAAACCTAAGATGGACTTACTGCTTAATGTTAAGATGAATGATAATAACTCTAAAAGACTTAAAACTTTGCACACTCTAATAAGACTTATCTTTGGCATTTGCGCCTTGGTCATATAAACCTGAATAGGAATCAAAGGTTGGTAATGTTAGACATGTGTGTCCTAAGGAGTAAAAATGTAATAAGTTTTAGGAGACATTTTTATCAATAAAGAATTTATTTATTGTTTATATACCAAATCTTATCCTCCTTACATTCATATTTGTTGAATGTATGTTAAGCAAACAAAAGTTTAAGACTGTCGGTCTAAACCTTTAAGAATTGGGCATTTGATGGACAGATAATGCGAAAGACACGATTCTTAAGGTGACAGTCTAAATCATAAGATCCGCAATCTAGGGAATAAAGTTGGGCACTTTATTCATGTAAAGATTGTTATGTTGTCTATATCCCTATTGGGAGATGGTTTGTCTTGGCCGTCGGAGGTGGACTCCTTGAATAGAAACATTGGCACGTTGTCATAGCTGACGATGTGTTGGATCGGGACATAAAGTGAATAGATTTGGATTAATAATTTTGTCTCGGCAAATCGATTCACTTTAGACAATCATTTGTGTTTTATCTTAATCCTAAAATGAATAGTGGGCCCGTTATCTTGACCTATGTCTTTTGATGTACCAAAGGGTGACACCCACATCTTAATAGTGGTATGCATGCCGGTACATTGGAGGCGTAACTCTTGATAGCGTAGACCTGTTATTCATAGATCTGGAATCCATAGCTCCTCTTTAGGAGTAGTGATATCCTCTTATATGCGTTATCCTATAATTGAAAAGCTAAAGCACTCAATTATTTGGATACATATGTGCAACCGATTGGCATACTATCTTTGGATGGTAAGTTTTGAGATGCTGAGATAATGGAATGTAAGATAAAAATAATCAGGAAGGTGAGACAAAACTTGTCCTTAAGCCGATTATGGATAATCCTATAGGGATACGATACACTATAATATGTCATGGAGGCTTCGCTATACGGGCTTCATAACTCTATGTAGTTCGAGAGTGCAGCTCTAAGCTTTTAGTGGGTAGTGTTGGAGTTGATAATTATGAAATGTATATCTGGGATATTGGGTTTTGTAATTATCGGGAGCTTGAACTTTATTGGTTCATTTGGTCCCCTTTGCTAGCTCACAACATCCTGTAGCGATACGGCGTGCTTTTCCAATAATTGGTGACTTATGTCAGATTTATTAGATTGGTTGAAATTCGAAAGAATTAAATAATTCATGTTTGTTGATTAGTTGAATTAATTTTGTGATAAAATTAATTCAATATAAACTTGTTGAATTATTAGGATCAGATAATTCTTGTCTGTTTATCAAATGATTTAATTTTGAATAAATTAAATCAAGATAAACTTGTAGAATTATTAGAAATTCATTTATTTTCCTAGAAATTATCTAGATAAAGTTGTTTTAATTAGATAACTTCTCTATTGGGTTATTTGAATTCAAAACTGAGACTTTATCTTATAGAATCTTGGGTGGAAAATAAAAGATTCACTGAGATCTTTTTTCGATAGTTCGGCATGCGATCCTCAAGTTCGGCCTGTCGATGGGGCAAGTTCGGGCTATCGATTAGGCAAATCAACCTGCCGATGCAGCGAAAAAAGGATTATGTGTTTTCATGCGAATTTTATCAAATATTAATCTGAATTTGATTCTGATTCGAATTTTTGAGACCTAATCTAATAAGGACTAGCCCTAGACCCAACCTCTATAAATAGGGAGTAAGTCACATAAGTTGTTTCGATCAATTGAGAGATTAAGAGAGATACTCTGTTGGTGAGAGTCTGAAACTCCCTGAGAGCTCTTGTTCACGAATCATGAACACTAGCTTTGGGTTCTCTCAATTGGTTGGAAGGAGAGTCACCTAGAGGAAGAGCTATAAGTGTGAGCCCACACTCACTCCGATCGTGGATAGAGAATAGCAAAGAAGACAAGTTGGTTGAGGCTCTTTTGGAACGTTACTTCTCTTCACAGATTGCGGGAGTTCTTTGGCATTCAAAGGTTAGTAAGATTTGGTTAATTTATGCATATAGCATATCAAACTTGTGTTTTGAAAAATACTCTTATATACAATTTTTGAAATTCTGCTGCGTACTATTTTTTCAACAATTGGTATCAAAGCTATGGTTTTTACATAAATTTACGAGTTTGTGATCATGCTATATGTATAAATTTTGTGATCTTAATCTCTCCTATGTTTGAATTTAATTTTTTAGAGAGTTGGCACTCTAGGTTTCTATATAATTTTATGTTGTCATGGATTATGTGGTGAATGTTCATTAATTAATTATAGTTGATTAAATAGTTGTTTAATTAATTATTAATTAATTAATTTATACCAGTTATGGTTCCTTAGAGATTAGAATGTGTATATAAGTTTTTCATGTAATTTTATGGCGGACTATCATCTCCGTCTAGGAATTATTATTTTTTAAAATTTGTTAGAATTTTGTAATTAAATAATTATTCGGAGAAGACGGATCTAGAAGTTAGATGATGACGCTCCAAGTTATTTCCTCAGTCTCTAAATTTATGTTTTTGAATTATTGAAAATAAAATTGATGAATTGCATTAAAAATTGTATTTTCTAGAATGAGTGATTTCTACTCGATCGGCATGCTGAGCCCTCCAGTTCGACAAGCCGATGGTCGCAGATCGGCAAGTCAAATGTGAGGTTCGGCAGGACGACAGCGGGGCAAAAATCAGGTGGCTCTGGCTGCAGGCCAAACTTCTAGTTTGGCAGGTTGATCTGTCGTGAATCGGTAGGCCGAATTGTGAAGACCGATAGGCCGATGTGCCATGACCGGTAGGCCAATCACCCAGATTGGATTGCCAACAAAGAGCTGGAAATTTTTCTAGAAAAGGTGCAGTTTTTCAATGTTGTTTTAATTTTATTTTTAGGACAAGTCTGAGAGACATTAAATTTGGATATGACCGGAAATATGAAGTATTCGATTCATACGGGATTGAAGACTCAAAGATGGACATTACATGATGAGAGATACAACCTAATAATTCAAGGATGAAGAATCGATAATATGATTCAATTATTCTCTTGTAATCTTTGATTTCTATTCTCTAGGGTGGAACCATAATATTACGGCTATTATTTTGCTTGTAGCTTTGCTTGATTGCTTTGCTTGTCTGCATTATAATATGATTTGCCATGTATATTGATAACATGTCATATAGAATAGGGAGTGCTGCTCACATTAAAATTGTTCATGCATATTCTTAAAATAAAACCTTCATTTCAAAAGATTGAGTGGGAGAAGGTTTTCGAAGAAAATACCTATGGCCTCCATCATTGGTCCATATGAAGAACATGATGGTCCCAATCGCTAGAAAGGGATTTTTATCATGTACCAGATTAGATCTCTGAGAGGATAAGGTATTTTAGCATGATTTAAGGTTGCACACCCCTAGGTGGTGATTATTAATCATAGGATAAAATATTGAAACGATGGTTATAAACTCACGTTAATTTTATTATTAACCTTCCCTAGGAGCTTTGTTAATAAAATTAATGGCCAAAGAAACGATTATTAATATATGCTAGATCACATGGGTCCTGGATGACATATATTAATCAAGAGGAGATCTGTGTTCCTGATTGAATTTGGCATGACTCCCCTTGGAGCTTTTTGAATTATGAGTTGGGAATTATCGTTGTAAGGTTGTCTTATTTTTAAGGTTTTGACACATAAACACATTTGTATGTTTTTACATGATTGTGTTATCTTACTAAATTATTATTATATGTTTGCTTATGTTTGCTATATGATTCTTTGTTGTAGATTAAAAATGTTTAAAATCGCTTTATCTTCGATACTTGATAAAAACTTATAAACCGAAGAGAATTATAATGATTGAAAATGGAACCTGGATATCGTCCTCTCCTTTGAGAAACTGAAATTTGTCCTCACAAACCCTTGTCCTCTTGAGCCTATGGGAGATTCCACTAATGAGCAATTCCAAGCGTACCATCGCTGGAAAGATGTAAATGATCAGGCTCGCTGCTATGTTATGGCTAGCATGAATAATGTGTTGCAAGCTCAACATCAGGATTATGAGATTGCTAAGCAGATCTTGGATAATCTTGAAGACATATTTGAAGGCCAAGCCATAACAAAGTGACAAAGGATGCCTTGGAAACTCTTGAACTGTAAGTAGAGGCCGGGGACATATGTAAAGGAGCACATGATATTGGTCATGGGTTACCTCGCTAAGGCTCAAACCAATGGAGCCGACATCGATGCTGAACCTTAGATGACTATGGTCTTTGAGACTCTATCAAAGGAATTTATTCCATTTAGAGCTACTTTTAATTTAAGCAACAGGCGGGATATGACCTTAACAGAATTAATGAACAGTTATAGGAGTTTGAATTGCTGATCAGGGAGTCTCCTACGAGTGGAGAGGCCAACATGATAACTACTTCTGGTTCCAATCCCAACTCTACGGAATGGAAAGAAGCAACGGGCCAAGAACGAGAAGTCTTCTATTCCTGCTAGCACCAAGAGCAAGAAAAAGAAGAAGAAAAACCCAAAGAAGCTCAAGTGCTTCTTCTATGGGAAGGTCAGGCACATAAAGAAGCATTGTAAGGACTTCCTTTCCAAAGGAGGTAGCTGTGATCTTCTATATTAAAAACTTGTTTGGTTGAGGAATCTAGTGACATTTGGGTCATAGATTCTAGTGCAACTAATCATGTTTGTGTTTCTATGTAGGGGTTCAAAGAAACGAGAAGTCTACTACATGAAGACTTCACGCTTCGGATGGGCGATGGATCCTTGGTCTTGGCAGAAGCAGTGGGAGACGTCCATCTTTATTTTGATAATTATAGGAATTTAATTTTGCAAGATTGTTTTTATGTTGCTAAATTTAAAAGGAATTTATTTTCGGTAGCTTGTTCATTTAAAGACTCCTATTTGGTTTCTTTTAATGATAAAGTGGTGATTCGTAAAAATAAATCTTTTATCTGTTCTGGATGGATGCAAAATAATCTATATTTTATCAAACCTAAGATGGACTTAATGCTTAATGCTGAGTTGAATGATAATATCTCTAAAAGACTTAAAACTTCTCACTTTAATAAGACTTATCTTTGGCATTTGTGCCTTGGTCATATTAACCTAAATAGGATTCAAAGGTTGGTAAGGGATGGACCTTAAAGTCACTTAAAGGTGAAATCTATAACTCAATGTGAATCTTGTTTGGAGCGTAAAATGACCAAAAGACCATTCGGGTCTAAGGGCAATAGGGCCGAAGGGGTTCTAGAACTTGTGCATAGTGATGTTAGTGGACCAATGAACATCAAGGCACGAGGAGGGTATGAGTATTTTGTCACTTTTATTGACGATTACTCAAGATATAGGTATGTGCACCTGATGCACTACAAAAGCAAAACTTTTGATAGGTTTAGGGAGTTTCAGGCTGAAGTGAAAAAGCAATTGGGTAGACCCATAAAGGCACTTTGATTCGATCGAGGTGGAGAATACCTTTTTGATGAGTTCTTGGGGCACTTATTAGATAATAGGAATTTTATCCCATTTGACTGAGTCGAGCACTCGTAGCAGAATGGCATAGCAGAGAGAAGGAATAGGACTTTATCGGACATGGTCAGGTCCATGATGAGTTATTCATCATTGCCTTTATCCTTTTGGGGATATGCACTACAAACTACATGTTATCTTTTGAACAATGTGCCTTCAAAATCGGTCCGCAAAACTCCTCACGAGTTGTGGACGGGCAGGAAGACATCCTTAAACCATATTCGTATATGGGGATGTTCGGCTCATGTCCTGTTTAAGGATCCGAATAAGTTGGAAACACATTCGAAAGTTTGCGTGTTTATAGGATATCCAAAAGGGACTAAAGGGGGTTATTTCCATAATCCAAAGGAAAATAAAGTCCTAGTTTTAACTAATGCAACTTTCCTTGAGGAGAGTTACATGGATGACTTTAAACCTCAAAGCAAAGTGGTGCTTGAGGAGTTATGGAGTGATCCAATCACTCCGGAGGTTCCAAATGAAACCATTCCGATCAGTGTAGAAAAACCAAACGAACCTCAACAACAACCTAAGGGGCTTCAGCGTAATGGGAGGATCAGGCATCAACTTGAGAGGTATATGTTCAATAGGGAAGTCTTCTTGGCTGAACCGGACAAATATGACAGGGATCCTTATACTTACGTGGAGGCTATAGAGGATGTTGATTCAAAACTCTAGATAGAGGCCATGAACATAGAGATGAAGTCTATAGAGACTAATCAGGTCTGGGAGCTTGTGGATCTTCCCAAAGGGGTAAAACCCATAGGGTGTAAGTGGATCTATAAGAGGAAAAGAGGAGTGGATGGAAAGGTCGAAACCTTTAAGGTTAGACTGGTAGCTAAGGCTTATAAGCAAAAGGAAGGAATCGATTACAAGGAAACCTTTTCGCTTGTAGCCATGCTCAAGTCCATCCGGATTCTCTTGTCCATAGCAATTGCTCTAGACTACGAGATTTGGCAGATGGATGTTAAGACGGCTTTTCTAAATGGCTATCTTGATGAGTCCATTTATATGAAACAACCAGACGGTTCAAGGTCAAGGGTCAAGTGGGTAAGGTGTGTAAGCTGCTAAAGTCAATTTATGGACTTAAGTAGGCTTCATGTTCTTGGAACATAAGATTTGATTAGGTGATCAAGACTTACGGGTTCTCACAAAATGTGGATGAGCCATGTGTTTACAAACACATTAAGGATAGGAAGGTGGTTTTTCTACTGCTCTATGTAGAAGACATTGTGCTAATTGGCAATGACATTAGGGCATTGTCATTGGTCAAATTATGGTTGACCAAGCAGTTTAACATGAAAGACTTGGGTGAGGCTGATTTTGTTCTCGGTATCTAGATCTTTGGGGATAGGAAGAGCAAAATGATAGTTCTATCCCAGGCCGGCTACATAGATAAAATTCTCAAGAGGTTTACAATGCAAGATTCCAAGAAGGTAGGTCTGGAATTACTCTTTCTAAGAAAGACTCTCCAAAGTCTGAGGAAGAAAGAGAATACATGAAGAAGGTGCCTTATGCTTTGGCAGTGGGTAGTCTTATATATGTCATGCTTTGCACAAGACTGGATATTTGTTATGCGGTCAGGATTGTAAGTCGATTTCAGGCGGATCCAGCACTGAACCATTGGGTTGCGATAAAGCATATTTTCAAGTACCTGAGAAGGACTCGAGGGTATATGCTTGTGTATTTGGGTGAGGACTTGGCTCCTCTAGGATATACTAGCTCAGATTTTCAATCTTGTTTGGATTCTAGGAAATCGACTTCAGGTTTTGTGTTTACTCTGGGCGGTGGTGCCATTAGTTAGAGAAGTGTCAAGCAAGATTGCACTTCGGATTGAACGATGGAGGCTAAGTATGTGGCAGCTAATGATGCTTCGAAAGAAGCAGTGTGGCTCTGCAAGTTCCTTGGGGATCTTGAGGTAGTTTCTGGTATGGATAAGGCAGTATCACTGTGCTGTGATAATAGTGCGGTGGTAGCTAATGCTAAGAAACCAAGATTTCACAAGAAAAGTAAGCATATTGATCGAAAGTATCATGTGATAAAGGACTTCGTTGAGGGCGTGCATGTCACGGTGTGGAAGATCACATCAGAGGACAATTTAGTTGTTCCATTTACGAAGACACTTACTAGAAGAGTCTTTGAGAGGCATGTGGAAGCTATGGGGATGCAAGATTTGTTATATTTATTCACTTAATGCAAGTAGGAGATTGTTAGACATATATGCCCTAAGGAGTAAAAATATAATAAGTTTTTGGAGACATTTTTAACAATGAAGAATTTATTTATTGTTTATATACCAAATCTTGTCCTCTTTACATTCATATTTGTTGAATATATGTTAAACAAACAAAAGTATAAGACTGTCATTCTAAACCTTTAAGAATTGGGCATTTGATGGACAGATTATGCGGAAGACACGATTTTTAAGGTGACAGTCTAAATCATAAGATCCACAATCTAGGAAATAAAGTTGGGCGCTTTATTCGTGTAAAGATTGCTATGTTGGCTATATCCCTATTAGGAGATGGTTTGTTTTGGCCACCAGAGGTGGACTCCATGAATGGAAACATTGACACATTGTCATAGGTGACGATGTGTTGGATCGGGACATAAAGTGAATTGATTTGGATTAATAATTATGTCTCATTAAATTGATTCAATTTAGACAATCATTTGTATTGTATCTTAATCCTGAGATGGATAATGAGCCCGTTGTCTTGACTTATGTCTTTTGATGTACCAAAGGGTGACACCCACATCTTAATAGTGGTCTGCATGCCGGTACATTGGAGGCATGACTCTTGATGGTGTAGACTTGTTATTTACAGATATGAAATCCATAGCTCCTCTTTAGGAGTAATGATATCATCTTATATGCGTTATCTTGTAATTGAAAAACTGGAGCGCTCAACCATTTGGATACATAGGTGTAACCGAATGGTATACTATCTTTGGATGGTAAGTTTTCTAATGGTGAGATGATGGAACGTAAGATAAAAATAATCAGGAAGGTAAGACAGAACTTGCCCTTAAGCCGATTATGGATTATCATATGGGGATATGATACACTTTGATATGTCATGGAGACTTAGCTATACGGGCTTTGTAATTCTAAAAAGTTCAAGAGTGTAGCTCCAAGCTTTTAGTGGAGTAGCGTTGGAGTTGATAATTGTGAAATGTATATCTAGGATATTGGGTTTCATAATTATTGTGAGCTTAAACTTTATATGTCCATTTTGATCCCCTTTTGCTAGCTCACAAAATCCTATAACGATACGGTGTGCTTTTCCAATAATTGGTGACTTATGTCAGATTTATCGGATTGGTTTAAATTTGAAAGAATCAAATAATTCATGTCTGTTTATTGGTTGAATTAATTTTGTAATAGAATTAATTTAAGATAAACATGTTGAATCATTGAGATCGGATAATTCTTATCTATTTATCGGTTGATTTAACTGGATAAATTAAATCAAGATAAACTTGTAGAATTATTGTGAATTGATTTTTTTTCTTAGAGATTATCTTGATAAAGTTTGTTTTGATCAGATAACTTCTCTATTGGGTTTTTTGAATCAAAACTGAGACTTTATCCTATAGAATCTCGGGTGGAAAAAAAAGATTCACAGAGATATTTACGCTGTAGTTCGGCCTGCCGATCTAAGTGTTTGGCCTACCGATGGGGCCTGTTCAGCTTGTCGATCAGGTTGTTCGGCTTGCCGATCAGGTTGTTCGGCTTACCGATCAGCGAGACATAAGATTACGTGTTTTCATGCGGATCTTATAAGATATTGATTCGAACTTGATTCTGTTTCGAGTTTTTGAGACATAATCTGATAAGGACTGACCTCAGGACCAATCACTATATAAAGGGAGTAAGTCTCATGAGTTACTCAGATCAATTGAGAGATTAAGAGTGATACTCTTTTGGTGAGCATCTGAAAACTCCCTAAGAGCTTTTGTTCACAAATCCCGAACACTAGCTTTGGGTTCTCTCGATTGGTTGGAAGGAGAGTCACTGGTGGAAGAGCTGTATGTGTGAGCCCACACTCACTCCAATTGTGGATATAGAATAGCAAAGAAGACCAGTTAGTTGAGGCTCTTCTGGAACGTTACTTCTCTTCACAAGTTGCGGAGGTTCTTCAGTATACAAAGGTTAGTAAGATCTGTTTAATTTATATATATAGCATGTCAAACTTGTGTTTTGAAAAAATACTCTGATTTTAAAATTTTAAAAATTCCCGTTGCGCACCTCACACTGCTTTTTTCAACAATTGGTATCAGAGCTATAGGTTTTTACATAAATTTACAAGTTTGTGATCATACTATATGTATAAATTTGTGATCTTAATCTCCTATGCTTGAATTTAATTTTATAGAGAGTTGGCACTGTAGGTTTCTATATAACTATATGTTGTCATGGATTATGTGGTGAATGTTCATTAATTAATTATGGTTGATTAAATTGTTATTTAATTATTTATTAATTAAGTAATTTATGCCGGTTATGGTTCCTTAGAGGTTAGAATGTGTATCTAGGTGTTTCCAGCAATTAGATGGCGGACTATCATCTCCGTCTTAAAATTGTTATTTAATTTTAAATTTGTTAAAATTTTGTAATTAAATAATTATTCGTAAAAGAAGGATCTAAAAGACAGATCTAAAAGACAGATCTAGAAGATGGATGATGGCGCACCCAGGTATTTCCTATGTCTCTAATTTTATGTTTATGAATTGTTGAAAATAAAATTGATGAATTGCATTAAAATTATATTTTCTGGAATAAAGATTTCTGCTCGGTCAGCATGCCGAACCTTCAGTTCGGCAGGCCGATGGTCATAGATCGGTAGGTTGGACGTGTGGTTCGACAGGCCATCAGTGGGGCAGAAATAGTCTTGCTCTGCCGCAGGCCGAACTTCCAGTTCGGCATGCTAAACTTTCATGGGTCGACAGGCCGATCTTTTCGATCGATAGGCCGATGAAGCATGACCGGCAGGCCGATCACCCAGATCGGCCTGCCGACCAAGAGTTGGAAATTTTCTAAAAAAGGTGCAATTTTTGAGGTGTAGTTTAATTTTATTTTTGAGACGATTCTAAGAAACATTAAATTTGAATATGACCGGAAATATGAAGTATTTGATTCATACGAGATTGAAGACTTGAAGATGGAAATTATGTAAAGAAGGATACAACTTGAGGATTCAAGGGTGAAGAAAAGATATATGTCTCGATTATTCTCTTGTAATCTTAGTTTTCTTTTCTCTAGGGAGGAGCCATAATATGATGGTTATTATTATTTTGCTTGTAGCTTTGTTTGATTGCTTTGCTTGCCTGCATTATAATATGATTTGCCATGTATATTGATAACATGTCATATAGAATAGAAAGTGCCACTCATATTGAAATTATTCATGCATATTCTTAAAATAAAACCTTGATTTCAAAAGATTGGATGGGAGAAGGTTTTCGAAGAGAGAACCTAAGGCCTCCATCGTTGGTCCATAGGCAGAACATGGTGGGCCCGACCCCTAGGAAGGGATTTCTATCATGTACCACATTGGATCTCTGAGAGGATAAGGCATTTTAGCATGATTTATGGTTGCACACCCCTTGGTGGTGATTACAAATCATCAATAAAATATTGAAATGATGGTTATACACTCATGTTAATTTTATTATTAACCTCCCCTAGGAGCTCTGTCAATAAAATTAATGGCCAAAGAAATGATAATTAATATATGTTGGATCATACGGGTCCTGGATGGCATATATTAATCAGGAGGGGATCCGTGTTCCTGATTGAGTTTGGCATGACTCCCCTAGGAGCTTGTTGAATTCTGAGTTGGGAATTATCGTTGTAAGGTTGTGATATTTTCAAGGTTTTAACAACTAAACACATTTGTATGTTTTTACATGATTGTGTTATCTTACTAAATTATTATGATATGTTTGCTTATGTTTGGTATATGATTCTTTATTGTAGATTAAAAATGTCTAAGAATGCTTTGTCATCGATACTTGACAAAAACCTATTAACTGGTGAGAATTACAATGATTGGAAACAGAACCTAGATATCGTCCTATCATTTAAGAAACTAAAATATGTTTTGACAACCCATTGTCCTCCCGAGCCTATGGGAGACTCATCTAATGAGCAATTCCAAGCGTATGATCACTGGAAAGATGCCAATGATCAGGCCCGCTGCTATGTTATGGCCAGCATGAATAATGTACTGCAGGCTCAACATCAAGATTATGAGACTACGAAGCAGATCTTGGATAATCTTGAGGACATGTTTGGAGGTAAGGCCATAACAAAGCGGCCAGGGGCGCTTCAAAAACTTCTTAACTGTAGATAGAGACCGGGGACATCTGTAAAGGAGCATATGATGTTGGTCATGGGTTACCTCGCTGAGGCTCAAACCAATGGAGCCGACATCGATGCTGAAACTTAGATGACTATGGTCTTTGAGACTCTGTCTAAGGCATTTATTCTGTTTAGAGCTACATTTAATTTAAGCAATAAATGGGATATGACCTTGACAAAACTGATGAAATAGTTGCAGGAGTTTGAACTGCTGATCAGGGAGTCTCTTGCGGGTGGTAAGGCCAACATGGTAGCTGCTTCTGGTTCTAATTCTAACTCTGGCAATGGAAAGAAGCAATGGGCCAAGAATGGGAAGTCTTCTGTTCCTGCTAACACTAAGAACAAGAAGAAGAACCCAAAGAAGCTTAAGTGCTTCTTCTGTGGAATGGTCGGGTATATTAAGAAGCATTGCAAGGACTTCCTTTCTAAAGGAGGTAGGTGTGATCTTCTATATTTAGAAACTTGTTTGGTTGAGGAATCCTATGACATTTGGGTCATAGATTCTGGTGCAACTAATCATGTTTGTGTTTCTCTGTAGGGGTTCAAAGAAACAAGAAGTCTGCTGCATGAAGACTTCACGCTCCGGATGGGCGATGGATCCTTGGTCTCAGCGGAAGCAGTGGGAGACGTCCATCTTTACTTTGATAACTAAAGGAATTTATTTTTGCAAGATTGTTTTTATGTTCCTAAATTTAAAAGGAATTTAATTTCTGTATCTTCTTCATTTAAAGACTCCTATGTGGTATCTTTTAATGAAAAAGTGGTGATTCGTAAAAACAAATCTTTTATCTATTCTGGATGGATGCAAAATAATCTATATTTTATCAAACCTAAGATGGAATTATTGCTTAATGCTGAGATGAATGATAATAACTCTAAAAGACTTAAAACTTCTCACTCTAATAAGACTTATCTTTGGCATTTGCGCCCTGATCACATTAACCTGAAAAGGATTCAAAGGTTGGTAACAGATGGACCTTTAAGTCACTTAAAGGTGGAATCTATACCTAAATGTGAATCTTGTTTGGAGGGTAAAATGACTAAAAGACCATATGGGTCTAAAGGCAATAGGGCTGAAGGGGTTCTAGAACTTGTGCATAGTGATGTTTACGGACCAATGAACATCCGGGCACAAGGAGGGTATGAGTACTTTGTCACTTTTATTGACGATTACTCAAGATATGGGTATGTGTGCCTGATGCATCACAAAAGTGAAACTTTTGACAAGTTCAGGGAGTTTCCAGCTGAAGTGGAAAAGCAATTGGGTAGACCCATCAAGGCACTTCGATCCGATCAAGGTGGGGAATACCTTTCTAATGAGTTCTTGGGACACTTGTTAGAGAATGAGATTTTATCCCATTTGACTGCACCGGGGACTCCGCAACAGAATGGCGTAGCGGAGAGAAGAAATAGGACTTTGTTGGACATGGTCAGGTCCATGATGAGTTATTTATCATTACCTTTATCCTTTTGGGGATATGCACTACAAACTACATGTTATCTTTTGAACAATGTGCCTTCAAAATCGGTCCCTAAAACTCCTCACGAGTTATGGACAAGAAGGAAGACATCCTTAAACCATATTCGTATATGGGGATGTCCGGCTCATGTCTTGTTTAAGGATCCCAAAAAGTTGGAAACATGTTCGAAAGTTTACATGTTTGTAGGATATCCAAAAGGGACAAAAGGGGGTTATTTTTATAACACGAAGGAAAATAAAGTCGTGGTTTCTGCTAATGCAACTTTCCTTGAGGAGAGTTACATGGACAACTTTAAACCTCGAAGCAAAGTGGTGCTTGAGTAGTTAAGGAGTGATCAAATCACTCCAAAGGTTCCAAATGAAACCGTTCCTATCAGTGTAGAAAAACCAAACAAACTTGAACAACAATCTCAGGGGCTTCGATGTAGTGGGAGGATCGGGCGTCAACCTGAGAGGTATATGTTCAATGGGGAGGTCTTCTTGGTTGAACCATATGAACATGACAGGGATCCTTACACTTATGCAGAAGCTATGGAGGATGTTGATTCAAAACTCTGGACAGAGGCCATGAACATAGAGATGAAGTCTATAGAGACTAATTAGGTTTGGGAGCTTGTGGATCTTCCCGAAGGGGTAAATCCCATAGGGTGTAAGTGGATCTATAAGAGGAAAAGAGGAGTGGATGGAAAGGTCGAAACCTTTAAGGCTAGACAGGTAGCTAAGTATTATATGCAAAAGGAAGGAATCGATTATGAGGAAACCTTTGCGCCTATAGCCATGCTTAAGTCCATCTGGATTCTCTTATCCATAACTGCCACTCTCGACTACGAGATTTGGCAGATGGATGTCAAGACGGCTTTTCTAAATGGCTATCTTGATGAGTCCATTTATATAGAACAACCAGACAGGTTCAAGGTCACGGGTCAAGAGGCTAAGGTTTGTAAGCTGCTAAAGTCAATTTATGGACTAAAGCAGGCTTCTTGTTCTTGGAACATAAGATTTGATCAGGTGATCAAGACTTATGGGTTCTCACAAAATGTGGATGAACCATGTGTTTACAAACACATTAAGGATGAGAATGTGGTTTTTCTACTGCTCTATGTAGATGACATTCTGCTAATTGGCAATGACGTTTGGGCGTTGTCATCGGTCAAATTATGGATGACCAAGCAGTTTGACATGAAGGACTTAGGTGATGCTAATTTTGTTCAGGATAAGAAGAACAAAATGATAGCTTTGTCACAGGCTGGCTACATAGATAAAATTCTCAGGAGGTTTGCAATGCAGGATTCCAAGAAAGGTGGGCAACCATCTAGGTCTGGAATTACTCTTTCTAAGAAAGACTCCCCAAAGTCTTATGAAGAAAGAGAATACATGAAGAAGGTGTTAGACATGTATGCCCTAAGGAGTAAAAATCTAATACGTTTTTGGAGACATTTTTATCAATAAAGAATTTATTCTTTTATATATACCAAATCTTGTCCTCTTTACGTTCATATTTGTTGAATGTATGATAAGCAAACAGCAGTCTGAGACTGTCAGTCTAAACCTTAAGAATTAGGCATATGATGGACTGATTATGCGGAAGACACAATTATTAAGGTGACGGTCTAAAACATATGATCCACAATCGAGGGAATAAAGTTGGGCGCTTTATTCATGTAAAGATTTTAATGTTGTCTATATCCTTTTTGGGAGATGGTTTGTCTTGACCATCGGAGTTGGACTCCGTGAATAGAAACATTGGCACGTTGTCATAGGTGACAATATGTTGGATCGGGATATAAAGTGAATTGATTTGGATTAATAATTCTGTCTTGATAAATCGATTCACTTTAGACAATCACTTGTATTGTATCTTAATCTTGAGATGAATAGTGGGCCCGTTGTCTAGACTTGTGTCTTTTGATGTGCCAAAGGGTGACACCCACATCTTAATAGTGGTATGCATACCGGTATGTTGGAGGCATGACTCTTGATAGCGTAGACTTGTTATTCATAGATATGGAAACCATAGCTCCTCTTTAGGAGTAATGATATCCTCTTATATGCGTTGTCCTCTAATTGGAAAACTGGAGCGCTCAACCATTTAGATACATAGAGGTAACCGAATGGTATACTTGTTGGACATGTATGCCCCAAGGAGTAAAAATGTAATACGTTTTTGGAGACATTTTTATCAATAAAGAATTTATTCATTTATATATACCAAATATTGTCCTCTTTTCGTTCATATTCGTTGAATGTATGATAAGCAAACAGTAGTCTGAGACTGTCAGTCTAAACCTTAAGAGTTGGGCATATGATGGACTAATTATGCGGAAGACACGATTCTTAAGGTGACGGTCTAAAACATATGATCTGCAATCAAGGGAATAAAGTTGGGCACTTTATTCATGTAAAGATTGTTATGTTGTCTATATCCCTTTTGGGAGATGGTTTGTCTTGGCCATCGGAGTTGGACTCTGTGAATAGAAACATTGGCACGTTGTCATAGGTGACGATGTGTTGGATCGGGACATAAAGTGAATTGATTTGGATTAATAATTCTGTCTTGGCAAATCGATTCACTTTAGACAATCATTTGTATTGTATCTTAATCCTGAGATGAATAATGGGCCCGTTGTCTCGACTTGTGTCTTTTGATGTACCAATGGGTGACTCCCACATCTCTATAGTGGCATGCATGCCGGTACGTTGGAGGCATGACTCTTGATAGCGTAGACTTGTTATTCATAGATATGGAATCCATAGCTCCTCTTTAGGAGTAATGATATCCTCTTATATGCGTTGTCCTGTAATTGGAAAACTGGAGCGCTCAACCATTTGGATACATAGGTGTAACCGAATGGTATACTATCTTTGGATGGTAAGTTTTCTCATGGTAAGACAATGGAACGTAAGATAAAAATAATCAGGAAGGTAAGACAGAACTTGTCCTTAAGCCGATTATGGATGATCATATGGGGATGCGATACACTATGATATGTCATGGAGACTTAGCTACATGAGCTTCGTAATTCTATAAAGTTCGAGAGTGCAGCTCCAAGCTTTTAGTGGAGTAGCGTTGGAGTTGATAATTGTGAAATGTATATCTGGGATATTGGGTTTCATAATTATCATGAGCTTGAACTTTATAGGTCCATTTTGGTCCCCTTTGCTAGCTCACAAAATCCTGTAACGATACGGCGTGCTTTTCCAATAATTGGTGACTTATGTCAGATTTATCAGATTGGTTTAAAATTTATAAGAATCAAATAATTCATGTCTGTTTATCGGTTGAATTAATTATTTAAGAAATTAGTTCAAGATGAACTTGTTGAATTATGGCGTTCGGATAATTCTTGTCTGTTTATCGGTTGTTTTAATTTTGGACAATTAGAACAAGATAAACTTGTAGAATTATTGTGAATTGATTTATTTTCTTAGAGATTATCTTGATAAAGTTTGTTTTGATCAGATATCTTTTCTATTGGGCTATTTGAATCAAAACTGAGACTTTATCCTTTAGAATCTCGGGTGGAAAATAAAAGATTCGCGGAGATTTTTTCTCGGCAGTTCGGCCTGCCGGATGACGTGTTCGGCCTGCCTATCAGCGCACATAAGATTACGCGTTTTTCACGCGTATCTTATCAGATATTGATCCGAACTTGATTCTGTTTCGATTTTTGAGACCTAATCTGATATGGACTGACCCCAAGGACCAATAGGTATAAAAAGGGAGTGAGTCTAATGATTTACTCAGATCAATTTGAGAGATTAAGAGTGATACTCTTCTAGTGAGCATCTGAAAACTCCCTGAGAGCTTTTGTTCACAAATCACGAACACTAGCTTTGGGTTCTCTCTATTGGTTGGAAGGAGAGTCACCGGTGGAAGAGCTGTACGTGTGAGCCCACACTCACTCTGGTTGTGGATAGAGAATAGCACAGAAGACCAGTTGGTTGAGGCTCTTCTGGAACGTTACTTCTCTACACAGGTCGCGGAGGTTCTTCGGCACACTGAGGTTAGTAAGATCTGTTTAATTTATACATATAACATATCAAACTTGTATTTTGGAAAATACTCTGATGAAAAATTTCTAAAATTCCGCTGCGCCCTTTGTTTCCAACAATACTGTCTTTGGATGGTAAGTTTTCTAATGGTGAGACAATGGAACGTAAGATAAAAATAATTGAAAAGGTAAGACAGAACTTGTCCTTAAGCCGATTATGGATGATCATATAGGGATGCGATACACTATGATATGTCATGGAGACTTAGCTACACGAGCTTCGTAATTCTATAAAGTTCGAGAGTGCAGCTCCAAGCTTTTAGTGGAGTAGCGTTGGAGTTGATAATTGTGAAATGTATATCTGGGATATTGGGTTTTATAATTATCTTGAGCGTGAACTTTATAGGTCCATTTTGATCCCCTTTGCTAGCTCACAAAGTCCTATAATGACACGACGTGCTTTTCCAATAATTGGTGACTTATGTCAGATTTATTAGATTGGTTTAAAATTTGTAAGAATCAAATAATTCATGTTTGTTTATCGGTTGAACTAATTTTGTAAGAAATTAGTTCAAGATAAACTTGTTGAATTATTACGATCAGATAATTCTTGTCTGTTTATCGGTTGATTTAATTTTAGATAAATTAGATCAAGATAAACTTGTAGAATTATTGTGAATTGATTTATTTTCTTAGAGATTATCTTGATAAAGTTTGTTTTGATCAGATATCTTCTCTATTGGGTTATTTGAATCAAAACTGAGACTTTATCCTTTAGAATCTTGGGTGGAAAATAAAAGATTCGCGGAGATTTTTTCTCGGGAGTTCGGCCTACCGAACTGGCCTATTCGGCCTGCCCATCAGAATGTTCGACCTGCCGATCAGCGGGAGATAAGATTACGCGTTTTCACGCGGATCTTATCAGATATTGATCCGAACTTGATTCTGTTTCGAGTTTTTGAGACCTAATCTGATACGGACTGACCCCAGGACCAAAAGCTATAAAAAGGGAGTGAGTCTTATGATTTACTCAGAACAATTTGAGAGATTAAGAGTGATACTCTTCTAGTGTGCATTTGAAAAACTCCCTGAGAGCTTTTGTTCACAAATCATGAACATTAGCTTTGGGTTCTCTCTATTGGTTGGAAGGAGAGTCACCGATGGAAGAGCTATATGTGTGAGCCCACACTCACTCTGGTTGTGGATAGAGAATAGCAAAGAAGACCAGTTGGTTGAGGCTCTTCTGAAACGTTACTTCTCTACATAGGTTACGGAGGTTCTTCGGCACACTGAGGTTAGTGAGATCTATCTAATTATACATATAACATGTCAAACTTGTGTTTTGAAAAATACTCTGATGAAAATTTTTAAAATTCCGCTGCGCACTTGTTTCCAACAATTGGTATCAAAGCCATGGTTTTTACATAAATTTGCAAGTTTGTGATCATGTTATATGCATAAATTTTGTGATCTTAATCTCTCTTATGCTTGAATTGAATTTTATAGAGAGATGGCACTCTAGGTTTTTATATAATATATATGTTGTCATGGATTATGTGGTGAATGTTTATTAATCAATTATGGTTGATTAAATCGTTGTTTAATTATTTATTAATTAATTAATACCGGTTATGGTTCCTTAGAGGTTAAAATGTATATCTAGGTTTTTCATGTAATTAGATGGCAGACTATCATCTCCGTCTAGGAATTGTTATTTAATTTTTAATTTGTAAAAATTTTGTAATTAAATAATTACTCGGAGAAGACGGATATAGAAGATTGATGATGGCACCTCCAGGTATTTCCTGAGTCTCTAATTTTATGTTTTTGAATTGTTGAAAATAAAATTAATAAATTGCATTAAAGTTGTATTTTCTGGAATGAGAGATTACTGCTCGGTCGGCATGCCGAACGTCACAGTTCGGTAGGCTGATGGTCACAGATTGGCAGGCCAGATGTGTGGTCCGACAGGCTGACAGTGGGGTAGAAATTTGGGTGCTCTACCGGCAGGCTAAACTTTCAGTTCGGCAGGCCAAACCTTCATGATTGGCAGGCCGATCACCCAGATCGACCTGCTGACCGAGAGCTGCCAAGTATCCAAAAAAGGTGCAATTTTTTCGATGTAGTTTTAATTTTATTTTTGGGATGATTTTGAGAAACATTAAATTTGGATATGACCGAAATATGAAGTATTTGATTCATACGAGATTGAAGACTTGAAGATGGGTATTGCAGGAAGAAGGATACAGCTTGAGGATTCAAGGATGAAGAATTGATAAATGTCTCGATTATTCTCTTGTAACCTTAGATTTTTCTATACTCTAGGATGGAACCATAATATGATGGTTATTGTTATTTTGCTTGTAGCTTTGCTTGATTGCTTTGCTTGTCTACATTATAATATGATTTACCATGTATATTGATAACATGTCATATAGAATAGGGAGTGCCGCTCATATTAAAATTGTTCATGCATAATTTTAAAATAAAACCTTGACTTCAAAAGATTGAGTGAGAGAAGGTTTTCGAAAAGAGGACCTAAGGCCTCCATCGTTGGTCCATAGAAAAAACATGGTGGTCTCGACCCCTAGGAAGGGATTTTTATCATGTACCAGATCGGATCTCTGAAAGGATAAGGTATTTTAGTATGATTTATGGTTGCATACCCCTAGGTGGTGATTATAAATCATGGATAAAATATTGAAACGGTGGTTATACACTCACGTTAATTTTATTATTAACCTCCCCTAGGAGCTCTGTTAATAAAATTAATGGCCAAAAAAATGATTATTAGTATATGCTGGATCATACGGGTCCTGGATGGCATATATTAATCAGGAGGGGATCCGTGTTCCTAATTGAATTTGACATGACTCCCCTAGGAGCTTGTTGAATTCTGAGTTGGGAATTATCGTTGTAAGGTTATGATATTTTCAAGGTTTTGACACAAAAACACATTTGTATGATTTTACATGATTGTGTTATCTTACTAAATTATTATATATGTTTGCTTATGTTCGGTATATGATTCTTTATTGTAGATTGAAAATGTCTAAAAATGCTTTATCATCGATACTTGACAAAAACCAATTAACAGGTGAGAATTATAACGATTGGAAACGGAACCTGGACATCGTCCTATCCTTTGAGAAACTGAAAAATGTACTAACAACTCCCTGTCCTCCCGAGCCTACGAGAGACTCAAGTAATGAGCAATTCCAAGCGTACGATCGCTGGAAAGATGCTAATGATCAGGCCCGCTGCTATGTTATGGCTAGCATGAACAACGTGCTGTAGGCTCAACATCAGGATTATGAGACAGCAAAGCAGATCTTGGATAATCTTGAGGACATGTTTGGAGGCCAGGCCATAACAAAGCGGCAAGGGGCACTTCAGAAACTCTTAAACTGTAGATAGAGACCGAGGACAACTGTAAAGGAGCACATGATGTTGGTCATGGGTTGCCTCGCTGAGGCTCAAACCAATGGAGCCGACATCGATGCTGAAACTCAGATGACTATGGTCTTTGAGACTCTGTCTAAGGAATTTATTCCATTTAGAGCTACTTTTAATTTAAGCAATAGATGAGATATGACCTTGACAGAACTGATGAAACAGTTACAGGAGTTTGAACTGTTGATCAGGGAGTCTCCTGGTGGTGGTGAGGCCAACATGGTAGCTGCTTCTAGTTCCAATCCTAACTCTGGAAATGGAATGACGCAATGGGCCAAAAGTGGGAAGTCTTCTATTCCTGCTGCTACCAAGAGCAAGAAGAAGAAGAAGAAGAACCCAAAGAAGCTTAAGTGCTTCTTCTGTGGTAAGGTCGGGCATATAAAGAAGCATTTTAAGGACTTTCTTTCCAAGGGAGGTAGGTGTGATCTTCTATATTTAGAAACTTATTTGGTTGAGGAATCCAGTGACATCTGGGTCATAGATTCCGGTGCAACTAATCATGTTTGTGTTTCTCTATAGGGATTCAAAGAAACGAGAAGTCTACTACGTGAAGACTTAAAGCTTCGGATGGGCGATGAATCCTTGGTCTCAGCGGAAGCAGTGGGAGATGTCCATCTTTATTTTGATAATTATAGGAATTTAATTTTGTGAGATTGTTTTTATGTTCCTAAATTTAAAAGGAATTTAATTTTTGTATCTTCTTTATTTAAAGACTCCTACGTGGTATCTTTTAATGAAAAAGTGGTGATTCGTAAAAACAAATCTTTTATCTATTCTGGATGGATGCAAAATAATCTATATTTTATCAAACCTAAGATGGACTTATTGCTTAATGCTGAGAAATGATAATGACTTAAAAAGACTTAAAACTTCTCACTCTAATAAGACTTATCTTTGGCATTTGCGCGTTGGCCATATTAACTTGAATAGGATTCAAAGGTTGGTAAGGGATGGACCTTTAAGTCACTTAAAGGGGGAATCTATACCTCAATGTGAATCTTGTTTGGAGGGTAAAATGACCAAAAGACCATACAGGTCTAAGGGCAATAGGGCCGAAGGGGTTCTAGAACTTGTGCATAGTGATGTTTGCGGGCCGATGAACATCCGGGCGCGAGGAGGGTATGAGTATTTCGTCACTTTTATTGACGATTACTCAAGATATGGGTATGTGTACCTAATGCACCACAAAAGCGAAACTTATGATAAGTTTAGGGAGTTTCGGGCTGAAGTGGAAAAGCAATTGGGTAGACCCATAAAGGCACTTCGATCTGATCGAGGTGGGGAATACCTTTCTGATGAGTTCTTGGGACACTTGTTAGAGAATAGGATTTTATCCCATTTGACTGCGCCGGGCACTAGCAGCAGAATGGCGTAGTGGAGAGAAGGAATAGGACTTTCTTGGACATGATTAGGTCCATGATGAGTTATTTATCATTGTCATTATCCTTTTGGGGATATGCATTACAAACCACATGTTATCTTTTGAACAATATGCCTTCAAAATCGGTCCCTAAAACTCCTCATGAGTTGTGGACATGACGAAAGACATCCTTAAACCATATTCGCATATGGGGATGTCCGGCTCATGTCTTGTTTAAGGATTCGAATAAGTTGAAAGCACGTTCGGAAGTTTGCGTGTTTGTAGGATATCCAAAAGGGACAAAAGGGGGTTATTTTTATAACCCAAAGGAAAATAAAGTCGTGGTTTCAACTAATGCAACTTTCCTTGAGGAGAGTTACATGGATGACTTTAAACCTCAAAGCAAAGTGGTGCTTGAGAAGTTAAGGGGTGATCCGTTCACTCCGGAGGTTTCGAACGAAACCATTCTGATTGGTGTAGAAAAATGAAACAAACCTGAACAACAACCTCAGGGGCTTCGGCGTAGTGGGAGGATCGGGCGTCAACCTGAGAGGTATATGTTCAATGGGGAGGTCTTCTTGGCTGAACCAGATGAACATGACAGGGATCCTTATACTTACGCAGAAGCTATAGAGGATGTTGATTCAAGACTCTGGACAGTGGCCATGAACATAGAGATGAAGTCTATGGAGACTAATCGGGTCTGGGAGCTTGTGGATCTTCCTAAAGGGGTAAAACCCATAGGGTGTAAGTGGATCTACAAGAGGAAAAGAGGAGTGGATGGAAAGGTCGAAACCTTTAAGGCTAGACTGGTAGCTAAGGGTTATACGCAAAAGGAAGGAATTGATTATGAGGAAACCTTTTCGCCTATAGCCATGCTTAAGTCCATCTGGATTCTCTTGTCCATAGCTGCCGCTCTCGACTACGAGATTTGGTAGATGGATGTCAAGACGGCTTTTCTGAATGGCTATCTTGATGAGTCCATTTATATGGAACAACCAGACGGGTTCATGGTCGCGGGTCAAGAGGGTAAGTTTTGTAAGCTGCTAAAGTCTATTTATGGACTTAAGCAGGCTTCTCGTTCTTGGAACATAAGATTTGATCAAGTGATCAAGACTTATGGGTTCTCACAAAACGTGGAGGAACCATGTGTTTACAAACACATTAAGGATATGAAGGTGGTTTTTCTGCTGCTCTATGTAGATGACATTCTGCTAATTGGCAATGATGTTGGGGCGTTGTCATCGGTCAAATTATGGTTGACCAAGCAATTTGACATGAAGGACTTAGGTGAGCCTAATTTTTTTCTCGGTATCCAGATCTTTCGGGATAGGAAGAACAAAATGATAGCTTTGTCTCAGGCCGGCTACATAGATAAAATTCTCAAGAGGTTTACATTGCAGGATTCTCAAAAGGACTTCGTTGAGGGCGGACATGTCACGGCATGCAAGATTGCGTCAGAGCACAATTTAGCTGATCCATTTACGAAGAAACTTACTGGGAGAGTCTTCGAGAGGCATGTGGAAGCTATGGGGATGCGAAATTTGCTGTATTTACTCACTTAGTGCAAGTGGGAGATTGTTAGACACGTATGCCCTAAGGAGTAAAAATGTAATACGTTTTTGGAGACATTTTTATCAATAAAGAATTTATTCTTTTATATATACCAAATCTTATCCTCTTTACGTTTATATTTGTTGAATGTATGATAAGCAAACAGTAGTCTGGGAGTGTCTGTCTAAACCTTAAGAATTGGGCATATGATGGACTAATTATGTGGAAGACATTATTCTTAAGGTGACGATCTAAAACATATGATCCGCAATCGAGCGAATAAAGTTGGGCGCTTTATTCATGTAAAGATTGTTATGTTGCCCTGTAAATGGAAAACTGGAGCGCTCAACCAATTGGATACATAGAGGTAACCGAATGGTATACTGTCTTTGGATGGTAAGTTTTCTAATGGTGAGACAATGGAACGTAAGATAAAAATAATCGAAAAGGTAAGACAAAACTTATCCTTAAGCCGATTATGGATGATCATATGGGGATACGATACACTATGATATGTCATAGAGACTTAGCTACATGAGCTTCGTAATTCTATAAAGTTTGAGAGTGCAGCTCCAAGCTTTTAGTGGAGTAGCGTTGGAGTTGATAATTGTGAAATGTATATCTGGGATATTGGGTTTCATAATTATCATGAGCTTGAACTTTATAGGTCCATTTTGGTCCCCTTTGCTAGCTCACAAAATTCTATAACGACACGGTGTGCTTTTTCAATAATTGGTGACTTATGTCAGAATTATCAGATTAGTTTAAAATTTGTAAGAATCAAATGATTCATGTTTGTTTATTGGTTAAATTAATTTTGTAAGAAATTAGTTCAAGATAAACTTATTGAATTATTGTGATCGGATAATTCTTGTCTGTTTATCGGTTGATTTAATTTTGGATAAATTAGATCAAGATAAACTTGTAGAATTATTGTTAATTGATTTATTTTCTTAGAGATTATCTTGATAAAGTTTGTTTTGATCAGATATCTTCTCTATTGGGTTATTTGAATCAAAACTGAGACTTTATCCTTTAGAATCTCGGGTGGAAAATAAAAGATTCGCGGAGATTTTTTCTCAAGAGTTTGGCTTGCCGAATGACGTGGTCAGCCTGCCGAACTGGCCTGTTTGGCCTGTCGATCAGAATGTTCAGCCTACCGATCAGCGGGAGATAAGATTACGTGTTTTCACGCGGATCTTATTAGATATTGATCCGAACTTGATTTTGTTTCGAGTTTTTGAGACCTAATCTGATACGGACTGACCCCAGGACCAAAAGCTATAAAAAGGGAGTGAGTCTTATGATTTACTCAGATCAATTTGAGAGATTAAGAGTGATACTCTTCTAGTGTGCATCTGAAAAACTCCCTGAGAGCTTTTGTTCACAAATCACGAACATTAGCTTTGGGTTCTCTCTATTGGTTGGAAGGAGAGTCGCCGGTGGAAGAGCTATACGTGTGAGCCTACAGTCACTCCGGTTGTGGATAGAGAATAGCAAAGAAGACCAGTTGGTTGAGGCTCTTCTGGAACGTTACTTCTCTACACAGGTTGCGGAGGTTCTTTGGCACACTGAGGTTAGTGAGATCTGTCTAATTATACATATAATTTGTCAAACTTGTGTTTTGGAAAATAGTTTGATGAAAATTTTTAAAATTCTGCTGCGCACTTTGTTTCCAACAGAAGGTGCCTTATGCTTCAGCAGTGGGTAGTCTCATGTATGTCATGTTTTGCACACGACCGGATATTAGCTATGCGGTCGGGATTGTAAGTCGATTTCAGGCAGATCCAGGACTGAACCATTGGGTTGCGGTAAAGCATATTTTCAAGTACCTGAGAAGGACTCGAGGGTATATGCTTGTATATTCGGGTGAGGACCTGACTCCTCTAGGATATACTGACTCAGATTTTCAATCCTGCCTAGATTCTAGGAAATTGACTTCGGGTTTTGTGTTTGCTCTGGGCGGCGGTGCCATTAGTTGGAGAAGTGCTATGCAAGATTGCACTTCAGATTCTATGATGGAGGTCGAGTATGTGGCAGCCAGTGATGATTCGAAAGAAGTAGTGTGGCTCCGCAAGTTGCTTGGGGATCTTGAGGTTGTTCCATGCAAGGATAAGGCGGTATCACTTTACTGTGATAACAGTGCGGTGATAGCTAATGCTAAGGAACCAAGATTTCACAAGAATAGTAAGCATATTGATCAGAAGTATCATGTGATAAAGGACTTCGTTGAGGGCGGGCATGTCACGGTGTGCAAGATCGCGTCAGAGGACCATTTAGCTTATCCATTTACAAAGACACTTACTGGGAAAGTCTTCGAGAAAAATGTGGAAGCTATGGGGATGCGAGATTTGTTGTATTTACTCACTTAGTGCAAGTGAGAGAATGTTAGATATGTATGCCCTAAGGAGTAAAAATGTAATACGTTTTTGGAGACATTTTTATCAATAAAGAATTTATTCATTTATATATACCAAATCTTGTCCTATTTACATTCATATTTGTTGAATGTATGTTAAGCAAATAGTAGTCTGAGACTGTCGGTCTAAACCTATAAGAATTAGGCATACGATGGACTGATTATGTGGAAGACATAATTCTTGAGGTGACGGTCTAAAACATATGATCTGCAGTTGAGGGAATAAAGTTGGGCGCTTTATTCATGCAATGATTGTTATGTTGTCTATATCCCTATTGGGAGATGGTTTGTCTTGACCATCGGAGTTGGACTCCGTGAATAGAAACATTGGCGTGTTGTCATAGGTGACGATGTGTTAGATCGAGACATAAAGTGAATTGATTTGGATTAATAATTCTGTCTCGTTAAATTGATTCAGTTTATACAATCATTTGTGTTGTATCTTAATCCTGAGATGAATAGTGAGCCCGTTGTCTTGACTTATGTCTTTTGATGTACCAAAGGGTGACACCCACATCTTAATAGTGGTATACATGCCGGTACGTTGGAGGTATGACTCTTGATGGCGTAGACTTGTTATTTATAGATATAGAATCCATAGCTCCTCTTTAGGAGTAATGATATCCTCTTATATGTGTTATCCTACAATTGAAAAACTGGAGCGCTCAACCATTTGGATACATAGGTGTAACCGAATGATATACTATCTTTGGATGGTAAGTTTTCTAATGGTAAGATGATGGAACGTAAGATAAAAATAATCGGGTAGGTAAGACAAAACTTGTCCTTAAGCCGATTATAGATTATCATATGGGGATACGATACACTTTGATATGTCATGGAGACTTAGCTATATGGGCTTGGTAATTCTATAAAGTTCGAGAGTGCAGCTCCAAGCTTTTAGTGGAGTAGCGTTGCAGTTGATAATTGTGAAATGTATACCTGGGATATTGGGTTTCATAATTATCGTGAGCTTGAACTTTATAGGTCCATTTTGGTCCCCTTTTGCTAGCTCACAAAATCCTGTAACGATACGGCGTGCTTTTCCAATAATTGGTGACTTATGTCAGATTTATCGGATTGGTTTAAAATTTGAAAGAATAAAATAATTCATGTCTGTTTATTGGTTGAATTAATTTTGTAATAAAATTAATTTAAAATAAACTTGTTGAATCATTGGGATCGGATAATTCTTGTCTATTTATCGGTTGATTTAATTGGATAAATTAAATCAAGATAAACTTGTAGAATTATTGTGAATTGATTTATTTTCCTAGAGATTATCTTGATAAAGTTTGTTTTGATTAGATAACTTCTCTATTGGGTTATTTGAATCAACACTGAGACTTTATCCTATAGAATCTCGGGTAGAAAATTAAAGATTCACAGAGATATTTACGCAACAGTTTGGCCTATCGATCTACGTGTTTGGCCTGTCGATGGGTCTTGTTCGGCCTACCGATCAGGCTGTTCGGCCTGTCAATCAGCGAGAGATAAGATTACGCGTTTTCACACAGATAAGATTACGTATTTTCACACAGATCTTATCAGATATTGATCCAAACTTGATTCTGTTTTGAGTTTTTGAGACCTAATCTGATAAGGACTGACCCCAGGACCAATCGCTATATAAAGGGAGTAAGTCTCATGAGTTACTCAGTTCAATTGAGAGATTAAGAGTGATACTCTTCTGGTGAGCGTCTAAAAGCTCCCTGAGAGCTTTTGTTCACAAATCACAAACACTAGCTTTGGGTTCTCTCATTTGGTTGGAAGGAGAGTCACCGGTGGAAGAGCTATACGTGTGAACCCACACTCACTCCGGTTGTGGATAGAGAATAGCAAAGAAGACCAGTTGGTTGAGGCTCTTCTGGAATGTTACTTCTCTTCACAGGTTGCGGAGGTTCTTCGGTATACAAAGGTTAGTAAGATCTGTTTAATTTATATATATAGCATGTCAAGCTTTTGTTTTAGAAAAATACTCTGATTTTAAAATTTTAAAAATTCTCGCTGCGCACCTCACACTATTTTTTCTAACAGACATTATGCTAATTGGCAATGACATTGGGGCATTGTCATTAGTCAAATTATAGTTGACCAAGTAGTTTGACATGAAGGACATGGGTGAGGCTAATTTTGTTCTTGGTATCCAGATCTTTTGAAATAGGAAGAACAAAATGATAGCTTTATCATAGGCCGGCTACATAGATAAAATTCTCAGAAGTTTGCAATGCAGGATTCCAAGAAAGGTGGACAACCATCTAGGTCTAGAATTACTCTTTCTAAGAAAGACTCTCCAAAGTCTGATGAGGAAAGAGAATACATGAAGAAGGTGCCTTACGCTTCAGCAATGGGTAGTCTCACGTATGCCATGCTTTGTACATGACCAGATATTTGTTATGCGGTCGGGATAGTAAGTCGATTTTAGGTGGATCTGGGACCGAACCACTAGGTTAGGGTATAGCATATTTTCAAGTACTTGAGAAGGACTCGAGGGTATATGCTTGTGCATTCGGGTGAGGACCTAACTCCTCTAGGATATACTAACTCAGATTTTCAATCCTGTCAAGATTCTAGGTGATCGACTTTGGGTTTTGTATTTACTCTGGGTGGTGGTGCCATCTGTTGGAGAAGTGTGAAGCAAAATTGTACTTCATGATTCAACGATGGAGGCCGAGTATGTGGCAGCTAGTGATGCTTCGAAAGAAGCAGTGTAACTCCGTAAGTTCCTTAGGGATCTTGAGGTAGTTCCTAGTATAGATAAGACGGTATCACTGTACTATGATAACAGTACGGTAGTAGCTAATGCCAAGGAACCAAGATTTCATAAGAAGAGTAAGCATATTGATCTAAAGTATCATGTGATAAAGGACTTCGTCAAGGGCAAGCATGTCATAGTGTGCAAAATCGCATCAAAGGACAATTTAGTTGATCCATTCACGAAGACACTTACTAGGAGAGTCTTCAAGAGGCATGTGGAAGCTATGGGGATGCGAGATTTGTCATATTACTCACTTAGTGCAAGTGGGAGATTGTGAGGCATGTATGCCCTAAGGAGTAATATGTTTTTGGAGACATTTTTATCAATAAAGAAATTATTTATTATTTATATACCAAATCTTGTTCTCTTTTCGTTCATATTTAATGAAGGTATGTTAAGTAAACAAAAGTCTAAGACTGTTGATCTAAACCTTTAAGAGTTGGACATATGATGGACAGATTATGCTGAAGATACGATTCTTAAAGTAACGGTCTACAACATAAGATTCGCAATCGAGGGAATAAAGTTAGGCGCTTTATTCATGTAAAGATTGTTATGTTGTCTATATCTCTATTTGGAGATGGTTTGTCTTGACGATCAGAGGTGGACTCCATGAATAAAAACATTGGCACGTTGTCATAGGTGACGATGTGTTGATCGAGACATAAAGTGAATTGATTTGGATTAATAATTTTGTGTTGGCAAATCAATTCACTTTATACAATCATTTGTAGTGTATCTTAGTCCTAATATTTGTCTTGACTTGTGTCTTTTGATGTACCAAAGGTTGACACCCACATTTTAATAGTGGCACGCATGCCGATACGTTAGAGACATGACTCTTGATAGCGTAGACCTAGTTATTCATAGATATGGAATCCATAGCTCCTTTTTAAGAGTAGTGATATCCTCTTATATGCGTTATCCTATAATTGAAAAACTAAAGCACTCAACCATTTAGATACATAGGTGTAACCGAATGGTATACTGTCTTTGGATGGTAAGTTTTTCGATGGTGAGATAATGGAACGTAAGATAAAAATAATCGGGAAGGTAAAATAAAACTTCTTCTTAAGCCGATTATAGATAATCCTATGGGGATACGATACACTATGATATGTCATGAAGACTTAGCTATACAGGCTTCGTAATTCCATATAGTTTGAGAGTGCAGCTCCAAGCTTTTAGTGGAGTAGCGTTAGAGTTGATAATTATAAAATGTATATCTGGGATATTGGGTTTCATAATTAGCGGGAGCTTGAACTATATAAGTCAATTTGGTCCCCTTTGCTAGCTCATAGAATCCTGTAACAATACGGTGTGCTTTTTCAATAATTGATGACTTATGTTAGATTTAACAGATTGGCTAAAATTTAGAAGAATCAAATAATTCATGTTTGTTTATCGGTTAAATTAATTTTCTGACAAAATTGATTTAAGATAAACTTGTTGAATTATCGGGAGCATAATTCATGTTTGTTTATCTGTTGGATTAATTTTAAATTAATTCAAGATAAACTAGTTGAATTATCAAGAATTCAATTATTTTCCTAGAGATTATCTAGATAAAGTTGTTTTAATTAGATAACCTCTTATTGGATTATTTGAATTAAAACTAAGACTTTATCCTATAGAATCTCAGGTAGAAAATAAAAGATTTGTTGAGATTTTTATCGGTAGTTTGGCATGCTGATGGGGCAAGTTCGGCATGGCGGTTAGACAGATCGGCATGCCAATCACGCAATAGAAAGATCACATGTTTTCACGTAAATTTCATCAGGTATTGATCCGAATTTGATTCTGATTTGAATTTTGAGGCATTATTTGATAAGGACTGACTCCTAGGCCCAACCTCTATAAAAAGGGAATGATTGAGAGATTAAGAGTGAAACTCTAATAGTGAGATTCTGAAACTCTCTGAGAGCTCTTGTTCACAAATCACAAACACTAGCTTTGGGTTCTCTCAATTGGTTAGAAGGAGAGTCGCTTGGAGGAAAAGCTGTACGTGTGAGCCCACACTCACTCCGATCTTGAATAGAGAATAGCAAAGAAGACCAGTTGGTTGCGGCTCTTCTGAAACGTTACTTCTCTTCACGGATTGTGGGAGTTCTTCCACATTCAAAGGTTAGTAAGATCTAGTTAATTTATACATATAGCGTGTCAAACTTGTGTGTTTGGACAATGCTCTAATATAAAAAAATTTTAAATTCCGCTGCATAATATTTTTCCAACACCCATTGTGAACAACCTTTGCCTTTCATAAGCTCGAGGCTTGGCATCTAACTTGGAGGCACCAATAGACTTTGGACCCAAAAAGAATAGGGATGACGAAACACACAACCTAAAAAACCATAGCAGATCACTCTATAGCCTTCGAGGGAGGAAATCCACTAATTGTGCCCTCTTAAATTGACTCCATTTTCCCATAAAAGAAATCTATCAGCTAATGTAACAATGCTAGGTAAATGAAATAATAAAAATGGGCTATGTTTTTTTTTGTATTTTCTATTTAAATCAATATTTATAAGTAAATTATGGGGTAAGATAAAAATTTAATATTACTTTTAGGATCGGGAGCTCTAATCTGAAGGTGGCATGAGATTGCCAATCCCATTTCTCAATCTCAAATTTGTGTAGGACCACCACTACTACTTCCATCCCAATACGAAAAAGTGCAAGTAAACATGAATTAACTCCCATTTCCCCTAATATCAAAAAAGAAGAAAAGACTCTCATAACCCATTCTCATACCACAATCTTGATAAGTAAACATGTTGTACATTTTATTGAATTAGAATATTGATTAAGTGTTTAGGTTGTAGTAAATCTCATAAACTATGAAGTCTTTAAATATGCTTTATCCCCTTTTAAAAAATAGCTCTAATTCTTATAAAAAAAATAAAAGTTTATTTTCATTTTGGTTCCCAAAGAATCAAGACCGTTTTACTTTGGTCCTTGACACTTTAAACAACACAAACTTAGCGTCGGAAGTTTTAATGTATTATGCCAACAGTCATTTATTTCCCAAATGTTAAATTTTAAAAGATTCATGCACGTGGGATGTATGTGATACGTATGTAACAAGTTAAGTCATAAAAAAACTATTCTTTCACCTACCAAAAAGGAAGATCTAAGGCCTAAAAAAACTTCATTGAGCTTCAAATTTGGGTTGATTGTGCCAGTTTCGTTCTTAAACATGAGTGATTTAGGTTGTTTCATCTTCAATCTTGTTGCATACATGTTATGATATCTCAAGTCCATATATTTTCAAAAAATTAACATTTGAGAGACAAAAAGATTGTTAGTGTTATGGATTGAAATTTTAAGAGTTAAATTTGTATAATTTGAAGTGGCATGGACCAGAGTGGGCCGAGTTGAATTCTCTGGAGTTCAAAAATGAGAACTAATGCTTTGTTTTAATGACGTGGATTTTGATACACAATCTACCTATTTAGTATTATCTAAAGAGTGAGATATCAATCTACTAATATGTGTTTTGTAGCAACATGTTTTTTTTCTTAAGATTTTTATGTTAGTTTTAATATGCAGAGGTTAGCCACAAAAATGTTGGGACTAGTGTGTTTGAGTACGAGGTTTCCAGAGGGAGTATCGCTGCAAACGAGGGGCGCAAATGGAATTATGGTTTGCAAAACAACTCAACTTTTAAAGAGCATCATGTTTTGGACCAGTCACAGTCAAAACCGCCGAGTCACATCGCAAATCCTTAATCTTCCCACATGTTATAACGCGCCTTCGCAATTCGCATATGCCCTTTGGGTACTTTTTAGCCTTCATTGTCATGGGCCCACGCCTCACTTTTTTCTTCTTCTTCTTTTTTTTTTTTATAAAAAAATTTGGATCGAACTCTATTTTTTGACATGAATGAAATTTATCGTTAAATGATACTTGTAAACGTTTTTTTTTTTTTTTTCATTTTACAAATACTCTAACATAGCAATATACAATGACCTTATTGGAAAAATTGTTCAGTTTAGTGTTTATATTCATAAATTTTGTACATAAAAGAATTTATTAAGGTGATTGTAGGTATAATTTAACAGTAAATCTGAATTTAGGGTTTAAACATTAAATCACTCGCTAAAACACTAAAAAGCAAGAAAAATATTAAACACCTATCAAGTTTAAAGTTGTTCGACTATTTTTTTTGTTCCCATTGTTTATATTCTATCTTGAGAATAGCAAAGTTGTTTCTTTCAGTCTGTGTGCGGTCACTTTAATTTCTGCTTCCTCCTCTTGATTACTAACAACCCCAAACAAACAACGGAGAGCAGCAGACAAACACAAAAGGCCAATATTGCTGTTATTATTATTTTTATTTTTTATTGGTATCATTATTACTATAGTATAATGTCGTTTTAACAAATCTCAGTTCCATATAATTTTTTTTTAACATGACGTTTGAACATTTACAGGGCAAATACCTTTGGCTAATTAAGTCTTCCTAAGACAAAAATGCCTACTAAAAATACCTTTATCATTTTTGAACAAAATAATAATGTGCGATAGAAACTTCCTATTATTTTCTCTTTTGCTGGAAAAGTTTGTATTTCATTGTAGAAAAAGGTTGCCCACCGCAACGCCGTAATCCCAATTATATAATTTTTCTGCAGGTGATTTAATAAGAATAATCATTATTATGTAACACGAAATAAATACAAATATCTCCTTGTAAAAATTCATAAATATATTAATAAATAATATACTACCCCTAAACAATGAGATTATATATTTAAATAAAAATCATTTTGACCAAACAATTTAGTTAGAATTTAAGTTCCAATTTGCTATCGTCTAAATCTCTTATGCTATAGTGAAAAGTAAAAGTTTACTATAATATAAAGCTCTCACATGCTATAGCGTTTAAGTTTCAACTATAAGTTCTAACTTTGTTTCCAAATACTCTTTATAAAAATTAACGAAAGAGTTGCCCATCTCAATCCATAATCAGTATTGTCAATCGAACCTATTGGTGGTTTCTATTTTTTGTCGGGGTTAAGTTGCTAAATGTGATTCGGTTTTTCGTGCTTGAATTAGTGTTTGTAACTTTCAAATTTGAAATGCTGTTATCATTTCCAGAAAAAGCCATATAACGTTAATAAACACTAGTTGAAAAGCATGCGCTTGGGCTAGTGTAATTAACATTTTAACAAAAATAAAAATAAAAAAACCAAAAAAAAAGTTTTTTAGGTAAAATGCTTCGGGTGGTTAAAAGAAAAAAAAAGTTATAAAAACAACGAAAAAAAACGTTTCGGCTAGAAAATAAAAAAAAAGTTTCAAAAAAAAAATAAAACGTTTCAAGTTTCGAGTGTCTTGAAAATATCATGCGAAGTTTATTTAAAAAAAAAAAGCTACTTTGCTTTAATAAACACTAGTTGAAAAATTCACGTTTTTCGTGAATATATTAAACATGTTAACAAAAAAATAAAAATACAAAAAACCCAAAAAAATCAGTTTTTTATGAAAAACTTCTCAAGCAATTAAAAAAAAAACGTTTCGAAAGATAAGAGAAAAACGTTTTAGTCGGAAAATAAAAAAACATTTTGCAAAAAAAGATTAAACATCTTAACATCATCAAAAAAAAAAAAAACCCAAAATATCATAAATTATAAAACTTAAAGAAGCATTCAAAAATCAAGTACAGCAGTATTGTAATACAACATTTGGTGTGATTCATCGCGTAACAAGGTTATATACTTTTCTATCACCGATACACTAAAAAAAAAAAAAAAAAAAAGTCGTATGCCATAAGAGTCGTACAAATCTTTTTTGTTTCTCAAAGCAGAAAAACAGCGGAAGCTGGAAAGGTAAAGGTAAACTACTGCGCGAGCCCACCAAATTCCAGTCTTTGCTTCTCTCTCTCCAACTCTCTCTCTCTGTCTCCGCGATTTTACCGAAGAAAACAAACTCAGGAAGATCACAATTCCAAATCTGAATCCAAATCAGTGTATAAAATTGATTTCTTGGTTAATTTTTCTCTCTACCTTGGTAGGACATTGAAGAAAAGGAGCTTGCGAGTTCATCATCGACTCACTGAGTTGTCGCCAAACGAGTGTTCCTTTTGGAGTTTAGGAATGGCGAATATCGACATAGAAGGACTACTGAAGGAGATTCCGAACGATGGGCGAGTGCCGAAGACGAAGATTGTGTGCACGCTGGGACCGGCGTCTCGGTCGGTGGAGATGATCGAGAAGCTTCTCAGGGCCGGCATGAACGTCGCTCGATTCAACTTCTCTCATGGAACTCACGAGTACCATCAGGAGACTCTGGACAATCTCAGGACCGCCATGTCCAACACTCGGATCCTCTGCGCCGTCATGCTTGACACAAAGGTCCTCTCTTTCTCTCTCTCTCTCTTGCGAAAAGATCATTTGCGAATGTCCTGCGAAAATGGAAGTTTTGGTCTGGAATCAGAGTTTTCTGGAAATCGATATAAAAGTTAAACTTTTTTTTAATTTTTTATTTTTTGCCCGTTATTAGGTCTGCAATCTATTTAATTAGTTTATTCTACTGAATCTCTTTTGAGTGACGTAATCTGTGAAAAGCATTGTGGTATAAATACGAACGCATCCAATTTTTTGCTATTGACTTGGTTTGTCACTCCGTCTTTGAATTTTGTGGATGGTTTTGGTCATTGGGCAAATGTAAGGAATGGAATTCGCAGCTGCTTTCCATGCGCAGCCTTTTTAGGGGTTTGGAAAAGCTTGGATACCATAATATTGGAAAATCAGTTTAGCTTAACACAATCTAATCCTTTTTTCTTTTAATTAAATAAAAAAGAAAAGCATACTAAGCAACAACTCGAACCTGATGAATAGAAATCTATGAAATATACAGCATTGCTTGGTAGATTACAACCTGACGTAATGGTACTCTTAAAAGTATTCTTGACATATATTTTATTTCCAAAGAAACTCATTTGTTAAAGAGTAATTTAGGTTTATCTTTATACTCTTGAGAAATTTTGGCTTTGTGGACTGACAATGCTATAATATATTAGTTTGGCATGATTTGTGTTCCCGTTGATATTATCTATTTTTGGGTTATGATGCTCGTAGACATGGCTTACATTCTGGATATGTTTTCATTTGCGTGAAGTGCTAGCTACAATGACATTTACATTTTCCTGGCCATGAATTTGATTTGTCTTTTTCCTTGCAGGGACCTGAGATTCGAACTGGCTTCCTGAAGGATGGAAAGCCTATTCAACTTAAGGAGGGTCAGGAGATCACGATCACTACTGATTACAGCATAAAGGGTGATCAGGAGATGATTTCCATGAGCTACCAAAAGCTGGCTGTGGACTTGAAGCCTGGAAATACCATTTTATGCGCAGATGGTACTATTACCCTGACTGTCTTGTCTTGTGATCCAAAGGCTGGGACTGTGAGGTGCCGTTGTGAGAACACTGCAATGCTTGGAGAACGAAAAAACGTCAACCTTCCTGGTGTTGTGGTGGACCTTCCAACCCTAACTGAGAAAGACAAGGAAGATATTCTTGGATGGGGTGTTCCAAACAAAATTGATATGATTGCCCTTTCTTTTGTACGCAAGGGATCAGATCTTGTGCATGTTCGTAAGGTTCTTGGGCCTCATGCTAAGCGTATTATGTTGATGTCAAAGGTATGCTATTCCTTTCGGTGCTTCACTTGTCCTGATGTTATTTAGTTGGATAGGCTAGATATCATGTAGCCATGTGTGTTAGATATTATTCATCTATTATGAGTGTACGCATATATGATGGATCTGCAAGGCTGAAGTAGTGAGTTACATGAGTAAATTAAAGCTTGCTTTAGCTTATTAGAAGTAAATATGCCAATGTGGTGTCTTTTTTGGCAGCGTACCTTTGCCTGTTCTCTTTCAATTATGCCCATAAACAAATCATTGATACAGTTTGTATTGCTATGTTTGCAACCATAATCTCCTATGCATTTGGGTCTATGCATGTTTTCCTGCATTGTTGGTTTGCAAAGCAGTAATATGTTGATAAATGTTTGGAGACGTTACACTTGCTTGTTTTGTTGCTTTGGAAATATTTTTGACTTTTGTTGGAAATTTTAGATTTTTTGATTATTTTGGTTAAAATATGCAATTTTTTTAGACCAACTAGTTAATATTTGTTTCTGTGGTTTCTCTTAGGTTGAGAACCAGGAGGGAGTCATCAACTTTGATGAAATCTTGCGCGAGACTGATGCATTCATGGTTGCTCGTGGTGATCTTGGAATGGAGATCCCAGTTGAGAAGATCTTCCTGGCCCAGAAAATGATGATATACAAGTGTAATCTTGTGGGTAAGCCTGTTGTCACTGCCACACAAATGCTCGAATCCATGATCAAGTCTCCAAGGCCTACCCGTGCCGAAGCTACTGATGTTGCTAATGCAGTTCTTGATGGAACCGATTGTGTTATGCTTAGTGGTGAGAGTGCAGCTGGGACCTATCCAGAACTTGCTGTGAAGATCATGGCTCGTATTTGTATTGAGGCAGAATCTTCTCTTGACTATGGAGCAATCTTTAAGGAAATGATTAGGTCAACCCCTCTTCCAATGAGCCCATTGGAGAGTCTTGCATCCTCTGCAGTGCGAACAGCTAACAAAGCCAAAGCGAAACTTATTGTTGTGATGACACGTGGTGGTACCACAGCCAAATTGGTAGCCAAATACAGACCGGCTGTTCCAATCCTCTCTGTAGTTGTTCCAGTGTTGACGACAGACTCATTTGACTGGACCTGCAGCGATGAGACTCCCGCAAGGCACAGCCTGATCTACCGGGGTTTGCTTCCCCTACTGGCAGAAGGATCCGCTAAGGCCACCGATGCGGAATCTACCGAGGTGATCTTGGAAGCTGCATTGAAATCAGCAATCGAGAGGGGGCTGTGTAAACCTGGTGATGCAGTTGTGGCACTTCATCGTATTGGAACCGCCTCCGTGATTAAGATCTGCATAGTGAAATGATGTGGTACATGCAGATTACCAAAATTGCTATGTTAAAACGGTGATAAGCTGGACCTATATTTTCCTTTTGAGTAATTATATGTTATGTAGCCTTCAGAGCACTAAAAGTCAGTTTTCGGCCATTTTTCCTTGAGCTTTGTTGGAGGGTTGAGCACCTCTGGATTATCTTGCTGTTATGTGTTTCTGTTATTGGAGGGTTGAGCACTTCTAGATTATCTTGCTGTTATGTATTTTTCTGTTAGTTAATGTTATGACTGGTCTTAATTCTGGTATGGTACAAAAATAAGGCTTGGCTCTTTTGTAATCCTTGTCTTTTGCGTCTTTGCACGTTCTTTTCTTGAAAGAAAAAAAAAAAAGGTACAGCGGCCTGGCTTCTTAGCACCAAAGGTTGTGAGAAGAAAGAAAGTCTACTAAGGGGTAGGTTATTCTACTCCATCCGCTGCTTGTGGACTTGCCTGCCGACTGAGTGCATGTGATGCGAACAAGAAAATGAAATAGAATTAAAATGTGAATAAGAAGATGAAATCGGATTAGAATAAGCTTAAGAATCGAAATACAATAACCATAAAAGAAGTGATTATTTCCAACCCTAACATTTGGTTGAACATTGGACAGAATGTGCATAAGAAACTGACATAGAATGTGAAAGTAAATATGAACAGAAATATAATGGAACCAGAATGAGTGATTATTTTCAATTCTAGTTGGTTAAACATTTGATTATTAAATGTGATGACATATTAACTTTTTTGGCAAAAATGACCATATAATTCAATTTCAATAATACTTTTGCATTTAAATGGTGCGACACTCCCTTTCAAAAAAAAAAAAAAAAATCGTGAGACGGGTGGTTTAATGTACCTGGGAGGGGCAATTCAGGACATCAGTCTTTGTATTTACGCGTCTATTGATACTTTTTATTCTACTTTTTACAAACTTTTTTAATAATTTTTTTATTACTATATTACCCAATAATAAAATTACTTTAAGGACAAAAAATACTCATTACACACCCTACCTTACAAACATATTTGACATTTTAAAAATTTATTGTGCCCTTAGTCTTTCATAAGATTAAAAATTGTTCTACCGTCAAAGAGCCTCCCTACAAAAAAAAAAATAAAAAAAACATATATATATATATATATATATGTGGTTTTTTTTTCAAAATTCTTATTTTTATTCAATTTTTATTGTTTCATATATATTAATTATATAAATTATTGTTAGTAATGAACTGTGCGAATTGTTTGATTTATAAATAAGTCTTTACAAATCTTGAGTGATACTATCATTATAGTTTCTAATAAAGGAATCCATAATCTGATTCAATAAAAAGAAAAACAATATAAAAAAATTACCATTTAATAAAAATAAATAGTATCTTTCTCTTTGTTTAACTGAAGGAAGCACAAATTGTTCTATTTGTATGCAAACCTTTCGAATCATTTGATTTGTTTACGAACCTTAAGAATCATGAGTATATTATTTTTATAACAAATTATCAAAACTATGGTTTTCTTCACAAAAAAAGAATAACATTTGGGATAAAAAAATTGAAAGTTTGGTAATTAGTTGGTGGGTGGAAAAAGGAAATACAATACTATAATTTAGTTAGGGACTTTTTAATATTTTAAAAGGGATGTAACAAGTAAGATGAATGGTGGTTGTTGATGCTTTGCTTGCTTCGCTGGTGATCAACGCCACATGTGGCTGCATACAGTGGTCGAACTACCTTCCTTGCTCATCTCGGCTTCCCAAGATGAACCTGCTACATGAAGAGGGACACTTCAGAGATCAAGGGGACACCAGCGTGGTATTGGCCAAAGACTCTCTGACGCTCAAGTCAAATACCTACTCAACCAAAATCGGGAGTAGGGTTAGGTGAGAAAGTCCATGTTATCTCTCAAATGGAGCAAATGCTTTCAATTTATAGGCCACCACCTGGGCTGGGTATTAGGTGGGTTTGACCCATGATACGGTTGTCCCATTAGGTGGTGTCAGGTGGTAGATAACATGTGGCACGATCCCAGAGGAAGGTTAGCCCCTCATCCGAGGGCTGATATGAGGCCATGTTTTGACCTTTGAAGATGAGTTGCTCCTTGGATGTAGACCATATCTGTCAATTCCTGAGTACATGTTCTTCTTGAGAAGACAACGTCTTGCATGGCGGCTAGCGGAGACCTTCGAGGAGCACCTCGAGAGGAAGTGCTGATCAAAGGGGAGTTATGGATGTATCTGAAATAGTTGTGTCCGAGTAGGGTGGTCGGACAGCTGACGAATGGTCTCCGAAAAAGGAGCATTGAGCACACCCCCAACAATAGCCCTCCAATGTGGTCGATGCTCGGCCTGGGTGTAGTTTGCTAAAGGTTGGTCGGCTGAAGATGTTCTTCAAATTTGTCTTCACGATTTTGGAATCTAAGAGGCCAGTTGGTCAAGCTCGGCTTGACAGATGTCAGCTTGTGATTGGTCATTTCCCTAACGACAACAATTATTGCGTCTCTTTGATTTTCATGTCTGATCTTAAGCTATAAATAGGGGTCGACTTCCACCATTTTAGCACATATTGCTTCGAAATTTCTAAGTCTTTGCGTTTAGTTGCTGAGCAGGAAAGCTAATGATCTCGAGAAATTTTTTGACTCGATCAATCAATAACGAACAAGAAATTCTTGGACATGAACATAAGTAGCTTAAGCAATTCCTAGAATCATTCATTAAATATTTCTTGGTCGGATGAGGGCATTGAGATCAACCAAGCAGAGTCTGAGGATAAGGGGAGCACAAGGAATTTCTAGATCTACTTGAAGGCATAGTCCATATTAGGCCATGTTGGGGTGAAGGCCCTTACATCGGGCGGCCACCTTAGGTACATCTCAAGTAATTGATTGGGAGCATGCTCGCCTGGGGGCCACCATAGATAGGCCGAGCTCCTTTGGCCAGAACGTGGCAGTTGAGGCCCATGTAGTGGGCGAAGTGACCATCGAGGAAGATGTTGCCAAAGAGAGGCAATTAGTCCAGGGAGGTGATGATACCGAGGACAAGAATGAGGTGATGTCGGCTTTAGAGACCAGAGTTTGGGGTGTAGTGGTCTACCGGGTGTGTCGACCTGATCAGACTTCAGCAACAGAGTATACTTCGACGATGACACAAGCTCAGCTGGAAACCCTTCGTCATACTATATACGGAGTTCTTTTGAGCAGGATTCCACATTCCACTTCATCCTTTCCTGCACCGAGGCCTTAATAATCTGAATGTGTGCCCTACTTAACTTAATCTAAACTGCTATAGCTCCCTAATCAGAATGTACGTACTATGGATGTACGTACACGCAACCAGAGATATCGTGGGAAGCCTTCAAACAAATGTTCAAGATGAAGAAGCTTCCCTGATGGGTTGGGTGGTACTACTTCATCGCGTTCACAAAGGATTGCATCCTCAACATCCCAGAGTTAGATAAATTATAGAAGTTCGAGTGGTTCTATGTTGGGAGAAGGTGGCTATCCTAGGCTCGAAGAGGTAGTTCTTGTCGATCATGGTTGTGCTCATGAGATTTGAGCAGGGGCACCAATGGTCAAAAAGGTCGTGGGCACCAAGGGCACTTATTGCAGCTGTCGAGGATCTAATGATGAAGCCTGAGGTTATTTAGCAGTAAAGATTTTTGCTAAGCAAAACTAGCTTGGCCAACTACAATTGGTTCAAGGGGTCCCACCTTAACCAACCCCCGTAAAGACAACGTTCCACTTGTTCGGGCGGCCGAGCAAGTGACGATAGCTAGGCATAACATCGTCGACATTCGAGGGCCGAGTTCTTACTGACCCAGGTGTCCTAGTGGGGAAGCCATCATCGTCTAGTTCTAAAAACTCTTCTAGTGTTCCCTCGGTTTGGGGTTGCCCATCACCGATGAAGACCTCGAGGATGTGATTAGGCTGCTCTACGCACTAGGCCTACTTTGGACTAAAGGTTTGGCCCGAGGACCTTCCCTTTTTCCCTTTTTTGATGGTTCTTTTCCCAACCTTCTTTTAACTTTGCTTTTCTTGTTTTGTAGACATGTTGGCCTGTCAACTTTCTAGGGAGGACAGGCTCCAGTAGATGGCAAAGCTCTACCACTAGGGCAAGGGTAAAGGCATGATCAGGTCAAAGAGGAAGAGACCCAAGCATGCTAGGCAGCCTGAAGTCATTGTCCCCCTGAGCACCTTACCGCCCGGGCAAGTGTCTGAGGGGGCTTCGACATGCTGAGTTGCTCCACCTTCTCCAACGATAGTCCCTCCAACCAAGCAGCCAACGAGGTGTCGACCCCATGTGCCCTTCCATCATTGAGTGCCTTGGGGATGTCATGCCCTTAAAGTATTACTTCGTCTCCATCCGACACGCATTCTACTAGGACTGCTATGACATGGCCTTTCGACAGATTGTTCAGGTGAGTTTGGTTTAGAATTCTAAGCTTTTTTTACTTGGCACTTTCAATTGTCTTCACTAACTTTTTTACCCTAGAGGCCTGCGTGACCTTGAAGATAGCCGACCTCAAGGCAGAGCATCAAGTGAACACTGAACAAGACAAGGCTGAAAAGATCATTAAGGACAAGAACTAGGTTGAGAAAAAGCTAAAGGAGTGTACTGGCGAGCTAACACGACAAGGCTGACCTAGAAACGGCCAAGGTAGAGGCTGGTCAGGCTCAAGAGGATACTCGAAAGGGTCAAGCAGGACCTCCTCAGGGCACAAGAGGCAGCCTAGGTGACAAGAGATGAACATGAGAGGTTGCCTTTGGGAGGAGCTACTAGGTAGACTAAACCAAGCGGTGGATGACTTCAAGCACTCCAGTGAGTTTGATGACAATTATTACCTCGGGATGAAGGATTTACAATGCTACCTTCTGGCGAAGCATCCAGAGGCCGTCGCGATGGACTAGTCGCTTGTGGTTGACTGCAAGGAGGAGAAGGGGGTGAGGACATGAAGACTCGAGCTCTAGCCAAGCAGGACAACAATGGGCAAGAACAAAGCACTAGCCAAGCAGTCTTAGACTTGGACGCCAAGGAGGCCGAGGACAACGCTCAGCCTTAGAATTTGGGTTCTAGTTCTCATCCTCCCTTTTCTTCTTTTGTTTTTTTGTTTTTACTTATGCCCGAGTATGCGAGGTGCCCGACTATTGTTCTTCTCCTAGACATTCATTTTTTGTAATAATATTTAAATTTTCCAAGTTGAATTGCTCGGATTAATCTTGATTTATTTTTTTATTATGCATATATATATTTTATGTGTTGAATAGAAGCATGTTTTGCTTCGTTTTTGGGTACGGTGGCACCATAATAACCTTGTACTGCCCAAACTTATTGAATCCTTTAGGATTTCTAAAAGTCTAGTCATGATTGGGCTTTTTATTCCTTGGGTTCTAACTAGTGCTCGGTATGATCGGGGTCGGATAGTCCGTGATACGATTGGACTAGTAAACTGGTGTTTCAAGTTCACTTATGGTCGGGATTTATACCAACCAGCCCCCCAGTTGGGAATTAAAACGGCCCCCCTCGTCGGGATTTAATTTGCCTTCTCTAAGGTTGGAGTTAAAAAAAGGTGGGCCGAGCTTGATCTATGTCGTTGTCTCGGCCTATATTTCACTTGGAGGAATTCTTGAATTTATATTTTCATTGATGTTTTCTTTTGTGCAATCATATTTTTGCCTGATCGGCAGATCTTTAAAATCTATTACAAAAAGAATATCAGGGCCAAAGGTCAAAAAAGCTGATTTGGTTCCTATGTTAGCAGTAGAACTTCTCCAAGTGCTTGGCTATTAGACATAGTGCTTTAAGGAGTAAAATGTTGTAATTATTTTTGGAGACATTTTATCAATAAAGACTTTATTTATTATTCATACACTAATATTGTCCTATTTATGTTCATTTCTACTGAATGTTTGATAAGTAAACAAAAGTCTAAAACTGTCGGCCTAAACTTTTAAGAATCATATATATGATGGATAGATTATATGGAAGACATGAATCTTAAAGGTGATGGTCTAAATCATAAGACCCACAATCGAGGAAATAAGGTTGGGTGCTTTATTCATGCTAAGATTGTTATATTGTCGACATCCCTAATGGGGATGGCTTGTCTTGGTCATCAAAGTGGGACTCCGCGAGTAGAAACATTGGTGCAATGTCATAGGTGACGATGCATTGGATCAGGACATAAAAGTTGAATTGATTTGGTTAATAATTTTATTTGTGCAAATTAATTCACTTTAGACAATCATATGTGTTGTATCTTAATCCTGAAATGACTAATGAGCCTGTATTGTTCACTTATGTCTTTTGATGTACCAAAGGGTGACATCTTGACTTAATGATGGTACGTATATGGGTATGTTGGAGACATGACTCTTAAATGCACGTAGACTTGTTATTTATAGATATGGAATCCATAGCTCTTTTTTCAAAGTTAATGATATTTTCTTATATGTGTTATCCTGTAATTGGAAGATTAGAGTGCTCAACCGTTTAGATACATAGGTGTAACTAGGGGTGGCAAAACGGGTTAACGGGTCGGGTTCGTGTCGGGTTGGAGTTAATTTTTACAAAATTAGGTCGACACTAACCCGACCCGTGACCCGAACGGGTTGAGAATTTTCAACCCTAACCCGACCCGTTTTGACACGGGTTGACACTAACCCGACCCGTGTCAACCCGTTTCTTATGCACAGTGTCAAAAAATAATAACCCGTGACCCGATTTTGACCCGTAACCCGATTATGACCCGCAACCCGCCTCTAACCCGCCCACATTAATATATATAATATTAAAAAAAATTAAAATTAGAAGAGTTTCATATCACTTCAACAAGAAGATGAGTGATAAGAGAGGTAAGGTTTGATATTTTAAGAGCTTATATTATATATGAAATAATATTAATTTTTTAAAAGTTAATTAATTAAATACGGGTCAAAAACGGGTCATTTTAGTGTCAGACGGGTTGACCCGAACACGACCCGTTTTTTGACGGGTCAGTTTCGGGTCGACACTAAAATGACCCGTGGTTAAATTTTCCGACACTAACCCGCAAAAAACGTGTCGGATTCGTGTCGTGTCGTCGTGTCGCAACCCGTATTGCCGGCCCTAGGTGTAACCGAATGGTATACTACCTATGGCTAGTAAGTATTCTAATAGTGTTAATGGAATGTAAGATAAAAATAATAGGAAAGGTAAAATAGAATTTATCCTTAAACCGATCATGAATATCCTATGTGTTGGAAAAATAGTGCGTAGTAGAATTTTAAAATTTTTTTTATACTAGAGTATTTTTAAAAACACAAGTTTGACATGCTATATGCATAAATTAACTAGATCTTACTAACCTTGTTTGCCAAAAAGCTCCTACAATCGATGAGGAGTAGTAATGTTATAGAAGAGCTTCAACCAACTAGTCTTCTTTGCTATTCTCTATCCACAATCAATGTGTGTGAGCACACTCGTACAGCTCTTCCACCAGGCGACTCTCCTTCCAACCAATTAAGAAAACCAAAAGCTATAGTTCATGACGTGTAAACAATAGCTCACAAGGAGTTTCAGAGTCTTACTCTTAATCTCTCAATTGATCTAAATAACAATGAGTCTCACTCCCCTTTTTATAGAGGTTGGGCCCAAGGGTTAGTCCTTATCAAATAAGGCCTCAAAATTTGAATTAGGATCAATATATGATAAAAACAACATGAAAATGCGTGATCTATTTATTGTTTGGTTGGCAGGCTAAATTGGTAGATCGACCTGCCGAACTTATTCCATCGACAGGCCGAACCTGTAGACCAGCCTACCGAACTTACGATAAATGATCCTTGCGAATCTTTTATTTTCCACCTGAGATTCTTGGGATAGAATCTTAGTTTAAATAGAAATAACCTAATAGAGAAGTTATCTGATTAGAACAGTCATATCTAGATAATCTTTAGGAAAATAAAAATTCTTGATAATTCAACAAGTTTATCTTGAATTAATTCAAAATTAATCTAACTAATAAATAGACATGAATTATCTGATCCTGATAATTCAACAAGTTTATCTTGAATTAATTTTCACAAAATTAATTCAACCAATAAATAGACATGAATTTCTAATCCTATCGAATTTCAGCCAATCTGATAATTTGACACAAGTCACCAATTATTGGAAAAGCATGCCGTATCGTTACAGGATTTTTTATGAACTAGCAGAAGGGACCTGATGGACCTATATAGTTCAAGCTCCTGAAAATTATAAAGCCCAATATCCCATATATACATTTCATAATTATCAACTCTAACGTTACTCCACTAAAAGCTAAGAGCTGCACTCTCGAACTATATAGAATTACGAAGCCTGTATAGCTAAGTCTCCAAGACATATCATAATGCATCGTATCCCCATAGGATTATCCATAATCAGCTTAAGGATAAATTCTGTCTTACCTTCCTGATTATTTTTCTCTTACGTTCCATTATCTCACCATCGGAAAACTTACCATCCAAAGACGGTATACCATTCGGTTATACCTATGTATCCAAATGGTTGAGCATTCCAGTTTTTCAATTACAGGATAACGCATACAAGAAGATATCATCTACTCCTAAAGAGGAGCTATGGATTCCATATCTATGAATAACAGGTCTACACTATCAAGAGTCATGCCTCCAATGTACCGGCATGCGTACCAACATAAAATATAGATGTCACCCTTTGGTACATCAAAAGACATAAGTCAAGAAACATGCCCACTATTCATCTCAGGATTAAGATAAAATACAAATGATTGTCTAAAGTGAATTGATTTGTTGAGATAGAATTATTAATCTAAATCAATTCATTTTATGTCCCGATCCAATGCATCGTCACCCGTGACAATGCACCAATGTTCCTATTCGTGGAGTCCTCCTCCGATGGCCATGACAAACCATCACCCATTAGGGATATAGACAACATAACAATCTCTATATGAATAAAGCGCCTAACTTTATTCTCTTGATTGCCGATCTTATGATTTAGACTGTCACCTTAAGAATCGTGTCTTCCGCATAATCTGTCCATCATATGCCTAATTCTTAATGGTTTAGACCGACAGTCTCAAACTTTTGTTTGCTTATTATACATTCAATATATATGAGCATAAAGAGGACAAGATTTGGTATATAAATAGTGAATAAATTCTTTATTGATAAAAATGTCTCCAAAAATATATTATATTTTTACTCGTTAGAGCATACGTGTCTAACACTATGAGGATATAACACATTACGATATGTCATTAACGGTTACCTTATTAAAGTTTAGTAATTTTATATAGTTTGAGAGTGCTGCTCTAATCTTTTGGTGGAGTAGTGTTAGAGTTGATAATTATAAAATATATATCTGAGATATTGTATTTTATAATTATAGGAGCTTGAACTATATATGTCCATCAGGTCCCCTTTGCTAGCTGATTATAAATCCTACAATGATACGACATGTTTTTCCTACATATTGGTGACTTATGTTAAATTATTAGATTGGCTAAAATTTGATAAGATTGGATTTAATAATTCATGTTAGTTTATCAGTTGAATTAATTTTATAAATTGATTCAAGATAAACATATTGAATTATTTGGAAAATATTTTATTTTCTATGGGATTATCTGAATATGACTGTTTTAATCAGATAACTTCTCTATTGGGTTATTTGAATTAAAATTGAGGTTTTATCTAAAAATCTTAGGTGAAAAATAAGATATTCTTGTGGATCAAGATTATCGTATGTTCGACAGGCCGAAATGAGAAACTTCAGCCTGCCATGGGGAAAGTTCGATAGGCAGATCGGCCTGCCGACCATGCAATAATTTGTATACATGTTCTATACACGTTTTTCATTAGAAGTTAATCTAGACTTGAATTTTAAGGCCTAATCTAATAAGGTTTGACCCCAAATTCGACCACTATAAATTGGGGATGAGTTTTCTCAGTTATTTAGGTCAGTTGAGAAGCATAGAGTGAGTACTCTAGCTTGAGAAACTCTAAAACTCCCTAAGAGCTATTGTTGAGCATCAAGAACATTAGCTCTAGGTCTTCTCAAGTGGTTGGAAGGAGAGTCACTGGAGGAAGAGTTGTACGACATGTGACCACGCACACTCCGATCGTGGATAGAGAATAGCAAAGAAGACCAGTTGGTTGAGGCTTTTCTAGAACGTTCTTCTCTACATGGATTCGAGTCCACTTCCATATACAAAAGAGGTAGGTAAGATCTATTATTAAGTCATGTATTTAGCATGTCAACTTGTGTTTTGAAAAATACTCTGATTTCAAAATTTTAAAATTCTACTGCATACTCATTTTTTTCCAAAAATTTGTATCAAAGCTAGTGTTTACGTTGATTTTTGGGTTTGTGATCATGCTATATACATGAATTATGTGATATTATTCTTTCCTATGCTTAAATTTAATTGTTTAGAGAGTTGGCAGTCTAGGATTTCTATATAATTAAATGTTGTCATGAGATTATATGGTGAATGCTTATTAATTAATTATGGTTAATTAAATTTTTGTTTAATTATTTATTAATTAATTAATTTGAGTTGATTATGGTTCCTTAGAGGTTAGAATATGTATCTAGGTTTTTCATGTAATTAAATGGCGGTCTATCATCACCGTCTAGGAATTATTATTTTAATTTTAAATTTGTAAAATTTTGTCATTAATAATCATTCGAAGTAAAATTTGTAAAATTTGGAAAAACGCTAAGTTCAACTCGGTCGGCATGCCGAACCCTTTAGGTCTACAAGCCGATGGTCGTAGACCAGCAGGCTGAACTTCCAATTCGACAGGCCAGCAATGGGGCAAAATGTGAGTTCAACTCGGTTGGCAGGCTGAACCCTTAAGTTCAACTGATGGTCAGACCAGCAGGCTGAGCATCTAGTTCGGCAGGCCGATAGAGGGTAGAACATTTTCCAAAAAAGGTATGTTTTTTGGTGTAGTTTTTGATTTTATTTTTGAGACAATTCTGAGAAAAATAAAATTTTATGATGACTAGAAAAATAAAACTTTTAATCTATGAGAGATTAAAGAATTGAAGATGGATGCCACATGAAGAAAGATACAGCTTGAATATACAAGATGAAGAATTGATAATATGTTTCGATTGATCTTTTGTAATTTTTATTTTCTTTTCCTTAGGATGGAACTATTGGAAAAATAGTATGCAGCAAAAAATTAAAAATTTTTAATTAGAGTATTTTCTAAAACATAAGTTTGACATGCTATATGCATAAATTAACCAGATCTTACTAACCTTTTATACTAAAGAGCTCCTTGCAATCTGTGAAGAGAAAAGCGTTTTAGAAGAGCCTCAGCTAACTAGTCTTCTTTGGTATTCTCTATCCACGATCGGAGTATGTATAGGTACACCTTGTACAGCTTTTCCCGATGACTCTCCTTCCAACCAATTGAGAAATACACATAGCTAAGGTTCATAATTTCTAAACAATAGCTCTCAGGGGAGTTTCATAGGCTCACAGACTAGAGTGCTCACTCTTGATTTCTTAACTAATCTAAATAACTGTGAAGTCTCACTCCCTATTTATAGAGGTTAGACCTAGGCATCAGTCCTTATCAGATAAGGCCTTAAAAATTCAAAGCAAGATCAATATCTGATAAATGTCCATGAAAACGCGTAATAAATTTATCGCTCGGTCGGTAGGCCAAACTGGCAAATCGGCCTACCGAACTTACTCTATTGGCAAGCCACCTAAAGATCGGCCTTCTGAACTTACGATAAATGATCCATGCGAATCTTTTATTTTTCACCAGAGATTCTCTATCCATGCGAACTTACTCTATTGGCTTTTTTTCGATTACAATTCATCTTGCTTAGCTCACATGCCTTTCCATATCCTCCACCTAGTCCATGACCTTCTTACCCTTATCTGCAACATGATATAAACTTGAATAAGCTACTGCTTAGTAAGTACATATATTTCTCACAATTTAAAAACATTTCATAAACATCATCATCATCATTTTCATAATAGTGCATTGAGCACATTTTCATAGAAACATATCTTTTATTACTTTGACCATATTAAAACTTATTCCATTTTACTTAAGGGCCCAAGTGTTGCACCATAATCATCATCGTAGGCGCGCCGTCATGAGAGGAAAAGGGTAGCTAATCCTAAACCAAACATGACATCATTACATATCATAACATAATATTGGTGTGCAACACTTATTTAGGTGATATATATATACATATATAAACTTTCATACTTTTGAAATACATCATCATATATGCATAACTTTTGAGCATCAAACTTTCATGAGAATAAAAATGATGGTAAAAATGAAACCATCATAAAATCATCATAGATATTATCATGAACATAATTTCAAACCTTTTATAAAACATATCATGTTGCAGGTGAAAATGTACTTATTTGTATAGCTTACTTAACCTTAACTTAGTAGACTTAGTAGGTGACAACGCCGCGGTTTCGATGTGCTCGCTTCATCATGTGTTCATGTCATACATTCATAAAAATAGTAATTAACATTTACTTTCATAAAACTATAAAATCATCATCACATAATAACTTCTATTTGCATATTCCATCACATATCCTTTCCTTTCATGAAATTACAAATTTCATAACCATTTCATCAATATTAAAGCATTAGCATCACCTGTCAACACAAAACACTTCACTGACCTACATGGATTCAAGACTTAAAAACGTAACATTCACACATACTTTAGGCACCACACTTGACAGGGGTAAAGTTAATACATAAACATATTACCATGACTTTTTCTTTAGTCATAAAAATTACATTAAGTATCTAACACAAGTCATACATAACAAACATGAAATCTGCCATTAACTTACACAGTGAGTCATATATATTCATCATTTTCAAACAATTAAAACACATATATTTTAACTCTAAAATTCATACTAACAACTTAGTAACATATCTTACAATTAAAACACATATATTTCTTGACCATCCTGATCTGACTGTATCCGGAATAAGCATCCATGAAGCTCAGCAGTTCATGGCCGATGGTTGCATCTATCAGCTGGTCGATCCGAGGTGGGGAGAAGCAGTCTTTTGGGTAGGCTTTGTTTAGGCCTACAAAGTTAATGCAGACCTACCACTTCCTATTGACCTTTTTGACCAAGACTACATTCGCCAACCACTCTGGATATGTGACTTCCTAGATAAACCTGGCCTTCAGTGGCTTTTGAACTTCCTCGTTGATGGTGATGTGCATCACTAGATTGAAAGCTCTTCTCTTCTAGATGACCAGCCTATGCCTGAAAGTAACATTCAGATAGTAGCTGATGATGCTTGAGTCAATTTGGGCATGTCTTTGTGGGACTAGGCAAACACATCTTGATATTCTATGAGGAACTTCTCCAGATCCACCCGGATCTTAGGCTTTAGTTGAGACCTGAGCATGACTATTCGATTAGGGTGGAATCCCTAGCAATCCCAAATTGACTGGAGAAGTTCCTCATAGAATATCAGGATGTGTTTGCCTAGTCCCACAAAGACATGCCCAAATTGACTCAAGCATCATTAGCCACTATCCGAATGCTACTTTCGAGCATAGGTTGGTCATCTAGAAGAGAAGAGCTTTCAATCTAGTGATGCACATCACCATCAACGAGGAAGTCATCACCCAAGTCCTGAAATATCTAGATACTGAGAACAAAATTAGCCTCACCCAAGTCCTTCATGTCAAACTGCTTGGTGAACCATAATTTGACCGATGACAATGCCCCAATGTCATAACCAATTAGCAGAATGTCATCTACATAGAGCAGTAGAAAAATGACTTTCCCATCCTTAATGTGTTTATAAAAACATGGCTCATCCACATTTTGTGAGAGCGCATAAGTCTTGATCACCTGATCAAATCTTATGTTCCAAGAACGAGAAGCCTGCTTAAGTCCATAAATTGACTTTAGCAGCTTATAAACCTTACTCTCTTGACCCTTGACCTTGAACCCGTCTAGTTGTTCCATATAAATAGACACATCAAGATAACCATTTAGAAAAGCTGTCTTGACATCCATCTGCCAAATCTCGTTGTCAAGAGCGACAGCTATGGATAAGAGAATCTGGATGGACTTAAGCATGGCTGCAGGCAAAAAGGTTTCCTCATAATCGATTCCTTCCTTTTGCGTATAACCCTTAGCTACCAGTTTAGCCTTAAAGGTTTCAACCTTTCTGTCTACTCCTCTTTTTCTTTTTCTCTTGTAAATCCACTTACACCCTATGGGTTTTACCCCTTCGGGAAGATCCACAAGCTCCCAAACCTGATTAGTCTCCAGAGATTTCATCTCTGTGTTCATGGCCTCTGTCTAGAGTTTTGAATCAACATCCTCCATAGCCTCTGCTTAAGTATAAGGATCCCTATCATGTTCATCCAGTTCAGCCAAGAAGACCTCCCCATTGAACCTATACCCCTTAGGTTGACACCCGATCCTCCCACTACGCCAAAGGCCCTTAAGTTATTGTTCAGGTTCGTTTGGTTTTTCTACACTGATAGGAATGGTTTCATTTGGAACCTCCAGAGTGATCGGATCATTCCTTAACTCCTCAAGCAGTACTTTGCTTCATGGCTTAAAGTCGTTCATGTAACTCTCTTGAAGGAAAGTTGCATTAGTTGAAACCACAACTTTATTTTTATTTGGGTTATAGAAATAACCCCCTTTAGTCCCTTTTGGATATGCTACAAACACGCAAACTTCTGAACGTGCTTCTAACTTATTCGCATCCTTAAACAGGACATGAGCCAGACATCCCCATATGCAAATATGGTTTAAGGATGTCTTCCTACCCATCCACAACTCATGAGGAGTTTTAGGGACCGATTTTGAAGGCAAATTGTTCAAAAGATAACATGCGGTTTGTAGTGCATATCCAAGATCTGCTTCGCAGTCTCATAATCTTCATGTTGAGCCTGCAGTACATTATTCATGCTGGCCATAACATAGCAGCGGGCCTAATCATTTTCATTTTTTCAGGGATCATATACTTGGAATTGCTTATTAGTGGAATCTCCCGTAGGCTCGGGAGGGCAAGGGGTTGTCAACACAAATTTCAGTTTCTTAAAGGAGAGGACGATATCCAGGTTCCGTTTTTAATCATTATAATTCTCTTCGGATAGGTTTTTGTCAAGTATCGAAGATAAAGCATTTTTAGACATTTTTAATCTACAATAAAGAATCATATACCAAACATAAGCAAACATACAATAATAATTTAGTAAGATAACACAATCATGTAAAAACATACAAATGTATTTGTGTCAAAACTTTGAGAATATCATAACCTTACAATGATAATTCCCAACTCAGAATTCAACAAGCTCCTAGGGGAGTTATGCCAAATTCAATTAGGAACACAGATCCCCTCTTAATTAATATATGCCCTCTAGGACCCATATGATCCAGCATATATTAATAATCATTTCTTTGGCCATTAATTTTCTTAACAGAGCTTCTAGGGGAGGTTAATAATAAAATTAACGTGAGTATATAACCATCATTTCAATATTTTATCCATGATTTATAATCACCACCTAGGGGTGTGCAACCATAAATCCTGCTAAAATACCCTATCCTCTCAGAGATCCAATCTGGTACATGATAGAAATCCCTTCCTAGGGTTTGAAACCACCATGTTCTTCCTATGGACCAACAGTAGAGGCCGTAGGTCCTCTCTTCGAAAACCATCTCCCGCTCAATCTTTTGAAATCAAAGTTTTATTTTAAGAACATGCATGAACAATTTTAATATGAGCGGCACTCCCTATTCTATATGACATGTTATCAATATACATGGCAAACTATATTATAATGCAGACAAGCAAAATAATAATAACCGTAATATTATGGTTCTACCCTAGAGAATAGAAAACAACGATTACACGAGAATAATCGAAACATATTATCGACTCTTCATCGTTGAATTCTCAGGTTGTATTCCTCTTTATGTAATGTCCATCTTCAAGTCTTCAATCTCATATGAATCGAATACTTCATATTTTCAGTCATATCCAAATTTAATGTCTCTCAAAATTGTCCCAAAAATAAAATTAAAACTACATTGAAAAAATGCACCTTTTTTGGAAAAAATTCCAGCTCTCTACCGGCAAGCCAATCTAGGTGATCGGTCTACCAGTCATGATCCACCGCCCTGCCAATCTTCACAGATCGGCTTGCCAATTCATGATAGATCGGCCTACCGAACTAGAAGTTTGGCCTATCGCTAGAGCTACCTGATTTTTGCCCCGCTGTCAGCCTACCGAACCTCACGTTTGGCCTACCGATCTGTGACCATCGACCTGCCGAATTGGAGGGTTCGGCATGCCGACCGAGCAGAAATCACCCTTTCCAGAAAATACAATTTTTAATGCAATTCATCAATTTCATTTTCAACAATTCAAAAACATAAAATTAGAGACTCAGAAAATACCTGGAAGTGTCATCATCCATCTTTTAGATCCGCCTTCTAGATCTGTCTTCTCCGAATGATTATTTAATTACAAAATTATTACAAATTTAAAATTAAATAATAATTCATAGGCGGAGATGATAATCCTCCATCTAATTACTTGAAAAAACCAAGATACACATTCTAACCTCTAAGGAAACATAACCGATGTAAATTAATTAATTAATAAATAATTAAATAACCATTTAATCAACCATAATAAATTAATAAGCATTCACCATATAATCCATGACAACATATAAATTATATAGAAACCTAGACTGTCAACTCTCTATAAAATTAAATTCAAGCATAGGAGAGATTAAGATCACAAAATTTATACATATAACATGATCACAAACTCGTAAATTTATGTAAAAACCATGGCACTGATACCAATTGTTGGAAAAATAATACGCATCAGAATTTTAAAAATTTTAGATCAGAGTATTTTCTAAAACACAGGTTTGACATGCTATATGCATAAATTAACTAGATCTTACTAACCTCTGTGTGCCGAAAAGCTCCTGCAATCAGTGAAGAAAAGAAACGTTCCAGAAGGACCTCAACCAACTGGCCTTCTTTGCTATTCTCTATCCACGTTCGGAGTGAGTATGGGCTCACACGTATAGCTTTTCCTCTAGGTGACTCTCCTTCTAACCAATTGAGAGAACCCAAAGCTAATGTTTATGATTTGTAAAGAAGAGCTCTCAAGGAGTTTCAGATTCTTACCAGTAGAGTATCTCTCTTAATCTCTCAATTGTTTAAAATAACTTATGTGACTTACTCCATATTTATAGAGGTTGGGTCTAGGGTCAGTCCTTATCAGATTAGGTCTCAAAAATTTGAATCAGAATCAAATTTGGATTAATATCTGATAAAATCTGCGTGAAAACACGTAATCTTTTTTTTTTTTCGTGCATCGGCAGGCCGATCTACCTAATCAGTAGGCCAAACTTGCCCCATCGGTAGGCCGAACTTAAGGATTGGCATGCCGAACTGTCGAAAAAAGATCTCAGCGGATCTTTTATTTTCCACCCGAGATTCTATAGGATAAAGTCTCAGTTTTAATTCAAATAACCCAATAGAGAAGTTATCTAATCAAAACAACTTTATCTAGATAATCTCTAGGAAAATAAATGAATTCCTAAGAATTCTACAATATCTTGATTTAATTTATTCAAAATTAAATCAACTGATCAACTAACAAGAATTATCCGATCCCAATAATTCAACAAGTTTATCTTAAATTAATTTTATCACAAAATTAATTCAACTGATAAACAGACTTGAATTATTTGATTCTTTCGAATTTCAACCAATCTAATAAATCTGACATAAGTCACCAATTATTGAAAAAGCACGTCGTATTGTTATAGGATATTATGAGCTAGCAAAGGGGACCAAATGGACCTATATAGTTCAAGCTTCTGATAATTATGAAACCCAATATCCCAGATATACATTTCATAATTATCAACTCCAATGCTACTCCATAAAAGCTTGGAGCTGCACTCTCGAACTACATAGAATTACGAAGCGCGTATAGCTAAGTTTCCATGATATATCATAGTGTATCGTATTCCCATAGGATTATCCATAATCGGCTTAAGGAAAAATCCTGTTTCACCTTCCCCATTATTTTTATTTTACGTTCCAATATGTCACCATCAAAAAACTTGCCATCCAAAGACAATATACCATTCGGTTACACCTATGTATCCAAATGGTTGAGCGCTCTAGGTTTTCAATTACAGGATAATGCATATAAGAGGAGCTATGGATTCCATATCCATGAATAACAGGTCTACACCATCAAGAGTCATGCCTCCAATGTACTGGCATGCATACCACTATTAAGATGTGGGTGTCGTCCTTTGGTACATCAAAAGACACAAGTCATGACAACGGGCCTACTATTCGTCTCAAGATTAAAATACAATACAAACGATTGTCTAAAGTGAATCGATTTGCCGAGACAGAATTATTAATCTAAATCAATTCACTTTATGTCCCGGTCCAATACATCGTCACCTATGACAACGTACCAATGTTTCTATTCACGGAGCCCACCTCCGACGGCCAAGACAAAGCATCTCCCAATAGGGATATAGACAACATAACAATCTTTACATGAATAAACCACCCAACTTTATTCCCTTAATTGCGGATCTTATGATTCAGACCATCACTTTAAGAATCGTGTCTTCCGCATAATCTATCCATCATATGCCCAATTCTTAAAGGTCTAGACCGACAGTCTGAGACTATTGTTTGCTTAACATACATTCAACAAATATAAATGTAAAGAGGACAAGATTTGGTATATTAATAATAAATAAATTCTTTATTGATAAAAATGTCTCCAAAAACTTATTACATTATTACTCCTTAGGGCATACATGTCCAACACCTTTAACCCTATGGAGAAAGGATGCTTTAGGCTCTCATTTTCAATATGCCTTGCCTCTAGTGCTGCTCAGGTGAAGCGATTGATATAAGCTCGTGTTAGACATGTATGCCCTCAGGAGTAAAAATGTAATACGTTTTTGGAGACATTTTTATCAATAAAGAATTTATTCATTTATGTATATACCAAATCTTGTCCTCTTTACATTCATATTTGTTGAATGTATGATAAGCAAACAGTAGTCTGAGACTGTCAGTCTAAACCTTAAGAATTGGGCATATGATGGACTGATTATGCGGAAGACACGATTCTTAAGGTGACGGTCTAAAACATATGATCCGCAATCGAGGGAATAAAGTTGGGTGCTTTATTCATGTAAAGATTGTTATGTTGTCTATATCCCTCATGGGAGATGGTTTGTCTTGGCCATCGGAGTTGGACTCCGTGAATAGAAACATTGGCGCGTTGTCATAAGTGACGACGTGTTGGATCGGGACATAAAGTGAATTGATTTGGATTAATAATTCTGTCTTGGCAAATCAATTCACTTTAGACAGTCATTTGTATTGTATCTTAATCCTAAGATGAATAGTGGGCCTGTTGTCTCAACTTGTGTCTTTTGATGTACCAATGGGTGACTCCCACATCTCTATAGTGGTATGCATGCTGGTACGTTGGAGGCATGACTCTTGATAGCGTAGACTTGTTATTCATAGATATGAAATCCATAGCTCCTCTTTAGGACTAATGATATCCTCTTCTATGCGTTGTCCTGTAATTGAAAAACTAGAGTGCTCAACCATTTGGATACATAGGTGTAACCGAATGGTATACTATCTTTAGATGGTAAGTTTTCTAATGGTGAGACAATGGAATGTAAGGTAAAAATAATCGGGAAGGTAAGATAGAACTTGTCCTTTAGCCGATTATGGATTATCATATGGGGATACGATGCACGATGATATGTCATGGAGACTTAGCTACACGAGCTTCGTAATTCTATAAAGTTCGAGAGTGCAGCTCCAAGCTTTTAGTGGAGTAGCGTTGGAGTTGATAATTGTGAAATGTATATCTAGGATATTGGGTTTCATAATTATCATGAGCTTGAACTTTATAGGTCCATTTTTGTCCCTTTTGCTAGCTCACAAAATCCTGTAACGACACGGCGTGCTTTTTCAATAATTGGTGACTTATGTTGGATTTATCAGATTGGTTTAAAATTTGTAATAATCAAATAATTCATGTCTATTTATCAGTTGAATTAATTTTGTAAGAAAGTAGTTCAAGATAAACCTATTAAATTATTGCGATCAGATAATTCTTGTCTGTTTATCGGTTGTTTTAATTTTGGACAAATTAGAACAAGATAAACTTGTAGAATTCTTGTGAATTGATTTATTTTCTTAGAGATTATCTTGATAAAGTTTGTTTTGATCAGATAACTTCTCTATTGGGTTATTTGAATCAAAACTGAGACTTTATCCTTTAGAATCTCGGGTGGAAAATAAAAGATTTACGGAGATTTTTTCTCTGGAGTTCGGCCTGTCGGATGACGTGTTCGGCCTGTCGATCAGTAGGAGATAAGATTACGTGTTTTCACGTGGATCTTATCAGATACTGATTCAAATTTGATTCGGTTTCGAGTTTTTGAGACCTAATCTGATATGGACTGACCCCAGGACCAATAACTATATAAAAAGGGAGTGAGTCTCATGATTTAAAAAAAAAAAGATCAATAGAGATCAATTTGAGAGATTAAGAGTGATACTCTTCTAGTGAGCATCTGAAAACTCCCTGAGAGCTTTTGTTCACAAATCACGAGCACTAGCTTTGGGTTCTCTCTATTGGTTGGAAGGAGAGTCACCGGTGGAAGAGTTGTATGTGTGAGCCCACACTCACTCCCGTTGTGGATAAAGAATAGCAAATAAGACCAGTTGGTTGAGGCTCTTCTGGAACGTTACTTCTCTATATAAGTTACAGAGGTTCTTCAGCACACTGAGGTTAGTAAGATCTATCTAATTTATACGTATAACATGTCAAACTTGTGTTTTGGAAATTACTCTGATGGAAATTTTTTTTAAAATTCCGCTGTGCACTTTGTTTCCAACATCTCGCACATCTCCTCTCCTTGCTTGATGATGTAGAGGTGAGTCACTTCTTTTCTTCTTATTATGGATAGGGTAAAGGCTATGGAGAAGGCATTGGATAGCTACTAGAAAGAGCTCACAGTGCCCGACTCTATGTGACAAAACCACTATCGAGTCGAGCTGGTCAAGGTTAATGATAACGTCTGCACATAGCAACGTCGTTGGCATTCTAGGGCATCATGTGGCCCGTGTAAAGCTAAAGGTGTTCATCCATTTCAGTTGTTCCATCATGAACCTTAATCTATAGCACCTTAAACTTGTTTAGCATTGGGGCTCTCATGATGGCAACAATGAAGGGTGGGTCCGGCATACCACCTTCATCCACCCTATAGCAGTTGTTTTGCATCTGATTAATCAGCCGCTATGGGTCTCGTAGTTGTTGGCTATTAGTATCTGCGGGCAACTCAACTCTATACAAGGTGCCAAACTTTACCCTCACGTCATCTCTAGCATCTGGTTGGTTTTAGGGGAGGCAAGGCCCCCTAGTCTCGAGCCTGTCAAATATTGAGGCCTAGGAAACTTACGAGGAGCAGTCATGGCCATCCTAAGGCCCGAGCCAACTATCTCTGACTAGTCAATTGCTCCGGGAAACACCTTTTGAGTCCTGGGGCCTAGCATGCTCGAAATCTCCCTCACTATGAGAGCTTTCCCTTTGCCCTACTCGACCACTTGCCTGGTCTTTCTAGGTCAGCAGAAGGAGAGCGAGGAGTGGCTATTGTGCTTGTTGCTGTTGTTGTGCCATCTGTTGTGTGACATAGTGCATTGCAACATTCAGTTCATGGATCAGGTCTTGTGCAGTTGGGGTACTCTGCCTTCATTGCCTTGGCCACCTGATCAGGACCTAGCTACATGGGGTCTTCCACAAGGTCTACTCTGATTCTGGTGCTGGGCATTCCCCAACCCCTTCTATCGGGGAGCTTCATCCTGGGTATTGCCTTTGTTGGCCATACTAAATGAAGATGTTTTTGGGTTTTGTTGGATTTTGTGATTCAAATAAGCAGCAGAAAATTAAAATTAATTCCCACAAAACCCTCGCAGGATCCATGCAATTCGATTAGATTGATAGAAAAGCCATAGAATTTTACCAGGATAACAAAAAGGGGCAAGATTTATGGAAGGAGGAGAACGGGTTCACTCTGGTGACACCCTAACTCAAGCTTTTTGTATTCAGGATCAGATTCAGACATTGTTACTTAGAGCAATGCCCTCTACAAGTATCCACATGGATAGACTCTCTCAAAATGAATTGGTGTGCTAGCACCCTCTCCTTTGCGTTAAATGACTCTCTCTAATTTTTAGGGTTTTTAATGTTCTTGCCTTTTAGAATAATAGAACGCCTTCTTTCTTCTTAATTCGGCTAGAAACCCTAAATCAGATATATATATATATGTATATATATCAATTGACTTCGAGATAGAGTTAGATTTTAAGTAGGGTAAACTGTAATTCAAATATGATTTAGAGAATCTAGATAATGTCAGTAATTTGAATATGATTTAGAGAATCTAGATAATTTCAGATTCAATGAACCTAGACATATGTATTATATTGAATTTGGACATTATCAGGTTCATTGAACCTAGACACAGTAAACCCAAAATTCATTTTTGGTCTGTTCTAAGTGTGCGACCCTGTAGGTCACATAACGTTAGTAGTGGGCTTGAAATTCTGTTTCTGGCCCACAAATAAAAAGCAGTCTCTAGCAAGACATTATGATTACCCAAGTTATGCGAATGTTAATAATCTAACAAAACCTAATCCACAAAAAGTATTAAAGTCCTTTTGTCACTAGATACCTTGATTGAACATAAGGCATGGTTTATGTCAACCTTATACTATTCAATCATATTATTTCTCGATTTTAAGTAGACTGATATTGATAACCTTTATCAATTCATTCCAGTATGGCCATATATTTTTCTTCAGTCTAACTTATCAAGGGGCCCATAGATATCTTTCTCATAAGAAATTAGGGACAAATTCCTTCTTAATCACTCATATTCCTCACATGATTCACTCTATATCCAACAACAATCCATTCCATCATCCTGTTAAAGATAATATTAGAATGTGTCAAAATATAGAACTTGTCATGTAGGAAACAATGGTGATTTCAGGTCAGAGGGCTAGGATAATACTATTGTGATGAGAATCACTTATGACAATTATCCATGCAGTATTCTCATAGCGGGTCGATCCAATACATCATTTCTCAAATATGTATCCATGAGTTGACTTAGTATCTCATACACATGATTAGTAAAACATAATCATCAATCAAACTTCATGCTAGTCTTCATTCATTATTTATCCTAATAATAATGACTGACTAGGGATAATTTAGAATAGAATTAAATTTTCACCTAAGAGTTTTACTATCAAGTCACATACTTGATGACCTTAAGCAGAATTAACTATTCATACAATTAGAATCAAAAACAATAATGAAAATGCCTCTTTATTAATAAAATGCAAATGTAACAAAGTCAAAATGTGGTCATTACATAATTAGCCTAGGGCACATCACTAACAGATGTTAGTGATGATAATGCTGAAAGGGCATAGGGCCCTCCTTCTAATGCCAAATGTTGACTATTGCTTGCTTCACTGGTGATCAACTCCACATGTGACTACGCATGGTGGTTGGACTGCCTTCCCTACTTATCTTGGCTTCCTAAGGTAAGCTTGTAACAAGAAGATGGATGCTTCAGAGATCAAGGGGACACCAGTGTGGTGCCAGCCAGAGGCTCTCTGAATGCTCAAGTTAGGTACTTGTTCGGTCAAGATCAGGAGTAGGTTTAGGTGAGAAAGTCAATGTTACCTCTCAAATGGAGTAACTGCTTTCAATTTATATGCCACCACTTAGGCCAGGTGTTAGGTGGGTTTGATCCATGATCTGGGTATCCCATCAAGTGGTGTCAGGTGGTAGCTGACTAGTGTCATTATCCTAGAGGAAGGTTAGTTCTCCATCTGAGGGCTGATATGAGGCCATGTGTGGACCTTTGAAGATGAGTTGCTTCTTGGGTGTAGGCCATATCCATCCATCCCAAGCACAGGTTCTTCCCGAGGAGACGACATCTTGTGAGGCGGCCAGCGGGGCCCTAGGGAGCACCTTGGGAGGAAGTGTCGATCAGAGGGGAGTTGTGGATGTATCAAAAATGGCTGTGTCTGAGTAGGATGATCGGACAGTCAAGGAGTGGTCTCTAAAAAAAGAACATTGAGCACACCCCCAAAGTGGTTTAGGAAAGGGTATGTGAAAAGTAGAACATCTGGTGCCAATAGATACACACTTACATATTAGGTTGGATATCCTTTTTTTTTTTTTTTTTTGAGAAAAGGTTGGATATCCATTTGCTCAACCATACATAAGAATAAACGTAAGGTTATGCCGAAGAATAAAATGGAATCCCTTAGAAAAAAGGGATAAAATGGAATACCGAAGCGTTTCCAAGATTGGTCCATGGCCCAAAGAATTTTCCGTCTTGTATAAACTTTTAACCAGAACCAATGTTTTTCCCCCCTTTATTTAACATGGAATTAATGTGCGCTAAAGATGAAAACATTTTTTTTCAAGGTGCAGATGAAAATAAATATTGAAGACGCCAATGAGTAATTATATGCACCCATCATATTTCTTACAATATTTGGGGTTGCCCTTTTACTTTTTACTGTCTTAAAATGGCAGTTCCACTTTAAACTTTTAAATATGATTAAATATTCGTAATTGTTTTATTTTATTGTTATTTTTTTGTAATCTGTTACAAAGTGTGTCCAGATCAATAAATGATGTAGAATTTGAAACCAACATGTTATTGATGCAAGTTGAACTAGGTTCGCCCAATCCACAAAACATTATCTAGGCTTCAGGATAGCCAAGCTAGTTCACGTTTTGGTTTGGTCAGCCTATAGAACTATATATGAGGCCTAGTCCTCTCTAGTGTTGGTTAGGGTGTATTTCATTTTGGAAGATATTGTTTGATGCGAAAATTACCTTAATTTCTTTTGAATTTTTTTGTTTGACTTCTTTTTTCAGTATCATGTGTAAAATTAAAAAAAAACGATATGATTTTTTTAAAAAAATATTTCTAATAGGTGACATGGCACATATTTGTTCCCATTCCTATATTCATCCGGTTTCTCTAGAGCTTTAGAAATCATCATTTTATTACTTTTAATTGTTAGCTCTTCCCATTTTTCCTCTTCTATCCAAATTTCCTTTCAAAGTAATGGAAATAAACTGTGTATGGTACATGTGGGGGTCGCTGAAACTATTTATGACTTAATAATGCCTTTTCAGCTCTCTAACATAGCAAAATCATAAGTTGGAAATCCTTAAATTATTTTTGTCTAACTTTCTAAATGAGAGTATAAAGGATAATCCTCACTTGAGACTAATAATATGTTGTTTTTTCCCCTCATACACCACCAACATGGGGTTTATGTGGGTCTGTTTTTGTCTCTTTTGACAAAAAATTAGACAAAAGGGGCAAAATGAAGAGATTTGAAAATTTAAGGTAGTAAAGTAGTAATTTTAAAGGTTCAAATGGCATAGCATGGAGGCCCCAAAGTTAGGGGCTACTAGTGCTAATAACCAAAAAAAAAAAAAAAAAAAAGTTTTCTACATCGATTGGTTATCCCAACTTGTGGGCTAGAACGCCACAGCCCAACCCAATTCATAGTTTTAAAACTTTGGGCTCTTTATAAATATGCTATAAAAATAAAGCTTGCATTGATTTATACCAATAAAAAATAATTGCAAAAAATGTCACGCCACATCATCATACTATAATTTATAGTACCAAATATACGCTCAATGCACAAATTAGATTCTATAAAAAAAGATTGTTTTTAATTGCCACTAAGAGATATTAGACTTTTTAATTTGTCATTTTATTTGCAGCTTTTAATTAGATTTTTTTTTAGATGTGACACAAATCAATTCACATCAAAAAAGGTGTAGCATAAAATATAAATATCTCTATTTTTTGGATAAGCATGACCTATTTGTAGTGCAGACTGGGTTGCTCTTTTGTTGGACAGAATATGGCTATCTATGGTTTTAAGCCCATTTTTGAACTTCTTAATCATTCAAAATTGAGAAACTTACCACACTTTTAGAAAATATATATGTTCATGCCATACTTAAAAAAGTTGTGTCATATTATCACTTATATTATATGTACTCTAATTGGTTAGAAGGATAGAGAGTTAGAAGGATGGAGAGTAGCAAGGATGAAAAGGATAGTAACTCTCCTTCATGTTATTTGGCAAGATAAGAAGGAGAGAGAACAAGTCTCCACTTTTTTTTGGTATTGAAAAGAATAAAGATTGATTGAATTATATTTACAGGATTACTATGTTGCCTACATTGTCCATATTTATTAATTATAAAGTTTTAAATGTGTCTCTTCAAATGCCTTTTAATTATTATAATGCAATGACCATGTGTTTTAAATATAGGGAAAAATGAATTTAAGGAGGAAAAAAAACCTTTTGCTATCAACCTTTATCATAATACCATGGCAATAATGTGTCGTCTATGATGATATGGTTAATTTGCATTTATAATTCAGTTGCTTTGAAGAGGATAGGAAAACTTGTTAGCCCAAGAATAGCTACTCAAGAGGAGTGAATTAGGTTTTTAAAACTTTTTATAATTATTGGAATTTTCTAGATTAATCATACAAATAAGTAAAACACACAAATAGCAATTGTGATAAACTTCAACAAAATATAAATGCATTAAAGTAAAGAGATAGGAGAAAAGAGGTGCAAGCGCTATTTATAGTAGTTTAGCAAAATACCTACATCCACTGTTGCCGAGCAAGACCTTGACTTGACTTCTTTCTACTATTTAGACCGTCTTTTCGGCATTGAGTACTCTAATTACAATCTAGTGACTTGTCTACCCGAAGCTCACCACAATCTCTTACAATCTGCTAATTTTATGGAGATTAGCTAACCAAAATATCCCCAAATTTCACAAAAGCTTTGGAAATCCAATTCACTCAATTTTACAAGTGTTACAAAGTTTAAGCTCACTTCCAACAACTCCTAGAAAGGCTTAGAATACAATATGAAGTATACTAGGAGATGGTTAAGCAAAGAGAATTTTTAACAAGTTTAGCTCAAGAATGATTGAACGGCTTGTCGAACACTTACAAATTAATACAAAGATGTCTCTTGGTGTTCTTTATGTGAAATGACTCATAAATGAGGCTATTATTGGGCTAGAACTCGAAAATAGTCATTTATAGCCGTTTGAGGAGCATTTACAACGGCTAAAAAACTAGTAGTTATACTACGTGGTAGACCGCCATACACATGATGCAATCGGCCGTGCTACTACTAGAACAACCCCTTTTGGGCTGGTGTGGTCGACCGCAGTGCACTAGGTGCGGTCGGCCGTGCCTCTAGAAGAAGCCTGGGCACTAATATTTTTTCAAAATTTTTAAGATAAATTTTATAAACTAATTTATTTTAAAATGAATTTGAAAACATTTTTAACACTAATCTTTTAGCCTCGAAAAATTTGTAGTAAGTAAGAGCAATTAAGATCAATTTTTGCAAGGCTTTAAAAATTATTTTCCATAATTTAACGATGATATTTAAATTGCTCGAAATATTTTAAGTTAAAAATCAATTTAAAATTTAATTCTTTGAGGTAATTGAACATGATAAAAGTTTCATGCATGCTCTATATTATATATGTAATAGATTATGTTAAATATTTAACGACATCAAGTATTTTTCCTTATTATATTATGTTACTGACTATTTTATTTTGGGTAGTATGATAGGTGACAATCACGTGAAATTGATGTGCTCAAGGTGTTCATGTCATTTATGTTGTATGCTTGATAATTATTTAGCAATCAATTAATGCTTTGTTATATTTGAGTGTATGTAGTAGTTTGGCAGGCCGAATTATCCCTCACGGAACGATAGGCCAATGGATTTAATCAGCAGGCCGGACCTCACGACTTCGGCAGGGCGAAGTAAGCCATCGGCAGGCCGAAGACAACTAACGAGTAATCAGTAGGTAATCACCAAAATTGTGGGATGGATGATTGATTTTGATTGGATGATAAATTCTGATTGATTAGCATATTTTTGGTCTTTTTTCTTGTTTAATGTAACAGAATGTTTGACTGTTATGGATGATTGAATTATTTAATATGGTTTCCTATTTTGAAAGTTTGAAACATGATAAGTAGAGCAAATCACTTGACTTTCCCCTATTTCTCTCCATTCTCCAAGTGAATTTGCCTTAATTTTAGTTAGAAAATTTCTGATAATTATAGAGAAGATGAGTTTTATCTTTTACGTTATTTTCATTTTCATGTAAACTATCTCTCTCTATCGCTCTCTTTTTTCTCTCTCTAAAAATTCTCTCAGAAACATACTGTCCCTCTTTCTCCACTTTTTTCTTCTGTTTTCTCTTTGTTATTTTTCTTGCAACTATTTGAATGAAACATTGAGTTTTCCTTTGGGCAAATTTAAAGGAAGCTTGAGAAGAATTCTTTTTGAGGTAAGAAACTTACTCTCGGTATTTCTAAAATTTTAATCACCTTATGATCCGACCCCTAAACTCTGTCTATGAATTTCTATTTGCTCTAAAATTTAAATATGAAATTCATGTATGTGTTATGTAATATTCCTGAAAATATCATGCCATTTGGAATTCTCTATATTGAGATATTAAATTTTTAGTCTCTACCCCTCATAGCAAACTATTGTTGATTGGTTATGTTGTACAAAAATATAGTTTTTGTTCATAGGGCAACTGAATGTTATTTTGCATGAAATTTGGTAGATATATTTAGTATATATTAAGTATTGAACTAGAAAGTCTCATAGTGAAATGATGAATATGTTATGCGTTATTGAATTTTCTTTAATACTAGGTTTTATGGCCGTCAATCAGTGAAATTCTAGACTTATTGTTTTTGTGATTATTTTGTATGGACAAATGAATTTCTTTGGCAACAAAAATTTTTGTGGTACTATATTTACATGTTTATAGGATGTCATAAAAATTTTGGAGTCAAAGTAATTTTATATTAACTATTTGAAAATAATGATCGTGTGTTGCTCACTACTTCATATGTTTGGAGTATATTTGGTACTTGAATTCCAATGCATGTTTTGAATCCGTTTAAATTTATTTGAAGCCAATTTTTGAATATGTTATAGTTCTAGGTGTCTTCTACATGCAAAAATTTTATGAGATTATTTTGTGGTGTAGATAGTTTATTATAGGAATGTGTGTTAGGGCTGCTTACTACTTTGTGGTTGCTGGCAGTTTTTGGTGTTGTATGTTATGTGACTTATTTTAATTGTCTAATGGAATTTTTATGGTTAATGAAAAATTTGAGTAATTTATATATATGTTAGTTATGCCCCTGCAAAGTCTCATGCCTTAATTGTGTATGAATTGTGATTAATTGAGTTATAAAGCCTTAGTGGTCAGGCAAGTTTTACTTTTGTAGTTAGCATGAATATTCCAAGTGATTAATATAATGCATTTGTGTACTTGCATTTCTTATGATAGAAGTATAAATGAAGTTATATGATGTTGGATGATTTCATGAATCTAAGTATTAATTGTATGTGTGTAAATGAATGTATGACATGAACACACCAAGAAATGAGCACATCAAGATCACAGCGATGTCATCTAAAATTAAGGTTTAGTAAGCTAATCAAGTAAGTACATTCTCACCTGCAACATGATAAAATTTATGAAAAGTTTGAAATCTATGTTCATGATGGTTTTATGATAATTTTCATGATGATTATATATGATGTTTCATTATGAAAGTTTTGATGTACAAAAAGTTATGCATGTTTTGATGATGACGTATTTCAAGGTATAAAAGTATGTATATATATATATGTATCACCTGAATAAGTTTTGCACACCCATGTTTATATTATGTTCATGTGTATGATGTCATATTTGGTTTAGGATTGCTACCCCTCTCCTCTCATAACGACGCGCCTACAATGATGATAATGGTGCAACACTTGAGCCCTTAAAGATAAAATGAACAAAGTTTTAATATGAATAATGTAACAAAACATATATTCTATATGAAATGATGTCAAGTGCACTATTATGATAATGACGATTATGATTATGATGTTCCATAAAGAATGTTCATGAAATTGGAATCGGCCTATCGATTATCCTGTATCAGTCTGCCGATCTCAGTGATTCAAAAACCCCATTTTTGCAGAGCCTCTAACAGCCTATTGGTGATTGAAGTTCAGATTGCTAGTTATGTTCAGCCTGCCAGTGTCCGGAGTTCAGCCTACCGAACTATGAACAAAATTATTTAATGATTTTAAATTTTATTTGCCTTATGGCTTCATTATCTTGGTATTGATGAGTTGTTTAAATAAATATGAAAAGTTTTGAAATATTGATATTTGAAAAAAATATATGTACGGATCTTGGGATGTGTTTCCAAATTATGTTTTAAATTAAAATAGTTTATCTAAATAACAGTAACATGGATGAATGTAACAACATCTGTGACATCCATAGGGGGTGTTACAGCCGTTGGTGTCAAAGGAAATTTTTGTTTTCAATTCATATCGCCATACGTCAGTCCAAGTCCTCCAAGTAAGTATATTCTAAGATAATTTTAAGGATGCAAGTTTGATGAAAAGTATAAGATTTAGTTGCTTAATGATAAATGCCCTAGTAGTGAAATCCTGTCTTATAAATTGGAAGATTATACCTAAGTTCCTAATTCTTTTAGGAAATAAATGATAGACGGCCGTAGAAGAATGCAAACTCATGCTTAAACCAATGAAAGGCTAATGAAGATGATTGCCAAGCTACAAAGGCAAATCAAGGAGTAAAGAAAGGAAATTGAAGAACTAAGAGGTAATGGTCAAAGCAATGAAAGACAAGACAATGATATGCCACCTCCTCCTCCCCGCCACAAGAAGATCAAATCCCGACTCCTACAGCAGAACCAAAACTGGTCTATCAAGAACCACTATTAGTCAGATGGAAGAAGGTCAAACCAGTGGATTTTGAAGGATCTAAGGACCCTCTGGTTGCTCAAGGATGGCTAAAGACAATTGAGGCTACTTTGAAGCTCATGGGTTTCACAAAAAATGAGAAGGTTCTCTATGCTTCGTACTACCTCACCATGGAGGCCAGAATCTGGTGGGACAGAATCGAACAAAGTAGGAATGTAGATGAGATGACATGGGCTAATTTTGTTCATGAATTCAACATGAAGTTCTTCCACATGAACATTACACGGAAGCAGTATGATGAGTTCAAGAACCTGTGCTAAGGAGACATGTTAGTTACCAATGTGGCGGCTAAATTTGATCAATTAGCTTGTCTTTGCCCAGGGATGGTTAGAAATGAAATTGAAAGGGTCAAAAGATTGATCAGAGTCCTCAGGCCAGAGATTGTTGCAATTGTTGATGGGGCGAGTCCACCCAAAAACCAAGAACAGGTTGTCTTGAGGGCGCAATGAGCTGAGTTTCATTTGTCAAAGTTAAGAAGAAACCAGCCTCAATTAGGTCAGCCGACAAATAATGCAAGCACTTAGAACCGCCCCCAAAGTAGAAATAGCAACAACAACAACTAGAACTAGAGAAACAACAAGAGGAAGGGCAACCTTCAGAACCAACAAAGTCAAGGCAATAAGAAGCATAATGGTGGCTAGTTCAACAACAATAACAGGCAGATTCAACCATGTACCAAATGTGGGAAGAAACATCTAGGTGAATGTCGTTTGGGGATGAACCAGTGTTTCATCTATGGACGTGAAGACCACTTTACTAAGAACTGCCCCAACCAGATTAATGTTCAAGACCAACAAAGAGCTCCTCATGCCAAACTCCATAAGATGCAGGCTGCCTTAGAGGGACCGCTAATTAGTCAAGGAAGACTTGCAGCCCCACTTACTAAAGCCCGCATCTATGCAACAATGAAACAACAGGTGGCTGCTGAAGCCTTTAATGTGGTCACAAGTAAGATTTCAAGTCTTTCTATTAATGCACATGTTCTCTTTGATACGAGTGCCACACATTCTTTTGTATCATTGTCCTTTTCTAAGAAGTTAGGGGTTCATTGAGAACCAATAAGATAGGGATTCACTACCACACTACCCTCCAGGGAAGTGATGATATCTACACACTATTTGCGTATTGTTCCTCTATGGATTTCTAAAATGGAATTCTTTGACGATCTTGTTGTGATCAATATGTATGATTATGACATGATTCTCGGGATGGATTTTCTAAGCAAGTACAATGCTTCCATTGAATGCTAGAAAAGAAAGGTGATCTTCCATCCAAAAGGTAAACAAAAGTTTGTGTATGTAGGCGAGTCCAAAAAGAAACCAAGTATGTTTTTGTCAGCCATGAAAGCAAGGAAGTTGTTAGCAAGTGGCTGCATGGGTCTACTTAGCGAACATTATAGAAAAAATACAGGAAGAAAAGGCAAGGATTGAAGATGTTGCAATAGTGTGGGAATTCTCAAAGGTGTTTTCGGATGATCTGTCAAGCTTAACCCCTAATAAAGAGATTGAATTTGAGATCGAGCTCGCTCTAGGCATCAATTGATTTCAAAGGCACCATATAGAATGGCCCTAGTAAAGTTGAAGGAGCTCCATTCTCAATTAAAGGAACTGCTCAACAAAGGCTTCATCAGGCCTAGTCACTCACCTTGGGAGCCCCAATCTTATTTGTTAACAAGAAGGATGGATCTATAAGATTCTGCATTGACTATAGAGAGTTGAATAAGGTGACAATAAAGAACAAATACCCACCGCCCCGAATTGATGACTTGTTTGAACAAATACCCAATTCATATGCATTTGTGTTCTCAAAGATTGATTTGTGGTTGGGATATCACCAGTTGAAGAGAAAAGAAGGAGACATCCCAAAAATAGCCTTTAGATCGAGGTATAGTCACTATGAATTTGTGGTTATGCCTTTTGGTCTGACAAATGCATATGCAACCTTCATGGACCTGATGAATTGGATATTCAAGGATTTCCTCGATAAATTTGTCATTGTGTTTGTCAACGATATTCTTGTTTATTTGAAGAGTCGGGAAGAACACGCTAAGCATTTGAGAATTATACTGGAGACCTTAAGGAGACACAAGTTATATGTAAAGTTCTCTAAGTGTGAATTCTGGCTCAACAAAGTGTCTTTCTTGGGGCATGTAGTATCAAAGGAAGGGATAATGGTAGATCCTGCTAAAGTAAAAGCTGTTCTTAACTGGAAACAACTGAAGAATGCAAGTGAGATAAAGAGCTTCTTAGGTCTAGCTGGTTATTTTTGGAAATTTGTGGAAGATTTTTCTATGATAGCTGCGCCACTCACAAATCTAACTTGTAAAGGAAAGAAGTTTGAATCGATGAATGCATGCAAAAAGAGTTTCCAAAAAGTGAGGAAAAGGTTAACTACAGCTCCAATCTTAGCCATTTCTAAAGGAAACGATGGGTTTGCAATTTATAGTGATGCTTCCAAGATGGGCCTTGGTGTTGTTTTGATGTAGAATGATAGAGTGATCGCTTATGCCTCAAGACAACTAAAGGATTATGAGAAGAACTATCCTACTCATGACCTCAAGCTAGCAGCCGTAGTTTTTGCATTGAAGATTTGAAGACATTACTTGTATGGAGAGTAGGATACAAGATCTTCACTGATCATCAAAGTTTAAAGTACTTCTTCACTTAGAAGGATCTGAATATGAGACAGCGAAGATGACTAGAGCTGGTGAAGGATTATGATTGTGAAATCCTTTATCATTCAAGAAAGGCTAATCAAGTGGCTGATGCTCTAAGTAGAAAGACTGTTGTCACATTGATGTCATTACAAGCGATGTCTCAGTCTTTCAGGAAAGAAAGTTTGGAGTTCAGTTTGGAAATCATAACGGGACAACTTTCATTACTAGCTCTTGCTCCAATGTTGTTCAATGAGATTTGGAGTAAGCAAGACCAAGACGTAAGCCTCGCGAGGATTAAGCAGGAAATAAAAAAAAATGTGAAGAGTTTCGTACTGTAGATAATGAAACTCTATATCTCAAGGACAACTTATGTGTTCCTAACGTTAATGGCTTAAGGGAAAGAATCTTAGCAAAAATACATGATACCACTTATTCAATTGATCCAGGTGTAACAAAGATGTACAATGATCTAAGGGATAGCTTTTGGTGGTTTGGAATGAAACATGACGTTGCAATGTATGTGAAGAAATGCTTGACATGTCAACGAGTCAAAGCTGAATACTAAAGACCTGGCAATGATTTATAGTCAATTCAAATACTAGAATGGGAATGGGAGAATATTGCAATGGATTTCATTACCAGTTTGCCCAGGACTATGAATGGATATGATGCTATTTGGGTTATTGTTGACTGATTGACGAAGATGGTGCATTTTGATTCCCATCAAGATCACTTACTCTATGGAGCGGTTAATGGAAATCTATGTAAAGGAAATTGTGCGACTTCATGGAATCCCTAAGTTTATTATTTCTGATCGAGATGGCAGATTTACATCCAAGTTTTGGAAAAGGGTATAGACTACAACGGGAATTAAGTTGCACTTTAGTACAGCTTTTCATCCTTAGACAGATGGCCAAATGGAGAGGACAATATTGATCTTAGAGGATTTGCTTCGGACCTATACTCTCGACTTCAAGACCTATAGCTGTAAAATGTTACCGCTAACAGAATTTGCTTATAACAATAGCCACCTGGCGACGATTGGAATGGCACCTTATGAGGCCTTGTATAGGCAAAAATGTAGGTCGCCTATATGTTGGCATGAAGCTGGTGAAAAGAAGTTGATGGAAAGCGTTAACGATGAAAATACTGATTTTGTTAATGAAACCTCCAAGATGATAAAACTGATAAGAAAAAGAATAGAGATCGCTCAAAGCCGACAAAAAAGTTGTGCTAATGAAAGAAGAAGGCGTTTAGAATTCGTTGTAGGCTATTCAGTGTTCTTAAAGGTTGCACCAATGATAGGAGTTATGCAGTTTGGGAGGAAAGGCAAGTTGAGCCCAAGATTTATTGGACCCTACGAAATTGAAGCGGATAGGCAAGGTAGCGTATCAACTGAGATTGCCATCTAAAATGTCAGCCATGCATGACGTGTTCCATGTTTCAATGCTCAAGAAGTATGTTGCAGATCCTGCGCACGTGATCAAGCCATAGGTGATTGAAGTACGAGATGACCTTAGTTATGAAGAAAAACCAGTGGAGATTTTAGATTAGAAAACTAAGATCTTAAGGAATAAGGAGATTCCTTTAGTCAAGGTGTTGTGGCGAAATCACCAGTGGAAGAAGGTACATGGGAACATAAGGATGACATGAGAACTAAACATCTAAAATTGTTCTGAGTTTCAAGGACAAAACTCTTATAAGGTGGAGAGAATTGTAACACCCACCATTTTTCATGTAACGGATTATGTTAAATATTTTACGACGTCAAGTATTTTTTCTTATGATGTTATGTTATTGACTATTTTATTTTGAGTAGTATGACAAGAGACAGTCACATGGAATTGATGTGCTCAATGAGTTCATGTCATTTTAAGTAGCATGATATATATATATATATATATATACTCCTTTTAGATCTAGAAGAGGAGCTAATGTTGTAGCAAGAAATGCAGCAACATCGGTGGCTGATGAGTTCGATGGTATCTCCCCCGATGAGTTCTTTGGACTAGCATCGCATCAGGATATTGAGTTTGGCATTGAGTTATTCCTGTGGATCGCTTCGACTTCCATAGCACTATATCGATTGGCTCCTGTGGAGATGAAAGAATTAAGGAAACAACTTTAGGGACTTGTGGATAGAGAATATATTCAAGATAGCATGGGATGTGGCACGATTGTTCACCGAGAGATACAATGGTATGCTCAGGTTGTGCGTTGATTATTGGTACCTGAATCAGATCATCATAAAGAACGAGTATCCCTGACCCAAGATCGATGAGTTATTTGACAGGCTAGGAAGTTTCTGACATTTCTCAAGAATAAATATGTGATTTGGAAGCACCATCTACATGCCAGGACGATTGAGTTTCTGGGGCATGTCAACTCCGAATAGGGTATCTTAGTGGATCTATCTAAGATAGAGGGTATGGTACGGTGGGGACGACCAAAGATCATGACTAGAATTTGCAGCTTTTTAGGACTTGCTAGATACTATAGGAGGTTCGTAAAGGATTTTTCAAAGATGGCGGGTCCATTGATGCGGTTAATTCAGAAAAGTGTCAGGTTTGGCTAAGATGAGGAATGCGAGTACGTTTTCCAAGGGTTGAAGAATAGGTGGATTACTGTTCCTGTATTGGTTATATCAGGCAGTTACGAGCTTTATGAGGTTTACACTGATGCGTCAAGATGAGGACTTGGATATACGATGATGTAGGATGGACGAGTGATGACTTATGGATTGCGACCATCTAGGCCTCACAAGCAAAACTATCCTACACACGATTTAGAGCTCGTCGTAGTGACTCACGCTTCAAAGATCTGGAGACGCTATTTATATGAAGTAACATTTCAAGTTCTCTCAAATCACAAGAGCACAAGATAATTGCTTACTCAAAAAGATTCAAATTTGAGGCAACAAAGATAGATGGAATATATGGAGGACTAGGATTTCTTGCTGTAGTATCATCCGAGTAAGACCAATGTGGTTATAGATGCACTCAACAGAAAGTCTTTGAGGATCCATGTGTATCTAGCATCAGAGGATTGGAGGAGAGATGCTACCATGAGTGAACATGGGCTGTAATACCATGAAGACATCAACCAGGTATCGGCATAATGTATGGGATTGACTTCAGTGTTTGACCAAATGATGAAGTAGAATCAGTGGCAAGACCAACATCTTTAGGGAATGTGGACACGGATACATAATAAGGAGTAGTTTGAAGAACAAAGGATTCTTGCAGGTGGGTCGTTGCAATCTCAGGGGACATTTGGCAGTGTCTGCGATCGAGGGAATGGCAAAGGCTTTGATAGATGAAGCACTCAAGTCTTAGTTCGCTATTCAACCAGGGAGCACAAAGATGTATTATGATTCATAGAGGTAGAACTAGTAGAGAAGTATGAAGAAAGGTGTTCAAAAGTATGTGGTCAAGTGCATGGCTTGTCTCCAAGTAATAGTTGAGCATTAGGAACCCATTGGTCAGCTTCAACCACTTCCTATTCCAGGGTGGAAAAGAGAGCTTGTCATGATGGATTTCCTCATCAAGTTGCTGAGGATGGAACAAAGGCACGATGCGATTTGCATCATAGTTGGTAGGTTGATGAAATTGGTGCGTTCCATGTTCTACCCTTAGGTCATCGTGTTCAAGACGAGGTCTTGGAGGAGTTTTCAGGAAGCTTTAGGCACAGACTCGGGTTCCAGCGTGGCTTTTCATTGTCAAACTGATAAGCAATTTGCCTAAGTTATTCAAATTCTTAGGGGTACATTGCTTGCGCATGTATTGGATTTTGGCAAGAATTGGAAGAGAAATCTACATCTAGTGAAGTTGGGTACAACAACAATTATCAAGTAAGCATTAGGATGATACCATTCGATGCACCATGTGGATGGCCGTGTTGATTGCTAGTGATTTGGGGTAGACTAAAAAACAAGATCATTATTGGACCCGAAGAAACTCATGAGAGCAATGAAAAGGGTTACCATGATTCATGAACGGTTAAGAGCTACTCAGAGTAGGCAGAAGAGTTATGCGAATAGGAGATGCAGACCTCTAGGATTGGAGGTAGAGGATTCTGTTTTCTTAAAGGTTTCGCCATGTAGGTGAGTTTTGCGTTTCAATGTGAGCTAGGATTTTGCACCAAAGTATGTCGAATTACTCAAGATCTTGAAGTGATCATGTATCGCCTTGATCTTCCACTCGAACTCTCTCATGTACCTGTCATATTTTGTGTGTCGATGCTTCGGAATGTCTGCTCGAGCCAAGCAAGATTTTCTCGATTCATGATGTGTAGATTTAGGAAGACACAACCTACTAAGGGGTGCCAGTTTAGAGTATCAATTGAAAAGTGATAGGCTTGTGATGCCGTAAAATTCCATTAGTAAACGTGGTGTGATAACACCACAGGCTTGATGGGGGAACCTAGAAATTAGAGTCGACTATGCAGGAGTTATATCTGCATTATTTTGTTTTTGGGTTGGTTCCTGAATTTTGAGGACAAAATTTCTTTTAGGGGTGGGGAGTTGTAGCACCCCGAAATTAATTTGGTGTAAGTAGTGTGTTAAAAATGGTGAATTAGTGTGCTATAATGTGATTTGAATTTAATTCAACTATCTTGTGGTGTTTCTAAATTGATATCACTTTTAAGCGTTTTTGATTACTTTAAATTGTTGATTTGGTTTTTGAAACTAAACAATTTGTCAAATGTGTAAAATGTCCTTTTTCTTGAAAACCATGTGTTGGACATGGTATTTTACCAAACTAACCTCCTTCCCCTTTATTTGAACCCTCTCTCTCTTTCTTTCTCTTCCATTCACTCTCTCTTGTTTCCAGCTCTCTGCCTCTCTCTTTCTCTCCCTTCACTTGTTGCTTTCTCCCCCCTCTCTCTCAAATATTCAAATTTTGAATTCAAGCATTGGTTTTCAATGAATTGGAAGCTAGGATGCAAGATTTAATGTCCATAAACACAAATCAAAGCTCAAATTCAAGGTTAGATTTGTTTTTGTAAAACTTTAAATTTTTATTTTGAAATTTCCACAAATGTTCCAATCCGAGTTTTGTGAGCTTAGGAAACCTTGAACCCAAGTTATAGAACCTCAAAACATCTAGAAACTAGGCTTGGATTGATGAGAAATGGATTTAAACCAAGTTTTTCTATTTTCCCCCATTTTTCGTATTTTTGGATTTTATTAAAATTTTCTAAGCAAATCTCGTTTAAAGTTGTTTTAAAGTGTTTAATTATGTTTTTCCATCATCTATGAACATTTTCTATGTCTGGGAATTGAGGAAACAAGTTAGAAATGAGGAATTAGTCTCGGAGAGGCTGAGACCGAATTCTGGAAAATTCCAAAATTTTCTAGTTTGGCATGCTGAACTTAAACTTCGGTAGGCCGAATTCATGAGTCCGACAAGCTGGACTCATCTCTTCAGTAGGCTAAACCTGGAACAGTTCCATAGGCTAGACTTGGATTATCGGAAGACCAAACTATACAATTCGACATGCTAGACCAGAGAGTCCAGCAGGTCGACCGGCCTTCAAGGAAAATGACTGTTTTTTACCCGTTTTTACTTTTTTAAACCCAAATTGAGATTTTAAACTCTTATTGTGTGATTTTACGGACATAAATGGCATACTAGGACACCATGAGATAGTAGAAATGGCACTCTGAGTTCGATATTGAAAAAGCTTAGTTTACATTTAAGGTTGTTTGTGGTTCTGTAGAGCTTACGTAAGACAGTCAGAACTGCGGTGTTGAGCGTTAGTGTAGGATATCAAGGTAGGACTTCTACCATTTTCTTCGTAGCCAGGTTTTTAATGATTTGGCCTCAAAAGATTCTTCTAAAATGTTTTCAATAAATGACATAATGTTTTTAGATGTTTTCAAAAAGAGGCTTTTGGCCACAAAATGATTTCTTTCAAAATGATCTCTTTCAAGATGATTTCTTTTAAAATAGATTTCAAGGAATGTTTAGATAAACTTCTTAGCAATTTTCATTATTTGTCAAGAATCAAATTATCATAATGAATCAAATAATGAATGTAATTGAGCATACTTGGTTACATGGGATTTAAATAATAATAAATAGACATAAAGGCATGATGCCATTATCAGAGATTGGGTCGGGTGGAGTGCGACCTTAGAGGCAGATCTTGAAACCCAACTGGGCCACTACAGTGGTGATATTTATGGTTTGCCCAAGAAGGACAATAAGATTATTCTTGGACAAACTAATTTCGGTAAGAATAATTTAGATGAATTTGTTTATTTAATTTTGTTTTCTAAATATTTTTCCTGAATGATAAATTTTATATTCAAGTTATGTGTTTTCAAAATTTAGTCATACTGAACCTTTCACTCATATTTCTTTATTTGTTTTAGATACCCTGGGTGGATTGTAGCCTAAGACCAACAGAGAGGCAATAGTGCAAACAAGTGAGTCATAGGAATACTATTGTAGGTTATTGCTTTACTTACATCAAGGCATGTACTATTTAAATCTTTATTTCTCGTATTAAACTACGATTGTAATATTTTATTGTTGGTACCATATGTGTACACTAATGTGGGTCCGATAGGGCCCGACTTATGTTTAACTGTCTTTAATATTTTACTTCCTAATTAATTGTTTCAAAAAAAATGATAATTGTTTTAAACTATTTTAAACTATTGCGTTTCTTTCAAAATAACCCAAAACACTTAATTGGTGATTTTCATAAAAAATATTGATTTAATTAACCTAATTAGTCCACCACATCACCTTCTGTACTTTGAGGCGTGATAGAAACACTCTCCCTCTCTTTCTCCATGTTTTTCTTCCCCTTTCTCTTCCTTATTTTTCTTGCAAATATTTGAATGAAACAATGAATTTTCCTTTGGGCAAGTTCAAAGGAAGCTTGCAAAGAATTCTTTTTGAGGTAAGAAACTCACTCTCGGTATTTCTGAACTTTTATTCACCTTATGATTCGACCCCTATATCTTTGCCTATAAATTTCCGTTTGCATTGAAATTTTAGCATGATATTCATGTATGTGTTTGTGATATTCCTCAAAATTTCAAACCATTTGGAGTTCTCTATGTTGAGATATTAAATTTTTAGTCTCTTCCACTCATAGTAAACTATTGCTGATTAGTTACGTTGTTTAAAAATACAGTTTTTGTTCATAGGGCAAATGAATGTTATTTTTCACGAAATTTGACAGATATATTCATGTAATGCGTTATTGTTCATATGTTATGCATTATTGAATTTTCTTTAAGACTAGGTTTTATGGCTGTCAATCAATGAAATTCTAAACTTCTTGTTTATGTGATTATTTTGTATGGCCAAATGAATTTATTTGACAATGAAAATTTTTGTGGTAATGTATTTACATGTTAATAGGTTGTCATAAAAATTTTGGAGTCAAAGTAATTTTATTTTAACTATTTGAAAATAATGATCTTGTATTGCTCACTATTTCATATGTTTGGAGTATATTTGGTACTGGAATTCCAATGCATGTTTTGAATTCTTTTAAATTTATTTGAAGCTAATTTTTGAATATGTTATAGTTTTAGGTGTCTTTTACATGCAAAAATTTTATGAGATTATTTTGTGATGTAGGTAATTTATTATATGAATATGTGCTAGGGCTGCTTACAACTTTGTGGTTGCTGGCAGTTTTTGGTGCTGTATGTTATATGACTTATTATAATTGTCTAATGGAATTTTATGGGGTTTAGTAAGCTAATCAAGTAAGTATATTCTCACCTACAACATGATGAACTTTATGAAAATTTTGAAATCTATGTTGAAAATAGTTTTATGATAATTTCCATGATAATTATATATAATGTTTTATTATGAAAGTTTTGATGTATAAAAAGGTTATGCATGTTCTGATGATGATATATTTCAAGGTATAAAAGTATATATATATATATATATATATGTATATATGTATCACCTAAATAAGTGTTGTGCACCCATGCTTATATTATGTTCATGTTTATGATATCATGTTTGGTTTAGAATTAGCTACCCCTCTCCTCTCATGACGATGCACCTACAATGATGATAATGGTATAACACTTAGGCCCTTAAAGATAAAATGAACAAAGTTTTAATATGGATAATGTAATGAAAGATATATTCTATATGAAATTGTGCCAAGTGCACTATTATGATAATGACGGTTCTGAATATGATGTTGCATAAGGAATGTTCATAAAATGTTTTATGCTGTGACTTAGGAAAGTGTACGCACTAAGCTTTTGCTTACTTAGTTTATAATCATGTCATAGGTAGAGGTAAAAAGATCATGGATTAGGTGGAGGGCAAGGACGGGCATGTGAGCTATGCACAATGGATTGAAAATGGAAGACGCTAAGAAAGAAGTTTTAAATTTCATAAACTATGTTTTTACTACTTTGTATGCTTAATTCCTACACTTTGCCATATTAAGACTTCTTTTTAATTATCTTGACTTTTGTAGAAGATCGGCCTACTGATCATTATTGATCTGTCTGTTGGGGTTGGTGTCGGCCTACCGATTATCCTGTATTGGCTTGCCGATCTTAGTGATTCAAAAACCCCATTTTTGCAAAGCCTCGGACGACCTGCAATGGTTGAAGTTTGGACTGCCAGTTATGTTCGGCCTACCAAACTATGAACAAAATTATTTAATGATTTTAAATTTTATTTGTATTATGACTTCATTAACTTGGTGTTGATGAATTGTTTAAATAAATATGAAAGGTTTTGAAATGTTGATATTTAAAAAAGAAAGGATGTATGGATCCTAGGATATGTTTCCAAATTATGTTTTAAATTAAAATAGTTTATCTAAATAATAATAACGCAGATGAATATAATGATATCTGTGACGTCTGGAATGGTGTGTTATAATACAAACTTAAAAATAAAACACAAACCAATTCTTCATGCTTTTTGATGCTATTTCATCAATCTTTAAGCTCTTGGTAAATTGATCTTTCCCTTCAATTTCTTTCAAGACTTGATGAATTTCTTCCAAGTTTCTTGAGATGCTAAAATAATAATACTAAATGGCTCTACACACTCAAGATAAATTATAAGCACTTAGACAATTAATTGTTTGTTGTCATAAAAAAATAATTCATTTGAAACCTTATGGCCAACAATCTTCCGCTTTTTGATAATAACAAACAATTGATTGCTTTAGATAAAATACAAAAAGAAAACTGAAATTAATAAAGAGTTTTTTCTCAAAATATTTTTTACCATATTCAACTTAAGATCTTCCTATTGAACAAAATGTAACTCCCCCCTAATGTATGAAATATTGAGGAAATTTGTTTGTAAATGAAATTAAAACAAAAACAACCTCAATATCAGTCCAAATGAATTTTGCAAAAAGAATATATATAATAAAATTTAAACATAACTCTTCCCGCAACAAATATATTAGCTCCCTTGCTTTGAACAAAGTAATGTAAAGCAATTGATCTAAATCTTCTCCCCTTTGTCATCAACAAAAAGAGAGACAAAATCAGACCATAATCAAACATGAAACTTAAATCCCATAAAGCTGCAAAATGCTACAATATCAAAAGCTAAAATCCTAAAGAGGTCTTAAAATAGAGAAAATTAAACATGAAAAACATCTAAAAATATGAGAAAGAAACAAAAACTATAAAATAAGTCAAGATAGGGGCGGTCCATGCATGTTGAAATGCCTATGTTCCTTAAGAATGTTACCTAAAGTGTTGTTGAGCAGTGCAAATTGCGCATTAGTGTGAGTTCGGTAGTCAATATACTACTCATCAATGTGAGCTCGATAGGAAGCTAAGTTTGACTCAAGGGTATTGAAACATAAAATTAGCTCTTGATAAGAACCGCTAGATGATGAAGTGACTAGAGGTGCTTGAGGAGGATATCTTTCCTCAATGAAATGTAGAGCTTGTCTTTGAGCTTCTTGTTGCCAAATACTATTTACTTCTTTCAAACCTATTCTTTTGAGGTTTATTGTAGTGAAGAACATATTTGGAGCCAGTTTGTACTTTTTAGATTTTTCCAATAAGGGGATGTTAGACGTGTATGCCTTAAGGAGTAAAAATGTAACATGCTTTTGGAGACATTTTTATCAATAAAAGAATTTATTTATTCTTTACATACTAAATCTTGTCCTCTTTACATTTATATTTGTTGAATATATGTTAAGCAAATAAAAGTCTGAGACCATCAATCTAAAATTTAAGAATTGGGCATATGATAGACAAATTATACAGAAGACACGATTCTTAAGGTAATAGTCTAAATTATGAGATCCGAAATCAAGGGAATAATGTTGGGCACTTTATTCATGTAAAGATTGTTATGTTTTCTCTATCCCTATTGGGAGATAATTTGTCTTGGCTATCGGAGTTGGACTCCATGAATGGAAACATTGGTGCATTGTTATAGGCGACGATGAGTTGAATCGGTACATAAAGTGAATTGATTTGGATTAATAATTCTATCTCGGCAAATCGATTCACCTTAGACAATCATTTGTATTGCATCTTAATCCTAAGATGCATAGTCTTAATCCTAAGATGAATAGTAGGCCCGTTGTCTTGACTTATGTCTTTTGATGTACCAAAGGGTGACATCCACATTTTATAGTGGTATGCATGCCAGTACGTTGGAGGCATGACTCTTGATAGCATAGACCTGTTATTTATAGATATCGAATCCATAGCTTCTCTTTAGGAGTAGTGATATCCTCTTATATGCGTTATCTTGTAATTGAAAAACTAAAACATTCAACCATTTGGATACATAGGTGTAACCGAATGGTATACTATCTTTGGAGGGTAAGTTTTCCAATGGTGAGATAATGGAACATAAGAGAAACATAATCGGAAAGGTAAGATAGAACTTGTCATTAAGCTGATTGTAGATAATCCTATGGGGATACGATACATTATGATATATCATGGAAACTTAGCAATTCAGGCTTCATAATTTTATATAGTTCAAAAGTTGAGTTCCAAGCTTTTAGTGGAGCAGCGTTAGATTTGATAATTATGAAATGTATATCTAGGTTATTGGGTTTCATGATTATCGAGAGCTTGAATTATATAGGTCCATTTGGTCCCTTGCTAGCTCACAAAAATCTTGTAATAATACGGCGTGCTTTTTCAATAATTGGTGACTTATGTCAGATTTATCAAATTGGCTGAAATTCAAAAAAATAAGATAATTCATGTTTGTTTATTGTTTGAATTAATTTTGTGATAAAATTAATTTAAGATAAACTTGTTAAGTTATTAGGATTAGATAATTCATGACTATTTATTAGTTGGATTAATTTTGAATTAAATCAAGATAAACTTGTTGAATTATCAGGAATATTTATTTTCCTAGAGATTGTCTAGATATAATTGTTTTAATCATATAACTTCTCTATTGGGTTAGTTGAATTAAAACTGAGGCTCTATCCTAGAATCTCGAGTGGAAAATAAAGATTCACAGGGAACTTTTTATCGCTAGTTTGGCAGGCCAATCTTTGAGTTCGGCCTACCAATTGAGGAGGTTCGACAGGCCAATTTGCCAGTTCTACCTGTCGACTAGGCAATAAAAGGATACTGTATTTTTACGCGTATTTTATCAAATATTGATTATGATTTTATTTTGATTTGAATTTTTGAGGCCTTATCTAATAAGGACTGGCTTCTACACCAACCTCTATAAAAAGGGAGTGAGTCTTATTATTATTTAGATCAGTTGAGAAATCTAGGGTGAGATTTTGCCAGCAAGACTTTGCAACTCCCTAGAAAGCTATCATTCACAAATCATGAATTATAGCTTTGGGTATTTCTGAATTGGTTGGAAGGAGAGCCACCTAGGGAAAAGCTGAACGACATGAGCCTACACTCACTTTGATCGTGGATAGAGAATAGTAAAAAAGGCCAGTTGGTTGAGGTCCTTCCGGAATGTTACTTCTCTCCATTGATTAAGTAGCTTTTGAGCATATACAAGGTTAATAAGATCTGGTTAATTTATGCATATAGCATGTCAAATTTTTATCTTAGAAAATATTCTAATGTAAAAAAAAATTTTAAATTCCGCTATGTACTATATTTCCAACAATTGGTATCAAAGCCAAGGTTTTTACATAAATTTACAAGTTTGTGATCACACTATATGTATAAATTATGTGATCTTTATTCTCCTATGCCTGAATTTAATTTTATAGAGAGTTGGCACTCTAGGGTTTCTATATATTTATGTTGTCATGGATTATATGATGAATGTTTATTAATTAATTATGGTTGATTAAATTATTGTTTAATTATTTATTAATTAATTAATCTATACAGGTTATGGCTCCTTAGAGGTTAGAATGTGTATCTAGGTTTTTCATGTAATTAGATGGCAGACTATTATCTCTATCTAGGAATTATTATTTAATTTTAAATTTGTAAGAATTTTGTAATTAAATAATCATTTAGGAAAGACAGATCTAGAAAGCAGATCTAGAAGATGAATGATGGCATTCCCATGTATTTCTTGAGTCTCTAATTTTATGTTTTTGAATTGTAAAAAATAAAATTGATGAATTGCATCAAAAATTGTATTTTCTGAAAAGGGATGATCTCTGCTTGGTCGGCATGCGAAATCCTCCAATTCAGTAGGCCGATGGTCACAAGATCGGTAGGCCGGACTTCGAGTTTGGTAGGCCATCCATAGGACAGAAATCAGGTGGCTCTAGCTATAGGCCGAACTGTCAAGATCGGCAGGCCGGTGGGTCATGACCGACAGGCCAATCAATCAATCACATAGATCGGCTTGTCGGTAGAGAGCTAAAAATTTTTCCAAAAAAGGTGTAGTTTTTGACGCAGTTTTAATTTTATTTTTGGGACAAATCTGAGAAACATTAAAATTTGGATATGACTGAAAACATGGAGTATTCGATCCATGTGGGATTGAAACTTGAAGATAGGCATTACATGAAGAAGGATATTGCTGGAAAAATAGTACGTAATGGAATTTTAAAAATTTTACATCAGAGTATTTTCCAAAACACAAGTTTGACATGCTATATGCATAAATTAACTAGATCTTACTAACCTTTTCATGTTGAAGAACCCTCGCAAAATGTGAAGAAAAGTAACATTCTAGAAGAGCCTCAACCAACTGGTCTTCTTTGCTATTCTATATCCACGACCGGAGTGTGTGTGGGCTCACACGTACAGCTCTTCTACTAGGTGACTCTCCTTCCAACCAATCGAGAGAACCCAAAGCAAGTGTTTGTGATTTGTGAACAAAACCTCTTAGGGAGTTTTCAGATTCACCAGCAGAGTATCACTCTTAATCTCTCAATTAATCTAAGTAACTCTTAAAACATACTCCCTATTTATAGAGGTTGGTCCTAGGGTCTGTCCTTATCAGATTAGGTCTCAAAAACTCGAAACAGAATCAAGTTCGGATCAATATCTGATAAAATCCATGTGGAAATGCGTAATCTTACCCTTCGCTCGTTGGCAGGCTGAACAAGCCCCATCGGCAGGCCGAACTGCCAATAAAAAATCATCGCAAATCTTTTATTTTCCACCCGAGAATCTATAGGATAAAGTCTTAGTTTTAATTCAAATAACCTAATAAAGAAGTTATCTTATCAAAACAACTTTTTCTAGATAATCTCTAAGAAAAAAAATGAATTCCCAATAATTCTACAAGTTTATCTTGATCTAATTTATCCAAAATTAAATCATCCGATAAATAAACAAGAATTATCCGATCCCAATAATTCAACAAGTTTATCTTGAATTAATTTTATCACAAAATTAATTCAACCGATAACAGACATGAATCGACATAAGTTACCAATTATTGGAAAAGCACGCCGTATCGTTACAAGATGTTGTGAGCTAGCAAAGGGGACCAAATGAACCTATATAGTTCAAGCTCCCGATAATTATGAAACCCAATATTCTAGATACACATTTCATAATTATCAACTATAGCGCTACTCCACTAAAAGCTTGGAGCTGCACTTTCAAACTACATAGAAATACGAAGCCTGTATAGCTAAGTCTCCATGACATATCATAGTATATCGTATCCCTATATGATAATCCATGATCGGCTTGAGGACAAGTTCCATCTTACCTTCCTAATTATTTTTAACTTACATTCCATTATCTCACCATCACAAAACTTACTATCCAAAGACAGTATACCATTCGGTTACACCTATGTATCCAAATGGTTGAGCGCTCTAGTTTTCCAATTATAGGATAACGCATATAAGAGGATATCATTACTCCTAAAGAGGAGCTACCGATTCCATATCTAAGAACAACAAGTCTACGCTATCAAGAGCCATGCCTCCAACGTACCGGCATGCATACCACTATTAAGATGTGGGTGTCACCCTTTGGTATATCAAAAGACACAAGTCAAGACAACGGGCCCACTATTCATCTTAGGATTAAGATACAATACAAATGATTGTCTAAAGTGAATTGATTTGCCAAGACAGAATTATTAATCCAAATCAATTGAATTTATGTCCTGATCCAACACATTTTCACCTATGACAACATGCCAATGTTTCTATTCACGGAGCCCTCCTACGATGGTCAAAACAAACCATCTCCCAAAAGGGATATAGACAACATAACAATCTTTACATGAATAAAGCACCCAACTTTGTTCCCTCGATTGTGGATCTTATGATTCAGATCATCACCTTAAGAATCGTGTCTTCTACATAATCTGTCCATCATATGCCCAATTCTTTAAGGTTTAGATCGACAGTCCCAGACTATTTTTTGCTTAACATATATTTAACAAATTTGAACGTAAAGAGGACAAGATTTGGTATATAAACAATGAATAAATTCTTTATTGATAAAAATGTCTTCAAAAACTTATTATATTTTTACTCCTTCGGGCATGCATGTCTAACAATCTCCTACTTGCACTAAGTGAGTAAATATGACAAATCTCGCATCCCCATAGGTTCTACATGCCTCTCAAAGGCTCTCCCAGTAAGTGTCCTTGTAAATGGATCAACTAAATTGTCCTCTGATGTGATCTTGCACACCGTGACATGTTTGCCCTCAATGAAGTCCTTTATCACATGATACATCCGATCAATATGCTTACTTTTCTTATGAAATGATGGTTCCTTAGCATTAGCTACCGCCGCACTGTTATCACAGTACAGTGATATCGCTTTATCCATACCAGGAACTGCCTCAACATCCCAAGGAACTTACGAAGCCAAGCTGTTTCTTTTGAAGCATCTTTAATTGCCACATACTCAGCCTCCATCGTTGAATCCGAAGTGCAATCTTGCTTAGCACTTCTCCAACTGATGGCACCCCCAAGTAGAGTAAACATAAAACCAAAAGTCTATTTCCTAGAATCTTGATAGGATTGAAAATCTGAGTCAATGTATCCTAGAGGAGTTAAGTCCTCACCCAAATATACAAGTATATACCCTCGAGTCCTACTCAGGTACTTGAAAATATGCTTTATTGCAACCTAATGGTTCGGTCCTAGATCCGCCTAAAATCGACTTACAATCCCGTCTGCATAACTAATATCCGGTCATGTGCAAAGCATGACATACATGAGACTACCCACTACCGAAGCATAAGGCACCTTCTTTATGTATTCTCTTTCTTCATAAGACTTTGGAGAGTCTTTCTTAGAAAGAGTAATTCTAAACCTAAATGGTTGCCCCAATGTCATTACCAATTAGTTGAATGTCATCTACATAGAGTAGTAGAAAAACCACTGTAAACGCATGGTTCATCCACATTTTGTGAGAACCCTTAAGTCTTGATTACCTGATCAAATCATATGTTCCAAGAATAGGAAGCCTACTTAAGTCCAAAAATTGACTTTAGCAGCTTGCAAAAATTACCCTCTTGACCCGTGACCTTGAACCTATCTGGTTATTCCATATAAATGGACTCATCAAGATAGCCATTTAGAAAAGCTGTCTTGACATCCATCTGCTAAATCTCATAGTCGACAATAGCAGCTATGGACAAGAGAATCCGAATGGACTTAAGCATGGCTATAGGCGAAAAGGTTTTCTCATAATTGATTCCTTCCTTTTGCGTATAAAAGTTGGCTACTAGTTTAGCCTTAAAGGTTTCAACCTTTCCATCCACTCCTCTTTTCCTCTTGTAGATCCTCTTACACCCTATGGGTTTTACCCCTTTGGGAAGATCCACAAGCTCCTAGACCTGATTAGTCTCCATAGAATTCATCTCTATGTTCATGGCCTCTATCTAGAGTTTTGAATCAACATCCTCCATAGCTTTTACGTAAGTATAAGGATCCCTATCATGTTCATCTGGTTCAGCCAAAAAGACTTTCACATTGAACATATACCTCTCAGGTTGACACCCGATTCTCCCACTACGCCAAAGTCCCTGAGGTTGTTGTTTAGGTTTGCTTGGTTTTTCTACACTGATCAGAACGGTTTCATTTGGAACCTCTAGAGTGATTGGATCACTCACTTAACTCCATAAGCACCACTTTGCTTCAAGGTTTAAAGTCGTCCATGTAACTCTCCTCAAGGAAAGTTGCATTAGTTGAAACCACGACTTTATTTTCCTTTGGGTTATAGAAATAACCCCCTTTAGTCCCTTTTGGATATCCTATAAACACGCAAACTTTCGAACGTGCTTCCAAGTTATTCGAATCCTTAAACAGGACATGAGTTGGACATCCCCATATATGAATATGGTTTAAGGATGTCTTCCTACTCGTTCACAACTTGTGAGGAGTTTTAGGTACCGATTTTGAAGGCATATTGTTCAAAAGATTACATGCGGTTTGTAGTGCATATCCCCAAAAGGGTAAAGGCAATGATGAATAACTCATCATGGACCTGGCCATGTGCAACGAAGTCCTATTTCATCTCTCTGCTACGCCATTCTACTACAGAGTGCCCGGTGCAGTCAAATGGAATAAAATCCCATTCTCTAATAAGTGTCCCAAGAACTCATCATAAAGGTATTCTCCACCTCTATCGGATTGAAGCGCCTTTATGGGTCTACCCAATTGCTTTTCCCCTTCAGCCTGAAACTCCTTGAACCTATCAAAAGTTTTGCTTTTGTGGTGCATCAGGTATACATACCCATATCTTGAGTAATCGTCAATAAAAGTGACGAAGTACTCATACCCTCCTCTTGTCCAGATGTTCATAGGTCCGCAAACATCACATGCACAAGTTCTAAAACCCCTTCGGCCCTATTGCCCTTAGACCCGAATGGTCTTTCGGTCATTTTGCCCTCCAAACAAGAGTCACTTTGTGTTATAGACTCCACCTTTAAGTAACTTCAAGGTCCATCCCTTACCAACCTTATAGGTTAATATGACCAAGGCGCAAATGCCAAAGATAAGTCTTATTAGAGTGAGAAGTTTTAAGTCTTTTAGAGTTATTATCATTTACCTCAGCATTAAGCAATAAGTCCATTTTAGGTTTGATAAAATATAGATTATTTTGCATCCATCCGATAATAGATTATTTTTACGAATCACCATTTTATCATTAAAAGAAACCAAATAGGAGTCTTTAAATAAACAAGCTATAGAAATTAAATTCCTTTTAAATTTAGGAACATAAAAACAATCTTGCAAAAATAAATTCCTATAATTATCAAAATAAAGATGGACATCTCCCACTGCTTCCGCTGAGACCAAGGATCCATCGCCCATCTGAAGCGTGAAGTCTTCATGTAGCAGACTTCTTGTTTCTTTGAACCCCTGTAGAGAAACACAAACATGATTAGTTGCACCGGAATCTATAACCCAAATGTCACTGGATTCCTCAACCAAACAAGTTTCTAAATACAGAAGATCACACCTACCTCCTTTAGAAAGGAAGTCCTTGTAATGCTTCTTAATATGCCTGATCTTCCCACAGAAGAAGCACTTAAGCTTCTTTGGGTTCTTCTTCTTCTTCTACTTGCTCTTGCTGCTAGCAGGAATAGAAGACTTCCCGTTCTTGGCCGTTGCTTCTTTTCATTCCCAGAGTTAGGATTGGAAGCAGAAGCAGCTACCACGTTGGCCTCTCCACTGCAGCAGACTCTCTGATTAGCAGTTCAAACTCCTATAACTATTTCATTAGTTCTATTAAGGTCATATCACATCTATTGCTTAAAGTAAATGTAGCTCTAAATAGAATAAATTCCTTTGACAGAGTCTCAAAAACCATAGTTATCTAAGTTTCAACATCGATGTCGGCTCCATTGGTTTGAACCTCAGCGATGTAACCCATGACCAACATCATATACTCCTTTATAGATGTACCCAGCCTCTGTCTATAGTTTAGAAGTTTCTGAAGCGCCCCTTTCTGCTTTGTTATGGCCTGGTCTCTAAACATATCTTCAAGATTATCCAAAATCTGCTTTGTAGTCTCATAATCCTGATGTTGAGCCTGCAGCACGTTATTCATGCTAGCCATAACATAGCAGCAGGGTTGATCATTAGCATCTTTCCAGCGATCATATGCTTGGAATTGCTCATTAGATGAGTCTCTTGTAGGCTCGAGAGGACAAGGGGTTGTCAGTACATATTTTAGTTTCTCAACAAAAAGGACGATATCCAGGTTCTGTTTCCAATCATTATAGTTCTCTTTGGTTAATAGGTTTTTGTCAAGTATCGATGATAAAGCATTTTTAGACATTTTTAATCTACAATAAAGAATCATATACCAAACATAAGCAAATATATAATAATAATTTAGTAAGATAACACAATCATGTAAAAATATACAAATGTGTTTATGTGTCAAAACCTTGAAAGTATCACAACCTTACAATGATAATTCCTAACTCAGAATTCAACAAGCTCCTATGTGAGTCATGCTAAATTCAATTAGGAACACGGATCCCCTCTTGATTAATATATGCCATCCAGGACCCGTATGATCTAGTATATATTAATAATCATTTTTTTGGCCATCAATTTTATTAACAGAGCTCCTAAGGGAGGTTAATAATAAAATTAACATGAGTGTATAACCATCGTTTCAATATTTTATCCATGATTTATAATCACCACCTAGGGGTGTGCAACCATAAATCATGCAAAAATACCTTATCCTCTCAGAGATCCAATCTGGTACATGATGGAAATCCCTTCCTAGAAGTTGAGACCACCATGTTCTACCTGTAGACCAACGATGGAGGCCTTAGGTCCTCTCTTCGAAAACCTTCACCCACTCAATATTTTGAAATCAAGGCTTTATTTTAAGAATATGCATGAATAATTTTAATATGAGCGGCACTCCCTATTCTATATGACATGTTATCAATATACACAACAAATCATATTATAATGTAGACAAGCAAAGCAATCAAGCAAAGCTACAAGCAAAATAATAAATAACCGTAATATTATGGTTCCACCCTAGAGAATAGAAATCAAAAATTACAAGAGAATAATCGAAACAAATTATCAATTCTTCATCCTTCAATCCTCAAGTCGTATCCTTCTTCGTATAATGCCCATCTTTAAGTTTCAATCCTGTATGAATCCAATACTTCATATTTTCGGTCATATCCAAATTTGATGTTTTTCAGAATTGTCCCAAAAATAAAATTAAAACTGCATTGAAAAAATTACACTTTTTTTGGAAATTTTCTATCTCTCAATGGGCAAGCCGATCTAAGTGATTGGCCTGCCGATCCATGAAAGTTTGGCCTACCGAATTGAAAGTTTAGCTTGCCGCTAGAGCCGGTTGATTTCTACCTCACTGATGGCCTGTCGAACCTCACTTCTGGCCTGCCGAACTGGTGACTTTGGCATGCCAACCACCAGTTCGGCATGCCGACCGAGCAAAAATCTCCCATTCCAAAAATATAATTTTTAATGTAATTCATCAATTTTATTTTCAACAATTCAAAAACATAAAATTAGAGACTTGGGAAATACCTTAGAGTGCCATCATCATTCTTATAGATCCTCCTTCTAGATCCGTCTTCGCTGAATAATTATTTAATTACAAAATTCTTGCAAATTTAAAATAAATAATAATTCCTAGACAAAAATGATAATCCACCATCTAATTATATGAAAAACCTAGACACACATTCTAACCTCTAAAGAACCATAACCGGTATAAATTAATTAATTAATAAATGATTAAATAACAATTTAATCAAACATAATTAATTAATAAACATTCACCATATAATCCAAGACAACATAAAATATATAGAAACCTATAGTATGATCATAAACTCGTAAATTTATGTAAAAACCATGGCTCTGATACCAATTATTGGAAAAATAGTACGTAACGGAATTTTAAAAATTTTACATCAGAGTATTTTTCAAAACACCAGTTTGACATGCTATATGCATAAATTAATCAGATCTTACTAACCTTTGTATGCCAAAGAAACCTCGCAAAATGTGAAGAGAAGTAATGTTCTAGAGGAGCCTCCACCAACTGGTCTTCTTTGCTATTCTCTATCCATGACCGGAGTGAGTGTGGGCTCACACGTACAGCTCTTCCACCAGGTAACTCTCCTCCCAACCAATCGAGAAAACCCAAATCAATTGTTCGTGATTTGTGAACAAAGGCTCTTAGGGAGTTTTCAGATTCTCACCAGTAGAGTATCACTCTTAATCTCCCAACTGATCTAAGTAACTCTTAAGACTTACTCCCTATTTATAGAGGTTGGTCCTAGGGTCAGTCCTTATCAAATTAGGTCTCAAAAACTTGAAACAGAATCAAGTTTGGATCAATATCTGATAAGATCTATGTGGAAACGTGTCATCTTATCCTTTGCTTGTCGGCAGGCCGAACAAGCCCCATCAGTAGGCCGAACACGTGGATAGGCAGGCCGAACTGCCGATAAAAAATTTCCACAAATCTTCTATTTTCCACCCAAGAATCTATAGGATAAAGTCTTAGTTTTAATTCAAATAACCCGATAGAGAAGTTATCTTATCAAAACAACTTTATCCAGATAATCTCTAAGAAAATAAATGAATTCCCAATAATTCTACAAGTTTAACTTGATCTAATTTATCCAAAATTAAATCATTCGACACCTTGTCCTCTGGAGCCTACAGGAAATTCCACCAACGATCAAATCCAAGCATATGATCGTTGGAAAGATGCTAATGATCAGCCCTGCTACTATGTTATGGCCAGCATTAATAACGTGCTACAGGCTCAACATCAGGATTATAAGACTGCTAAGCAGATCTTAGATAATCTGGAAGACATGTTTGGAGGCCAGGGCTTAACAAAGTGGCAAAGGGCACTTCAAAAACTCTTAAACTATAAGCAAAGACTAGGGACATCTGTAAAGGAGCATATAATGTTAGTCATGGGTTACCTCGCTAAGGCTTAGACCAATGGAGCTGACATCAATGTTGAAACACATATGACTTTGGTCTTTGAGACTCTGTCTAAGGAATTCATTACATTTAGAGCAACAATGAATTTAAGTAATAGGTAGATATGACTTTAACAGAATTTAAGTAGTGGCGAGGTCAACTTGGTAGCTGCTTCTGGTTCTAATCCTAACCTTGGGAATGGAAAGAAACAACGGACCAAGAATGGGAAGTCTTCAATTCCTGCTAACAACAAGAGCAAGAAGAAAAATGAAAAGAACCCAAAGAAGCTGAAGTGCTTCTTTTATGCGAAGGTCGGGCACTGTTGAAAAAAAAGGGTGCGCAGTGAAATTTTAAAAATTTTATATCAGAGTAATTTCCAAAACACAAGTTTGACATGCTATATGTATAAATTAACCAGATCTTACTAACCTTTGTGCGCCGAAGAACCTCCGCAATCTGTGAAGAGAAATAACGTTTAAGAAGAGTCTCAACTAACTGGTCTTCTTTGCTATTCTCTATCCATGACCGGAGTGAGTGTGGGCTCACACATACAACTCTTCTACCAGTGACTCTCCTTCCAACCAATCAAGAGAACCCAAAGCAAGTATTCGTGATTTGTGAACAAATGCTCTCAGGGAGTTTTTAGATTCTCACTTAGCAGAGTATCACTCTTAATCTCTCAATTGATCTAAGTAACTTGTGAGAATCACTCCCTATTTACAGAGGTTGGTCCCGGGTTAGTCCTTATCAGATTAAGTCTCAAAACTCAGATTAGAATCAAATTCGAATCAATATCTGATAAGATCTGCATGGAAACTCATGATCTTATCCTTCGCTGATCGGCAGGCCGAACCACCTGATCGGCATGCCGAACAGGTCCCATCGGTAGACCGAACACATCATCGGTAGGCCGAACTGTCGAAAAAAAAAATCTCGCAAATCTTTTATTTTCCACCTGAGATTCTATAGGATAAAGTCTCATTTTTAATTCAAATAGCCCAATAGAGAAGTTATCTGATCAAAAAAACTCTATCTAGATAATCTCTAAGAAAATAAATGAATTCTAATAATTCTACAAGTTTATCTTGATCTAATTTATCTAAAATTAAATCAACCGATAAACAGACAAGAATTATTTGATCCTTACAATTCAACAAGTGTATCTTGAATCAATTTTATCACAAAATTAATTCAACCGATAAACAAACATGAATTTTTTTATTCTTCCAAATTTTAACCAATCTGATAAATCCAACATGAGTAACCAATTATTAGAAAAGCACGCCGTGTCGTTACAAGATGTTGTGAGCTAGCAAAGGGGACCAAATTGACCTATTATAGAATTACGAAGCCCATATAGCTAAGTCTCCATGGAATATTATAGTGTATCGTATCCCCATATTATAATCTATAATTGGCTTAAGGACAAGTTCTGTCTTACCTTCACGATTATTTTTATCTTACGTTTCATTATCTCACCATCAAAAAACTTACCATCCAAAGACAGTATACCATTCGGTTACACCTATGTATCCAAATGGTTGAGTGTTCTAGTTTTCTAATTATAGGATAACACATATAAGAGGATATCATTACTCCTAAAGAGGAGCTATGGATTCCATATCTATGAATAACAAGTCTACGCCATCAAGAGTCATGCCTCCAATGTACCAGCATGCATACCACTATTAAGATGTGGGTGTCACCCTTTGGTATATCAAAAGACACAAGTCAAGACAACGGGCCCACTATTCATCTCAGGATTAAGATACAACACAAATGATTGTCCAAGGTGAATCGATTTGCTAAGACAGAATTATTAATCCAAATCAATTCACTTTATGTCCTAATCCAACACATCATCACCTATGACAACGTGCCAACGTTTCTATTCATGAAGTCCACCCCCGATGGTCAAGACAAACCATCTCCTAAAAGGGATATAGACAACATAACAATCTTTGCATGAATAAAGCGCCCAACTTTATTCCTTCGATTACGGATCGTATGATTTAGACAATCACCTTAAGAATTGTGTCTTCCACATAATCCGTCCATCATATGCCCAATTCTTAAGGTTTAGACCGATAGTCTCAGACTATTGTTTGCTTAACATACATTCAACAAATATGAACATAAAGAGGACAAGATTTGGTATATGAATAATAAATAAATTCTTTATTGATAAAAATGTCTCCAAAAACATATTACATTTTTACTCCTTAGGGCATACATGTCTAACAATCTCCCACTTGCACTAAGTGAGTAAATATGACAAATCTCGCATCCCCATAGCTTCCACATGTTTCTCGAAGACTCTCCTAGTAAGTGTCTTTGTAAATGGATCAGTTATATTGTCCTCTAACATGATCTTGCACACCGTGACATGCCCGCCCTCAATGAAGTCCTTTATCACATGATACTTTCGATCAATATGCTTACTCTTCTTGTGAAATCTTGGTTCCTTAGCATTAGCTACCGCCGCACTATTATCACAATATAGCGATACTGCTTTATCCATGCTAGGAACTACCTTAGGATCACCAAGGAACTTGCAAAGCCACATTGCTTCTTTCGAAGCATCACTAGCTGCCACATACTTGGCCTCCATCATTGAATCCGAAGTGCAATCTTGCTTAGCACTTCTCCAACTGATGGCACCACTGCCCACAGTAAACACAAAACCCGAAGTCAATTTCCTAGAATCAAAACAAGATTGAAAATCCACGTTAGTGTATCCAAGAGGAGTCAAGTCCTCACCCAAATACACAAGCATATACCCTTGAGTCCTTCTTAGGTACTTGAAAATATGCTTTACTACAACCCAATGGCTCGGTCCTGGATCCGCCTGAAATCGACTTACAATCCCGACTGCAAAGCTTATATCTGGTCGTGTGCAAAGCATGGCATACATGAGACTACCCACTGCCGAAGCATAAGGCACCTTCTTCATGTATTCTCTTTCTTCATAAGACTTTGGAGAGTCTTTCTTAGAAAGAGTAATTCTAGACCTAGATGGTTGCCCACCTTTCTTGGAATCGTGCATTGCAAACCTCCTAAGAATTTTATCTACATAGTCGGCCTGTGACAAAGCTATCATTTTGTTCTTCCTATCCCGAAAGATCTGGATACCGAGAACAAAATTAGCCTCACCTAAGTCCTTCATGTCAAACTACTTGGTCAACCATAATTTGATCGATGAAAATGCCCCAATGTCATTGCCAATTAGCAGAATGTCATCTACATAGAGCTGTAGAAAAACCACCTTCCCATCCTTAATGTGTTTGTAAACACATGGTTCATCCACATTTTGTGAGAACCCATAAGTCTTGATCACCTTATCAAATCTTATGTTCAAAGAGCGAGAAGCCTGCTTAAGTCCATAAATTGACTTTAGCAACTTACAAACCTTACCCTCTTGACCTGTGACCTTGAACCAGTTTGGATGTTTCATATAAATGAACTTATCAAGATAGCCATTCAAAAAAGCTGTCTTGACATCCATCCGCCAAATCTCGCAGTCGAGAGTGGCAGCTATGGACAAGAGAATCTAGATGGACTTAAGCTTGGCTACAGGTGAAAAGGTTTCCTTATAATCGATTCCTTTTTTTTTTGCATATAACCCTTCGCTACCAGTCTAACCTTAAACGTTTCGACCTTTTCATCCACTCCTCTTTTCCTCTTGTAGATCCACTTACACTATAACGCCCCCTTTACGGACATCAAAGATGTCGTTACATTCATACATTACATACTTATTTTGGAACTTTAAGATAAACTTTAAGTACAAAAATTATTTGAAACTTTAATTGTAAACATAGTTAAGGAAAACGTAACCAGGATCCATACATACACATTTTTTTTTACAACATTCATCCACTTAATCCATACTATTAATAATTCAATTGAATATTAAATTGATCATAAACTTCCTTTAATAAAGTAAATATACCAAATAATAAAATCATAACATATGAAACGTCACATCATTTAAAATTATTTGCTCCCATAGTTCGGCAGGCCGAACTGGAGACTTCAGCAAGCTGGAAATCGTCAACCGGTAGGCCGGTAGAGGCTTCGTAAAACAGGGCTTAAAAACTTTCAATGTTCGGCAAACCAGAAGTAAGATCGACAGGCCAAACATTCTTACATCGGCATGCCGACCAATGATGATCGACAGGCCGACAGAGCCAAAAACTTTTAGAAAACTTAATTTTAAGACAAATTCAACTTTTCAAAATGCGGAAGATTAAATTCTTAACATGATAAAATAAAATATTAAAACATAGTTCTTGTATTCTTTAAAACACATCATTAAAATATGTTCAAATAATAAACCATAGCTTAAATCATAAAACTTGCAGCATTGACGTTCTTCTGGTTACAATTCATCTTCCTTATGCTCACACACCTTTCCATGTCCTCCGCCTACTCCATGACTTTCTTACCCTTATCTGCAACATGATATAAACTTAAATAAGCTAAAGCTTAGTAAGTACATATAGTTCTCACAATTTAAAAACATTTCATAAACATCATCATCATCATCATCATAACGTAATAGTGCAGTAAGCATGTTTTCATAGAAACATATCTTTCATTACATTGACTATATTAAAACTTATTCCATTTTATCTTAAGGGCCCAAGTGTTGCACCATAATCATCATTGTAGGCGCACTGTCATGAGAGGAGAAGGGTAGCTAATCCTAAACCAAGCATGATATCATATCATATCATATCATAACATTGGTGTGCAACACTTATTAGGTGATTCATATATACATAACTTTCATGCTTTGAAATTTGCCATAATCAAACATGCATAATTTTAAATCTTGAAAATCTTTCATAAGAAATCCTTTAAGGAAATCATCATAAATATCATCATGAACATAACATCAAACCTTTTAAAAAACAACATGTTGCAGGTGAGAATGTACTTACCTTAGAAGTTAGCTTACTTAACCTTATATGTATTGGTGACCACGCCGCGATCTCGATGTGCTCACTCATTTGTGTGTTCATGCCATTTATTCATTTAAAAATACAATTAAAATTAATACTTATTATCATAAAATATAACATCCATTCATATTACATCACATATACATTCATCTCATATGAACATAATTCATAACATGCATCCATAACCATAATCATCAAAAACATAAAATCATTATCACATACACTTCACTGACCTACATGGATTCAAGACTTAAAAACTTAATATTCACACATACTTTAGGCACCATACTTAACAGGGGTAAAGTTAATACATAACCATATGATCATAATTTTTCTTTAGTCATAAAAATTACATTAAGTATCTAAAAACAACCTATACACTTCAAACATGAAATCTGCCAACAATAATAAGGTAGTGAGTAATCTTTTGAAAACATTTTCTAACAATTAAAACTCATATATTTTAATTTTAAAATTCATACTAACATCTTACTAACATATATTTCAATTTCAAAAAATTATTTCATCATCAATAAAATCATTTAAACATATAAAACATCACATAAAACAAAAGTCTAGTATTAACATTGTTAAAATAGTTTCTTAACCTAGTCTCGATAGAAATTTCATAATACATAAGTCACTCAATCAACATAATTATCTCAACCATAAATTTAGAAAGATTTTTGCTGACTGCTCATCAGCTGTCATCGGCCTGCTGATTCCCCACATCAGCCTATCGATTCCACAAAGTTTGGCCTGCCGATGGTTTCCATCGGCCTGTCGATTCCTGGAAGACTTTTTGGCTTGTTGAACTTGAAAGTCCGGCCTACCAAAATGTCCTTAAAATACAATACATCAACATCATAGCATTCAAGTCATCATTGCATCATAAATAAAAATACATTGAAATTAACATGAACAGTTGAGCGCATCGATTCCTTGCAATCGTCACCTGTCATAACACTTAGAATAAATAGTTAGTAACATTAAAATCATAAATAATAAAATTATTAATAAAATTGCTTAACGTCGTTACTAACTTAACATAATCCATTACATAAAAATATGTGGGTGTTGCAATTCTCCCCACCTTATAAAATTTTCATCCTCGAAACTCAAAATAATTGCGGATACTTTGATCTCATGTCATCTTTACGTTCCCATGTAGCTTCTTCTACTTGATGATTTTGCTATAACACCTTGACCAATGGAATTTCTCTATTCCTCAAGGTCTTGGTTTTCTAATCGAGTATCTCTACTGGCTTTTCTTTATAACCTAAGTCTTCCCATATCTTGATCACTTGTGGCTCAATCACATGCGTAGGGTCTAGAACATACTTCTTGAGCATAGAAACATGAAACATATCGTGCCTTACTGACATTTCTGAAGGCAACTTTAGCTGATAAGCCACCTTGCCTATCCTTTTCATGGTTTCATAAGGACCAATAAATCTTGGGCTTAACATGCCTTTCTTCCCAAACCTCATAACTCCTTTCATCGGTGCAACTTTAAAAAACATAGATTTGCCTACAGCGAACTCTAAAGGTCTTCTTCTCTTGTCAGCATAGCTCTTCTGACGGCTTTGAGTGGTCTTTATTCTTCTTCTTATCAACTTTATCATCTCAGAAGTTTCGTTAACAAAATCAGTTCTTTCAGCATTGATACTTTCCATCAATTTCTTCTCACCAACTTCGTGCCAACATATAGGCGACCTACATTTTCGCCCATACAGAGCTTCATCAGGTGCCATCCCAATGGTCGCCTTAAAGTTGTTGTTGTAAGCAAACTCTGCTAATGGCAACATTTTACACTAGCTGGTCTTAAAATTGAGAGAACAAGCTCGTAGCATATCTTCTAAAATCAAGTTCATCCTCTCTGTTTGGCTGTCTGTCTGAGGATGAAATGCTGTATTGAAATGTCGCCTGATTCACATAGCAGTCTGTACACTCTTCCAAAACTTAGATGTGAACCTGCCATCACGATCTGAGATGATTGACTTGGGAATCCCATGAAGTCGTACAATCTCCTTGACATAGAGTTCTGCTAACCGTTCCATAGAGTAAGTGATCTTGATGGGAATGAAATGCGCCGTCTTAGTCAGTTGATCCACAATTACCCAAATTGCATCATAACCGTTCATAGTTTTGGGCAAACCGATAATGAAATCCATTGCTATATCCTCCCATTTCCATTCTGGTATCTGGATAGACTGTAAATCACCACCAGGTCTCTGGTGTTCAGCCTTAACTTGTTGACATGTCATACATTTCTTCGTATACAAAGCAACATCATGTTTCATTCCAAACCACCAGAAGTTACCCCTTAGATCATTATACATCTTTGTTGCACCTAGATGAATAGAGTAAGGAGTGTCATGAATTTCGGTCAAGATCTTTTCCCTTAAGCCATCAACATTGGGAACACATAAGCGGTCCTTGAGGTATAGAGTTCTGTCATCCACAATATGAAACTCTTGGCATCTTCCTTCTTAAATTTCCTGCTTAATCCTTACAAGACAAACATCTTCATCCTGTTTTCTCCGAATTTCATCATACATCGTTGGAGTAAAAGTGAGTGCTGACAACTGTCCCGCTATAAGCTCCAAACCAAAGTCTAGAATTTCCTTTCTCAAAGGTGGAGACATTGCTTGCATTGACATCAACATGGCAACTGACTTCCTACTTAAAGCATCAGCCACTCGGTTAGCTTTTCTAGGATGATAAAGGATTTCACAATCGTAATCCTTTACCAACTCTAGCCATCTTCGTTGTCTCATGTTCAAGTCTCTTTGCGTGAAGAAGTACTTCAGACTTTGATGATCAGTGAAGATCTTGCATTGGACCCTATATAAATAGTGTCTCCATATCTTCAACGTAAAAACGACTGCTGCTAACTCGAGGTCATGAGTAGGATAGTTCTTTTCGTAATCCTTCAGTTGTCTTGATGTATAGGCAATCACCCTTTCATTTTGCATTAAAACAGCTCTGAGGCCCATCTTGGATGCATCACTATAAATCACAAATCCATCATTCCCTTTCAGAATAGCCAATACTGGAGCTGTCATTAGCCTCTTCTTCAGTTCTTGAAAACTCTTCTCGCATGCTTCTGTCCATTCATATTTATTTCCTTTGCGAGTTAGATTCGTGAGTTGGTTTGCTATCTTGGAGAAGTCTTCTACAAATCTCTAATAATATCCTGCTAGTCCCAAGAAGCTCCTTATTTCACTTGCATTCGTCGGTTGCTTCCAGTTGAGAATAGCCTCTACTTTAGCAGGGTCAACCATAATCCCTTCCTTCGATATAACATGCCCCAAGAAAGACACTTTATCAAGCCAAAACTCGCACTTGGAGAACTTTGCATAAAGCTGGTGTCTTCTTAAAGTCTCTAGCACAATCCTTAAATGCTCCTTGTGTTCTTCTTAATTCTTTGAATATACAAGAATATCATCGATAAATACAACAACAAATTTATCGAGGAAATCCTTGAATACTCGATTCATCAAATCTATGAAAGCCGTCGATGCATTCGTCAGACCAAAAGGCATAACCACAAATTCATAGTGACCATACCTCGACCTGAAGGTAGTTTTAGGGACATCTCCTTCTTTAATCTTCAGTTGGTGATAACCTGACCGTAGATCAATCTTTGAAAACACTAATGCACCCACCCTTAAGCTGATCAAACAAATCATCGATTCGAGGCAATGGGTACTTGTTCTTGATTGTCACCTTGTTTAGCTCTCTATAGTTGATGTAGAGTCTCATAGAGCCATCTTTCTTCTTAACAATAGAACTGGAGCTCCCCATGGTGGGTAGCTTGGCCTAATAAAGCCTTTGTCAAGTAGTTCTTTTAATTGCGTGTGAAGCTCCTTTAACTCTGTAGGGGCCATTCTGTATTGTGCCTTTGAGATTGGATCGGTGCCTGGTGCGAGCTCAATCTCGAATTCGACTTCTTTTTCTAGCGGTAGACTTGTTAGATCATCAGGAAACACTTCTACATATTCATGAACTACAGGCACATCTTTAATTCTTATCTTTTCTTTTTAGCTTTTGTCTACAATGTTCACCAGATAGCCCATGCAACCACTTGCTAATAACTTCCTTGCTTTATCACAGATAAAAACATGTTGGATTTCTTTCTGGACTCGCCAACATAAACAAACTTCTGATCATCCTCTGGATGGAAGATCACCTTTCATTTTTGACATTCAATAGAAGCATTATACTTGCTTAGGAAATCCATCCCAAGAATCATATCATATTCATGTATGTTGATCACGATGAGGTCGATGAAAAGTTCCCTATCAGAAATCCATAGAGGTCTTGTACGCAGTTAGTGCGTAGATAATATCACTTCCTTAGAGGGTAGTGTCGTAGTAAATTCCTGTCTCATAGGCTCTAAACAAACCTCTAACTTTTTAACAAATGATGTGGATATAAAAGAATGAGTAGCACCTGTATCAAAAAGAACATAAACATCATTAGATAAACTTGTTATCTGACCTGTGACCACATTGGAGGCTTCAACAGCCACTTATTCCTTCGTCATGGCATAGATTCGGGCATTTGTTGGTCGGGCTTCAAGTCTCCCTTGACTGATTAGTGACCCTTCAAGGGAAGCTTACATATGATGGAGCTGGGCTTGAGGAGGAGCTCTTTGAGAGGCATTAGCATTCATTAGTTTGGGGCAGTTCTTGACAAAATGATCTTCACGCCATAAAGAAAACATTGGTTTGTTCCCAACCGGTATTCCCCTGGATGTTTCTTTCCACATTTGGCACATGGTTGAAACCGCCTGCTATTGTTGTTGTGCTGACCATCATTGTGCCTCTTGTTGTCTTGGCCCTGCTGGTTTTGAGGATTTCCCTTCCTCTTGTTATTTCTCCAGTTTTGGTTGTTGTTGTTGCTGCTGTTGTTGTTGTTTCTGCGTGGAGGGCGGTTCTGGTTGTTTGCATTATTGGCTTACTGGCTCGACTGAGGCTGATTCCTTCTTACCTTTGATAAATAAAACTCAACACGTTGGGCCCTCATGATAACCTGCTCTTGAGTCCTAAGTGGACTTGCCCCATCAACGATCGTAGCAATTTCTTGCCTAAGGGCTCTGATCAGTCTTCTAACCCTTGCACTTTCATCCATAACCATCCCTAGGCATAGACGAGCTAGCTGGTCAAACTTTTTCACAACATCTGTGACTGACATATCCCCCTGGCGTTGGTTCTCGAACTCTTCATAATGCTTCCTTGTAACATTCATGTGAAAGAACTTTATGTTGAACTCCTGAACAAAGTCTACCCATGACATCTATTCAACATTCCTGCTCTGTTCGATGCCATCCCATAAAATTCTAGCCTCTATGGTGAGGCAATATGAGGCATAGAGGACCTTCTCATTGTTTTGTAAAGCCCATGAGTCTTAGGGTAGCCTCAATCGTCTTCAACCATCCTTGTGCGACTAACGGGTCCTTTGAACCCTCGAAGTCTACTGGCTTAACCCTCTTCCATCTGACTAGAAGAGGCTCCTAATAGGCCGCTCTTGGTTTAGCAGCAGGAGTTGGGATTTCATTGACTTGTGGCTGAGGAGGAGGAGGAGGCACGTCGTTGCCTCGTTGCTCACCATTCTGGCCGTTGGCCCTTAATTCGGTTATCTCTCCTCTTTGATCGTCCAACTGCCTTTGTAGCTCAACGATCATCATCATAAGCCTTTTGTTGGTCTGGGTGCGTGTTTGCATTCTTTTATGGCCGTCCATTATCAATTTCCTAGAAGATTTAGGAACTTAGAAATAATCTTTTAATTTATGAAATAGGTTTTCACTACTATAACATTAATCATTAAACATCTAAACTTCATTCTTATCCTCATACTTGCGTCAAAACATCTAACTTTAAAACATACTTACTTGGAGGACTTGGACTGACGTGTGGTGATATGAATTGCAAATAGAAATTCTCTTTGATACCAAAACCTATAACGCCTCCCTTTACGGACGTCATAGGTGTCATTGCATTCATACATTACATACTTATTTTGGAACTTTAAGATAAACTTTAAGTACAAAACTTATTTGAAACTTTAATTGTAAACATAGTTAAGGAAAACGTAACCAGGATCCATACATACACATTTTTTTTTACAACATTCATTCACTTAATCCATACTATTAATAATTCAATTGAATATTAAATTGATCATAAACATCCTTTAATAAAGTAAATATACCAAATAGTAAAATCATAACTTATGAAACATCAAATCATTTAAAATTATTTGCTCCCACAGCTCGAAAGGCCAAACTGGAAACTTTGGCAGGCCAAACATGGTCGGCAGGCCGAAAATCGTCAACCGGCAGGCCGACAGAGGCTCTGCAAAATAGGGCTTAAAAACTTTTAATATTCGACAGACCGGAAGTGAGATTGGTAGGCCAAACATTCTTACTTCGGTATGCCGACCAATGATGATCGACAAGCCAACAAAGCTAAAAACTTTTAGAAAACTTAATTTTAAGACAAATTCAACCTTTCAAAATGTAGAAGATCAAATTCTTAACATGATAAAATAAAATATTAAAACATAGTTCTTGTATTCTTTGAAACACATCATAAAAATATGTTCAAATAATATACCATAGCTTAAATCATAAAACTTGCAACATTGGCGTTCTTCCGGTTACAATACATCTTCCTTATGCTCACACGCCTTCCCATGTCCTCCGCCTAATCCATGACTTTCTTACCCTTATCTGCAACATGATATAAACTTGAATAAGCTAAAGCTTAGTAAGTACATATAATCCTCACAATTTAAAATCATTTCATAAACATCATCATCATCATCATCATAATCATCATAACATAATAGTGCAGTAAGCACGTTTTCATAGAAACATATCTTTCATTACATTGACCATATTAAAACTTATTCCATTTTATCTTAAGGGCCCAAGTGTTGCACCATAATCATCATCGTAGGTGTGCCGTCATGAGAGGAGAAGGTAACTAGTCCTAAACCAAACATGACATCATATCATAACATTGGTGTGCAACACTTATTAGGTGATACATATATACATAACTTTCATGCTTTGAAATTTGCCATAATCAAACATGCATAACTTTAAATCATGAAAATCTTTCATAAGAAATCCTTTAAGGAAATCATCATAAATATCATCATGAACATAACATCAAACCTTTTAAAACACATCATGTTGCAGGTGAGAATGTACTTACCTTAGAAGCTAGCTTACTTAACCTTATATGTATTGGTGACGACGCCGCGGTCTCGATGTGCTCGTTCCTTTGTGTGTTCATGCCATTTATTCATTTAAAGATACAATTAAAATTAATACTTATTATCATAAAATATAGCATCCATTCATATTACATCACATATACATTCATCTCATACAAACATAATTCATAACATGCATCCATAACCATAATCATCAAAAACATAAAATCATTATCACATACAGCTCGCTGACCTACATGGATTCAAGACTTAAAAACTTAATATTCACACATACTTTAGGCACCATACTTAACAAGGGTAAAGTTAATACATAAATATATTACCATAATTTTTCTTTAGTCATAAAAATTACATTAAGTATCTAAAAACAAACCATACATTTCAAACATGAAATCTGCCAACAATAATATGGTAGTGAGTGATCTTTTGAAAATATTTTCTAACAATTAAAACTCATATAGTTTAATTTTAAAATTCATACTAACATCTTACTAACATATATTTCATTTTCATAAAATTATTCATCATCAATAAAATCTTTTAAACATATAAAACATCACATAAAACAAAAGTCCAGTATTAACATTGTTAAAACAGTTTCTTGACCTAATCACGATAGAAATTTCATAATACATAATTTACTCAATCAACATAATTATCTCAACCATAAATTTGGTGAGATTTTGCTGACTGCTTGTCAGCTATCATCGGCCTGCTGATTCCCCACATCGACTTGCCGATTCCACAAAGTTCAGCCTGTCGATGGTTTCCATCAGCCTGTCGATTCCTGGAAGAATTTTTGGCCTGTTGAACTTGAAAGTCTGGCCTGCAGAAATGTCCGTAAGATACAATACATCAACATCATAGCATTTAAGTCATCATTACATTATAAATAAACATACATTGAAATTACCATGAACACTTGAGCGCATCGATTCCTTACAATCGTCACCTGTCATAACACTTAGAATAAATAGTTAGTAACATTAAAATCATAAATCATAGCATATATTATAAATTATTAATAAAATTACTTAACGTTGTTACTAACTTAACATAATCCGTTAAATAAAAATAGGTGGGTGTTACATACACCCTATGGGTTTTACCCCTTCAGGAAGATCTACAAGCTCCCAAACTTGATTAGTCTCCATAGACTTCATCTTTGTGTTCATGGCCTCTATCCAGAGTTTTGAATCAACATCCTCCATAGCTTCTGCGTAAGTATAAGGATCCCTGTCATGTTCATCCGGTTTAGCCAAGAAGACCTCCCCATTAAACATATACCTCTCAGGTTGACGGCCAATCCTCCCACTACGCCGAAGCCCCTAAGGTTGTTGTTCAGGTTTGTTTGATTTTTCTACACTAATCGGAACGGTTTCATTCAGAACCTCTAGAGTGATCGGATCACTCCTTAACTCCCCAAGCACCACTTTGCTTTAAGGTTTAAAGTCATTCATGTAACTCTCCTCAAGGAAAGTTGCATCAGTTGAAACCATGACTTTATTTTCCTTTGGGTTATAAAAATAATCCCCTTTAGTCCCTTTTGGATATCCTTCAAACACGTAAACTTTCGAACGTGCTTCCAACTTATTCGAATCCTTAAACGGGACATGAGCTGGACATCCCCATATGCGAATATGGTTTAAGGATGTCTTCTTACTCGTCCACAACTCGTGAGGAGTTTTAAGGGTCGATTTTGAAGGCACGTTGTTCAAAAGATAACTTGCGGTTTGTAGTGCATATCCCTAAAAGGATAAAGGCAGTGATGAATAACTTATCATGGACCTAATCATGTCCAACAAAGTCCTATTTCTTCTCTCTGCTACGCCATTCTACTACGGAGTGCCCGACGTAGTCAAATGGGATAAAATCTCATTCTCTAATAAGTGTTCCATGAACTCATCAGAAAGTTATTCCCCACCTCGATCCGATCGAAGTGCCTTTATGGGTCTACCCAATTACTATTCCACTTTAGCCTAAAACTCCCTAAACTTGTCAAAAGTTTCGCTTTTATGGTGTATCAGGTATACATACCCATATCTTGAGTAATCGTCAATAAAAGTGACGAAGTACTCATTCCCTCCTCGTGCCTGGATGTTCATCGGTCTGTAAACATCACTATGCACAAGTTCTAGAACCCCTTCAGCCCTATTGCCCTTAGACCCGAATGGTCTTTTGGTCATTTTACCCTCTAAGCGAGATTCACGTTGAGGTATAGATTCCACTTTTAAGTGACTTAAAGGTCCATTCCCTACCAACCTTTGAATCCTATTTAGGTTAATATGACCAAAGCACAAATGCCAAAGATAAGTCTTATTAGAGTGAGAAGTTTTAAGTCTTTTAGAGTCATTATCATTCATCTTAGCATTAAGCAATAAGTCCATCTTAGGTTTGGTAAAATATAGAATATTTTGCATATATCCAAAACAGATAAAAGATTTATTTTTACAAATCACCACTTTATCATTAAAAGAAACCAAGTAGGAGTCTTTAAATAAACAAGCAACATAAATTAAATTCCTTTTAAATTCAGGAACATAAAAACAATCTTGCAAAAATAAATTCCTATAATTATCAAAATAGAGATGGAAATTTCCGCCGGCTTCCGCTGAGACCAAGGATCCATCGCCAATCCAAAGCGTGAAGTCTTCATTCAGCAGACTTCTCGTTTCTTTAAACCCCTGTAGAGAAACACAAACATGATTAGTTGCACCAGAATCTATGACCCAAATGTCACTAGATTCCTTAACCAAACAAGTTTCTAAATACAAAAGATCACACCTGCCTCCTTTGGAAAGGAAGTCCTTGCAATGCTTCTTAATATGACCGACCTTCCCACATAAGAAGCACTTAAGCTTCTTTGGGTTCTTTTTCTTCTTCTTCTTGCTCTTTGTTCTAGTTGGAATAGAAGACTTCCCATTCTTAGCCCGTTGCTTCCTTCCATTCCCAGAGTTAGGATTGGAACCAGAAGCAGCTACCATGTTGGCCTCACCACCCGCAAGAGACTCCCTGAACAATAGTTCAAACTCTTGTAACTATTTCATCAATTCCGTTAAGGTCATATCACGTATATTGCTTAAATTAAAAGGAGCTCTAAACATAATAAATTCCTTAGACAAAGTCTCAAAGACCATAGTCATCTGAGTTTTAGCATCGATGTTGGCTCGATTGGTTTGAGCCTCAGTGAGGTAACCCATGGCCAACATCATGTGCTCCTTTACAGATGTCCCCGCTCTCTATCTACAGTTTAAGAGTTTCCAAAGTGCCTCTTGCTGCTTTGTTATGGCCTGGCCTCCAAACACATCCTCAAGATTATCCAAGATCTGCTTCATAGTCTCATAATCTTGATGTTGGGCCTGCAGCACGTTAGCAACGGGCCTGATCATTAGCATCTTTCTAGATCATACGCTTGGAATTGCTCATTACTTGAGTCTCCTATAGGCTTAGGAGGACAAGAGGTTGTCAATACATATTTCAGTTTCTCAAAGGATAGGACGATATCCAGGTTCCATTTTCAATCATTATAGGTCTCACTGGTTATTAGGTTTTTATCAAGTATCGATGATAAAGCATTTTTAGACCTTATTAATCTACAATAAAGAATCAAATACCAAACATAAGCAAACATATAATAATAATTTAGTAAGATAACAGAATCATGTAAAAAAAATACAAATGTGTTTATGTGTCAAAACCTTGAAAATATCACAACCTTGCAACGATAATTCCCAACTCAGAATTCAACAAGCTCCTAGGGGAGTCACGCCAAATTCAATCAGGAGCAGGGATCCCCTTCTGATTAATATATGCCATCTAGGACCCGTATGATCCAGCATATATTAATAATCATTTTTTTGCCATTAATTTTATTAACGGAGCTCCTAGGAGAGGTTAATAATAAAATTAATGTGAGTGTATAACCATCATTTCAATTATCCATGATTTATAATCACCACCTACGGATGTGCAACCATAAATTATGCTAAAATATCTTATCCTCTCAGAGATCCAATCTGGTACATGATAGAAATCCATTCCTAGGGGTCAAGACCACCATGTTCTGCCTATAGACTAACGATGGAGGCATTAGGTTCTCTCTTCAAAAGCCTTCTCCCACTCAATCTTTTGAAATCAAGGTTTTATTTTAAGAATATGGATGAACAATTTTAATATGAGCGGCACTTCCTATTCTATATGACACATTATCAATATACATGGCAAATCATATTATAATGCAGACAAGCAAAGCTACAAGGAAAATAATATATAACCAGAATATTATAGCTCTGCCCTAGAGAATAGAAAACTAAGATTACAAGAGAATAATCGAGACATATTATCAATTCTTCATCCTTGAGTCCTGAAGCTGTATCCTTCTTCATGTAATTCCATCTTCAAGTCTTCAATCCCTTATGAATTGAACACTTCATATTTTCGATCATATCCAAATTTATTGTTCCTCAGAATTGTCCCAAAAATAAAATTAAAATTGCATTGAAAAAACTACACCTTTTTTGGAAATTTACCAGCTCTCGGTCGGCAGGCCGATATGGGTGATCGGCCTGCTAGTCATGCTCCATCGGCCTACCAATCAGGAAGATCGGCCTGCCGACTCATGAAAGTTTGGCCTACCGAACTGGAAGTTCGGCCTGCCGCCAGAGCCACCTGATTTTTGCCCCACTGACGGCCTGCTGAACCACAAGTCTGGGCTGTCGATCTGTGACCATTGGCCTGCCAAACTGTTAGGTTTGGCATGCCAACTGAGCAAAAATCTCCATTCCATAAAATACAATTTTAAATGCAATTCATCAATTTTATTTTCAACAATTCAAAAACATAAAATTGGAGACTCAGAAAATACGTAGAAGCATCATCATCAATCTTCTAGATCCGTCTTCTAGATCCATCTTCTCTAAATAATTATTTAAGTATAAAACTCTTACAAATTTAAAACTAAATAATAATTCCTAGACAAAAATGATAGTCCGCCATCTAATTACATGAAAAACCTAGATACACATTCTAACCTCTAAGGAACCATAACTGGTATAAATTAATTAATAAATAATTAAACAATGATTTAATCAACCATAATTAATTAATAAACATTCACCATATAATCCATGACAACATATATAATATATAGAAACCTAGAGTGCCAACTCTCCATCAAATTCAATTCAAGCATAGGAGAGATTAAGATCACAAAAGTTATACATATAACATGATCACAAACTCATAAATTTATGTAAAAACCATGGCTCTGATACCAATTGTTGAAAAAAAAAGGTACGCAGCAGAATTTTAAAAATTTTATATCAAAGAAATTTCCAAAACACAAGTTTGACATTCTATATGTATAAATTAACCAGATCTTACTAACCTTTGTGTACCGAAGAACCTTCGCAATCTGTGAAGAGAAATAACATTATAGAATAACCTCAACCAACTAGTCATCTTTGCTATTCTCGATCCATGACCGGAGTGAGTGTGGGCTCACACATACAGCTCTTCTACCGGTAACTCTCCTTCCAACCAATCGAGAGAACCCAAAGCAAGTGTTCATGATTTGTGAACAAATGCTCCCAAGGAGTTTTTAGATTCTCACTTAGTAGAGTATCACTCTTAATCTCTCAATTGATCCAAGTAACTTGTAAGAATCACTCCTTATTTATAGAGGTTGGTCCCAAGGTCAGTCCTTCTCAGATTAAGTCTCAAAACTTGGATCATAATCAAATTTGGATCAATATCTGATAAGATCCATGTGAAAATGCGTGATCTTATCCTTTGCTGATCGACAGGCCGAACCACCTGATCGATAGGCCGAACAGGTCCCATCAGTAGGCCGAACACGTTCATCGATAGGGCAAACTTCCGAAAAAAAAAATCTCACGAATCTTTTATTTTCCACCCAAGATTCTATAGGATAAAGTCTGAGTTTTAATTCAAATAACCCAATAGAGAAGTTATCTGATCAAAACAACTTTATCTAGATAATCTCTAAGAAAATAAATCAACTCCCAAAAATTCTACAAGTTTATCTTGCTCTAATTTATCCAAAATTAAATCAACCGATAAACAACAAGAATTATCCAATCCTTACAATTCAACGAGTTTATCTTGAATCAATTTTATCACAAAATTAATTCAACCGATAAACAAATATGAATTATTTGATTCTTCCAAATTTTAACCAATTTGATAAATCCGACATGAGTCACCAACTATTGGAAAAGCATGCCGTGTCGTTACAAGATGTTGTAAGCTAGAAAAGGGGACCAAATGGACCTATTTAGTTCAAGCTCCCAATAATTATGAAACCCAATATCCCAGATATATATTTCATAATTATCAACTCCAACGCTACTCCACTAATAGCTTGGAGCTACACTCTTGAACTACATAGAATTATGAAGCCCGAATAGCTAAGTCTCCATGACATATCATAGTGTATCGTATCCCTATATGATATTCCATAATTGGCTTAAGGATAGGTTTTGTCTTACCTTCCCAATTATTTTTATCTTACATTTTATTATCTCACCATCAGAAAACTTACCATACAATGACAGTATACCATTTGGTTGCACCTATGTATCCAAATGGTTGAGTGCTCAAGTTTTCCAATTATAGGATAACGCATATAAGAGGATATCATTACTCCTAAAGAGGAGCTATGGATTCCATATCTATGAATAACAAGTCTACGCCATCAAGAGTAATGCCTCCAACGTACCGGCATATATACCACTATTAAGATGTGGGTGTCACCCTTTGGTACATCAAAAGACACAAGTCAAGACAACGGGCCCACTATTCATCTCAGGATTAAGATACAACACAAATGATTATCTAAAGTGAATCAATTTGTCGAGACAGAATTATTAATCCAAATCAATTCACTTTATGTCCCGATCCAACACATTGTCACCTATGACAACGTGCCAATGTTTCTATTCACGGAGTCCACCTCCGATGGTCAAGACAAACATCTCTCAAAAGAGATATAGACAACATAGCAATCTTTGCATGAATAAAGCGCCCAAATTTATTCCCTCTCTTGCGGATCTTATGATTTAGACCATCACCTTAAGAATCGTGTCTTTCGTATAATCTGTCCATCATATGCCCAATTCTTAAGGTTTAGACCGACAGTCTCAGACTATTGTTTGCTTAACATACATTCAGCAAATATGAACATAAAGAGGACAAGATTTGGTATATGAATAATAAATAAATTCTTTATTGATAAAAATGTCTCTAAAAACATATTACATTTTTACTCCTTAGGGCATACATGTCTAACAGGCACGTCAAGAAGAATTGCAAGGACTTCCTTTCCCGAGGAGGTAGGTGTGATTTTCTGTATTTAGAAACTTATTTGGTTAAGGAATCTAGTGACATTTGGGTCATAGATTCCTATACAAATAATCTTGTTTGTCTTTCTCTACAGGGGTTCAAAGAAACAAGAAGTCTGCTTCATGAAGACTTCACGCTTCGAATGGGCAATAGATCCTTGCTCATAACTAAAGCAGTGGGAGACCTCCATCTGTATTTTGATAATTATAGGAATTTTATTTTACAACTTTATTTTTATATTCCTAAATTTTAGAGGAATTTTATTTCTATAGCTTGTTTATTTAAAGACTCCTGTTTGGTTTCTTTTAATAATAAAGTGGTGATTCATAAGAACAAACCTTTTATCTATTCCAGATGGATATAAAATAATCTATATGTTATCAAACCTAAGATGGACTTACTGCTTAATGTTGAAATGAACGATAATAACTCCAAAAGACTTAAAACTTCTCATTCTAATACACTACTACATAATGTGGATTCCACGACGGTTTATAACCATCATGGAAAAATTTCACGATGGTTAAAAAACCGTCATGAAAACTTCTGTCGTGATATAACATGGAGTTTTCACGACGATTTTTTATCGTCATGTAATAGAAGAATTGGCATGGGAAGGAGATGTATGGAGTGATTTTCCATGTCGGTTTTGTGAAAAACCGTCGTGGAAACCAAAACCGTCATGGAACCCTACAGTTTCCATGACGGTTTTTGACGAAACCATCGTGGAACCCTATAGTTTCCACTATGGTTTTTGAAGAAACCGTCGTGGAAACGGTAGGGTTCCACGACGGTTTCTTCAATTCTACAACGATTTTTTCAAAAACCATCGTGGAACCCTAAGTTTGAATGATGGTTTTATCAAAAATAGTCGTGGAACCCTATCAAAACTGTTGTAGAAAATTGGAATTTTCCACCAAAAAAAAATCTCCAAAATTTTTTTTTCCCACGGGATGCCCAGTCCTGTGTGTTTATCCATTACATCAAAGCGCTAATTGCATACAATAATTGGTGTATATTAAAAATTACAAGGTATTTACAAGATCTAGCTATTTTGAGCAATTTGTTAATCTATTATGACATGTACCTATCTAAAGAGCACATACCTATTTACAAATTGTATCCACTCTAATCTAACATCTTGTATATCCGTATGTATATAAAAATCTTTTTTTCCTAAGGCTTGTATACCACATGTAATTATATCCCTCGATTGCGGATCATATGATTTAGACTATCACCTTATGGATCGTATTATATGTTATGTTATGAAAGACATTTTGAGAAATGTCTTACGTTAAATATTTATGAAAAAAATTTTCATGTTTTCAAGAAAAGGTTTATGAACGATGTTTTAAGAAAAATATTCAAAAAATGTTTTACAAAAAACGTTTATGTAAAACGTTTCAAAAATGTTTTATGAAAAACGTTTTCAGAAATGTTTATGGAAAACGTATGTGTAAAATGTTTCAAGAGGAAGGTTTTTATGAGAAAAGTTTTAAAGCATGATTAAATGATTTGTGAGAATATGTTTGAACTTACTTAGCGAAAAGCTCATTAAAAGTTTCTTCATGCTGTAGGTAGTTTTATGGGCAACCAGTAGGACCCATTAAAGGAGCTGGGTGCTGCGGAGGATGGTTTCAAGGATTTGGGTATGGATACCACTACAGTAATATTTTCACTGTTTAAAAGAAATATTTTCCACTATTTAATATAGTGTTTTCAAAGTTTTAAGAAAAAAACAAAGTTTGAAGAAATGTTTCCAAGTTTTAAGATACAATTTATGAACTGTTTAATATAATTATAAAGTTAAGTTTTAAGCGATGTTTTAGTAAATGTTTCTTATTAAGTTTTAAGAAATGATTTGAAATGGTTTTAAAGTCAAGTGTTGAGCGAGGTCTCGACATGAATGGCAACAGAGGTCGCATCAGTTTTGAAGAACGTTTAAAGAATGTTTAAAAAAAATTATTATTACAGTATTTTTCTTACTAAGTAAGATTACTGTTTAAGTAATGACGTTTAAGTAAGTAAAATGACTGCCTAAAAAAGCGGGTCGTCACAGGTGGTATCAGAGCGATATCCTACCATCCCATCTCGTGCTGTCATATGTCCGCTACACCATAGCTCAAGTAAATAAGTTAAGTTAAGTAGGAAAAAAAGTTAGAATTTAATGAATATGTGTTATTGTTGGGCGTAGCCTTTGATATCGGCACACCCAGATGAGCAATGAAAAGGTAAGGGTCAAAGGATGAACATGATGATATATGCTAGAATGTCCTAGCAAGTCGACAGTAGTCGTCGTCTATTAGCGATGTCAAGTCAATGATGACAAAACATGGTCAATGATGGTCAACAGATGGCCGATGGCTCAAAATCAAGAAGATGAGCTTGTGATACGTTGTGATGTTTAGGCGCACAATGGTGTCTCCGTAGGAGCAAACAATACTCTGTTGGAGTTATTCTGTATTGGCTACACGTATAACGAGGAAAAGAGGATCAAGATAATGGAATAATGAAGGTCTGAAGTGATTTTTAGTGCTCTATGGAACGAGAGTGCTTGAGCGCAGCTAGACGTTAGATTACTAACTATGTTATTTTATTGAGCTTAAGCACTCACTAGCTAAGCTGAGACATGAGATGAGCTCGTAACTGCTTGGATGGGAAATACGATCAAGACAATGATGACCAATCTGGCAACGAAAACCTCACAGATTGGAGGATGGAAGCTGAAAATTTATACGTTATGAGGAAAATTACGACAAAATGTCATCCTAGAATGGATATAGAACCAGAAATTATGGATTTTGTGGTCGGATGACCCTGATCTTTAGATAGAAATGATGAGATTAGAATGGAAATAAACCCTATTTTCAAGAATAGCATTCAATGGTAGAATGTTAAACCTTTAAATGAATGGAAATTGCTCATGAACACTGAAAGATCAGAGTTGCACAGCAGAAGTGTAGTGTGTAATTTAAAGGAATATGTCAAGAACATGATGAAAATTATAGAAGTTCCAAGATGGAGGCTTAGTTTTAGTGAGAAAGTAGTGATTAAGGAAGCATATTAAGATGGAAAAGAGAATAAGGAAGATGAACTACCTATGAAGGTTTTAATTTTCGAGGACGAAAATTTTTAAAGAGGGTAGATTGTAACACCTAAGAATTTCTAATGCATTAAAAATGCATCAAGTTAAGGATTATATTAAGATGAAAAGTACAGTTTAAAGAAAAATACTGTATAATAACATGAAAAATTATACAGTATTAGAGCAATGCAGTGTAAGAATTGGATTGTTTAAGGTCATGCAGTATAGAATTGGACTGTGTAGACCACAAATTTCTTTTATAAAAGTGCAAAAAGAAAAGAAGAAAAAAAAATCTTAAAAAAAAAAGAAATCAGCTCTCTCTCTAGATTTTCTCTCTCTCCCCTCAAATCTCGTTCGAGATTCCGGCGTTTGTTTTTGACACCTCCCGCACCAATGGAAAGCTCTCGATGAGATGAGTCCAACGAGGTGTCGTGCCGCCCAAAAAGCCGCCGGAGGAAGCCACACGCGTCGCCCAAAGTGGCAGAGAAACCCAAACTTTCTGGCGAAATATCTTTGTCGTCCAACGTTTGATTCTTGTTCCTATACAACCACCGTGACGAGAGGAACAAAACCCATCCTTGGTGGCAGCTCAACAATCACCGGATTGTTCCGCCCGCCTACAACCATCGTGTGTCGCCACACCACAGTGGAACTCCACCTGGCCAAAGGAGGTGGCCGACACTGCCTCTCCCAATCGATTCAAAGGATCAAGGGGAATAAAACCCCTCGATCAATTGCACTGAAGGAGCTCGTTTCATTAGAGAATGACCAACACCACCGTCAACCACCGTAGAAGCCTCTGTCCTTGCCCTTCCCAACCACGTTACTTCAAATTGGATGAGGGAAAATGCTCATAGGAGGATGGGTAGCAAAAACCCTCAGCCAATTTTGGGTTTCCATCGCCAAAAAGCCATGATTGGAGTCTCCATTTTTGCCATCAATGTCAAGCTCCGACCTGCTATGTTAGAGGTAGAATTAGGCAAAATTGACATTGTCATTGGACTCAGAAGGGTTAATTTAGGGGGGGTAGGCCCAAGCCCAGCTGCCAGCGGAGTCCGATTGACACCGGTCAAAGTCTGTCAACGGTCGGTCAACGACGGTCAACGGTGACTTTGGATTTTTGTGATCTGGGCCTTCGATCGAAGATCCAAGACTTCCTCTCGACTCGTTTCGATGCTCTAAACGTGATGGTGACCTTTGTTCAAGCTAATTCCACTCTAGTGAAAATCATCTGGTACCGATTGCATGTAGATTAAGGTGATTCAAACAGTAGTAAAGGAGTCCAGAATGATAGTTCTAGTAACGTATAATCTCCAGGAAGCATTCTTAGCCATTCATGGTCACTCGAGGAGCACTACAGAGGATGCTTTGCATACTGTAGATACAGCAAGGTACAACTGGATTTGCTTAGCTTGGAGTCGAAGTAAGTAGGAATCTCGCTTACAGTATGAACTGTTTTCAAATAAATTATTTTAGATGCTTTCATAAAAATTTATGAAAATCCATGATCAATGATTGTTACACTATTTTATGTGAGAATGGGTTTTATAAGGTTACAAGGGTGACAAAAAATCTGTTAAGGGTAAAATCGTCATTATGGCTAGAATAGAGTTGAACACTTCGAATTAGGATAACGTTCTTAGATGAAAAATATTCTGTAATATGTTAAGTAATGAAATCGTCAGTAAGACGGGAGATTTAATAAGGGATGTTTAAGTAAACGAGAGGTAAATCGATGGGTTACGAGGTTAAAAGAAAAAGTAATCCTCGATGGGTTACAAAGCTAAGCGAAGGAAAGGTAAACCGATGGTTTATAAGGTTAAGTAAAGACAACGGTAAACTGAAAGTATGCTAGCCAAGTTAAAGGAAAGAATGGTTAATGTTTACGTTTTATTATCAATCGAGTGGATTGATAATAAAGAAAGTTAACTAATAAGTCAGGCTGTCATTTGATCAGACACAGAGGCCGACTAATGGAAGGAAAAGGAACGGAATAGAGAACTGCTAGAGCATAGTTCAGGTATAGTTCAAATCTCTCCTACAGCATGAAGTAAATATTTTTAAATGCTTATTTATATAATTTGCAAATGAGTTTGCAATTATTATGCAAGTTTCTTTTAAAGTATGTTTGCATTTATTATGCAAAAAGTTTAAAAGTTCAAGAAAAAGATTTGCAATGAATTTGCAATTGTTATGTTTAAAGTCTATTTGCATATTGATATGCATAAAGTTTTTTAAAAGTTCAAGTTATGATTTTTAAAGTATTTAAAGTATGTTTTGCATTATGATAATGCATAATGTTTTATAATTCAAGTTATAAGCTATATGTTGCATTAAATGCATTGGTTATGCAATAAGTGTTAGAATACAAGTTATGATATACAAAATGTGTTTGCATTTTATGATGCATTTGTTAAGCAATATGTTGCGTTCGTTATGCAATAGATTTTACAGTACAAGCTATGATTTGCAAGTGTGTTGCATAAGATGTGATTTCAATTGATATGCTCACTAAATTTAATAAGAAGGAAACATAAAGAGAAAAAGAAAGTGTCGTACCAGCCTCCTTGTTATGAGGAAATAAAAGTAAAGTTAAAGTTTGACCTCCTAGATGTGAGGTACAAGACCTCAATGTTTGATGGTCTCAAGTCTTCCACAAGGGAAGCATCATGTTTATGATCTCATGATTAATGAGTTGGTACGAACACTAAAGTAAAGTAAGGGAAATGAAAGTAAGATAAGAAAAGTTAAGGAACAAAGATAGAAAGTTAGAGTAAGAAAAGAATGTTTATCAAACACTCATAAATGAAAGTTCCTAATTTGGCATAAATGGAATCATGCATTCTGATTTTGCCTAAATTCCTTTTTATGAAATATTTATATGTTATGTTATGAAAGACATTTTGAGAAATGTTTTACGTTAAATATTTATAAAAAAAAATTTCATGTTTTCAAGAAAAGGTTTATGAATGATGTTTTAAGAAAAATGTTCAAGAAATGTTTTACGAAAAATGTTTCAGAAATGTTTTATGAAAAACATTTTCAGAAATGTTTATGGAAAATGTTTGTGTAAAATGTTTCAATAGGAAGGTTTTTATGAGAAAAGTTTTAAAGCATGATTAAATGATTTGTGAGAATATGTTTGAACTTACTGAGCGAAAGTTTATTAAAAGTTTATTCATGTTGTTGGTAGTTTTATGGGCGACCAGTAGGACCTGTTAAAAGAGCTGGGTGCTACGGAGGACGGATGTGAGGATTTGGGTATGGATACCACTACAGTAATGTATTCGCTATTTAAAAGAAATATTTTTCACTATATAATATAGTGTTTTTAAAGTTTTAAGAAAAAAACAAAGTTTGAAGAAATGTTTCCAAGTTTTAAGATACAGTTTATGAACTGTTTAATATAATTATAAAGTTAAGTTTTAAGCGATGTTTTAGTAAATGTTTCTTATTAAGTTTTAAGAAACGATTTGAAATGGTTTTAAAGTCAAGTGTTGAGCGAGGTCTCGACATGAATGGCAACAGAGGTCGCATCAGTTTTAAAGAACGTTTAAAGAATGTTTAAAAAAAATTATTATTACAGTATTTTTCTTACTAAGTAAGATTACTGTTTAAGTAATGACGTTTAAGTAAGTAAAATGACTGCTCGAAAAGGCAGGTCGTCACAGGGTGGGGGCGGGTGGGGTGCTTAGGGGGGTGGGGGCGAGTGGGGAAGGGGTGAGGGGGGTGGGGTGGCTGGAGGGTGGTGGGGGCAGGTAGGGAGGGGGCGAGGGGGGTGGAGGGGTCGCAGTGGGGGTGGGGGTGCTAGGGTAGGTGGGGGCGAGTAGGGAGGGGGTGAAGGGGTACGGGGGTCACGGTGGGAGGGCTGGGGGGTGGGGGTAGGGTTTGTGAGGGCGGGTGGGGAGCCCGTAGGGGTGGAGGCAAGTGGGCAGGGGGCGGGTGGGTGGAGGGGGGGTTGGTGGAGGGAGCAAGGGGGTAGGTGGGTGGGCAGGGGGGGGTGGTGGGTGGGGCAAGGGGGAAGAGGAGAGAGAGAGGGAGGGGGAAGAGGAAAGAGAAGGAGGGGGAGCTTACTGGCCGCGTGTAGGGTATGGCGGCACTGTGGAGATCATGGCGGCTGAGGGAGGTCATATTTTATAGAGAGAGAAAGAGGGATTTTAGAGAGAGAGAAGGAGGGATTTGAGAGAGAGAGTGAGGAATGGCCTTAGAGAGAGGGTGCGCATACAATTATGGGTGGGGGTGGCACTAATTTCAAAAATTGAAGGGGGAAAATTAGCATTTTCTATGACGGTTTTGCCAAAAACCGTCGTGGAAGACAGAACACACTGTCTTCCACAATGGCTTTTGGCAAAATCGTCGTGGAAGTCCAATCTTCCATGACGGTATTTGGCAAAACCATCGTGGAAGATTGCTCTGCCACGACGGTTTTTGCAAAAACCATCATGGAAAAATATTGCTTTCCACAACATTTTTAACGCTGTTAAAAGCTTTTCATGGTAGTTTGTACAAAAACCGTCATGAAAAATACTATCTACGACAGTTTTCCCAAAAACTGTCATAAAAAGTTGTCTTAAATTTTTCTTACACACATAATATTCTTTGCTGCCCAAGGTGGCCAGCCCATGTGTTATGTTAGACATGTATGCCCTAAGGAGTAAAAATGTAATAAGTTTTTGGAGACATTTTTATCAATAAAGAATTTATTTATTGTTTATATACCAAATCTTGTCCTCTTTACTTTTATATTTGTTGAATGTATATTAAGCAAACAATAGCATGAATATATGTTACATTGGCACATTGTCATAGGTGGCGATGTGTTGGATCGGGATATAAAGTCAATTCATTTGGATTAATAATTCTGTCTTGACAAATCAATTTACTTTAGACAATCATTTGTATTGTATCATAATCCTAAGATGAATAGTAGGCCTGTTGTCATGACTTGTGTCTTTTGATGTGCCAAAGGGTGACACCCACATCTTAATAGTGGTATGCTTGCCGGTACGTTAGAGGCATGACTCTTAGTAGCGAAGACTTGCTATTCATAGATATGGAATCCATAGCTCCTCTTTACGAGTAATGATGTCCTCTTATATACGTTATCTTGTAATTGAAAAACTGGAGCGCTCAACCATTTGGATACATAGGTGTAACCGAATGGTATACTGTCTTTGGACAGTAAGTTTTTCGATGGTGAGATAATGGAACGTAAGATAAAAATAATCAGGAAGGTAAGATGGAACTTGTCCTTAAGCCGACTATGGATTATCATATGGGGATACGATACACTATGATATGTCATGGAGACTTAGCTATACGGGCTTCGTAATTCTATGTAGTTTGAGAGTGCAGCTCCAAGCTTTTAGTGGAGTAACGTTGGAGTTGATAATTATGAAATTTATATTTGGGATATTGGGTTTCATAATTATCGAAGGCTTGAACTATATAGGTCCATTTGGCCCCCTTTGCTAGCTCACAAATCCTGTAACAATACAACATGCTTTCCCAATAATTGGTGACTTATGTTGGATTTATCAGATTGGTTGAAATTTGGAAGAATCAAATAATTCAATTCTGTTTATCAGTTGAATTAATTTTGTGATAAAATTAATTCAAGATAAACTTGTTGAATTATTAAGATCAGATAATTCTTGTCTATTTATCGATTAATTTAATTTGGCTAAATTAGATCAAGATAAACTTGTAGAATTATTGGGAATTCATTTATTTTCTTAGAGATTATCTAGATAAAGTTGTTTTGATCAGATAACTTCTCTATTGGGTTATTTGAATTAAAATTGAGACTTTATCCTATAGAATCTCGGGTGGAAAATAAAAGATTTATGGAGATTTTTTATCGGTAGTTCGGCCTGCCAATCCACGTGTTCGGCCTGCCAATCCACGTGTTCGGCCTGCCGATGAGCGAAGGATAAGATTACATGTTTTTACGCGGATCTTATTAGATATTGATTTGATTTTGATTCTGGTTTGAATTTTTGAGAGCTAATCTGATGAGGACTGACCCTAGGACCAACCTCTATAAATAAGGAGTAAGTCTTAAGAGTTACTCAGATCAATTGAGAGATTAAGAGTGATACTCTGCTAGTGAGAATCTGAAAACTCCCTAAGAGCTTTTGTTCACAAATCACAAACACTAGCTTTGGGTTCTCTCGATTGGTTGGAAGGAGAGTCACCTAGTGGAACAGCTGTAGTGTGAGCCCACACTCACTCCGGTCGTGGACAGAGATAGCAAAGAAGACCAGTTTGTTGAGGCTCTTTTGGAACGTTACTTCTCTTTACGTTTTGTGAGGGTTCTTCGGCATACAAAGGTTAGTAAGATCTGGTTAATTTATGCATATAGCATGTCAAACTTGTGTTTTGAAAAATACTCTGATGTAAAAAATTTTAAAATTCTGCTGCGTACTATTTTTTCGACCATTGGTATCAGAGCCATAGTTTTTACATAAATTTACGAGTTTGTGATCATGTTATATGTATAAATTTTGTAATCTTATTCTTTCATATGCTTGAATTTAATTTTATAGAGAGTTGGCACTCTAGGTTTCTATATATTTTAATATCTAGGTTCTTTATTTGATTTCCAAACATAAATCATCATCATGTTCTGCTTTCTCGACAAAAATATTAGTTTCATCAAATATGACATGGATAGATTCTTCTACAACTAGAGTTCTTTTGTTAAACACTCTATAAGCTTTGCTAGTTGTAGAATAACCAAGGAAGATGCCAACATTGGATTTTGTATCAAATTTTCCCAAATTGTCTTTGGTGTTTAAAATAAGACATTTGCATCCAAAGACTTTAAAATAGCTGAAATTGGGTTTTCTACCCTTCCAAAGCTCATAAGGAGTTTTATTCATTTTAGGTCTAATGAGAACTCTATTAACAACATATCATGTAGTATTAACGGATTAGCCTAACAATATTTTGGTAAACTATTTTCATTAAGCATAGTCCTAGTCATTTCCTATAAAACTCCATTTTTCTTTTCAACCATACCATTTTGTTGAAAGTTATGTTTATGGCCTTCTTGTTGCAAAACAATTCAAAGGCATCACTATCGAACTCACCACCATAGTCACTTCTAATCGAAGTAATCGTGTAGCCTTGTTCATTTTGAACTCTTTTGCAAAAATACGAAAGTATCTTTAAAGCATCATCTTTATTTGCCAAAAACATAACCCAAGTAAATGTTGAAAAATCATCAGTAATGACAAAGGCATAATGCTTACCACCTACACTTGTAGTCCTAGGAGGACCAAATAAATCCATATGCAAAAGTTGTAAAGGTCTAGTGGTAGGAATTTCGAAAATTGATTTAAAAGAAGTTTTGACTTGTTTTCCAAATTGACATACTTCACATACTTTATCTTTTTTCGAATTTGAGTTTTGGCAAACCCCAAACAAGTTTTTTTCTAGAAATTTTTGAAAGTAAATGCATGCTAGCATGTCTAAGTCTTCTATGTCAAAGCCATGTTTCAACGTTTAAAACTAAAAGACATTAGTTCTTTTTTGAACACTTTTCAACATCAATTATATAAACATTTTCATTTCGGTCACCAATGAAAACCACCTCACTATTACAAACATCTAGAAGATTAAAAAGCAACCTTATATCCCTTATCACACAATTGACTAATGCTAAGCAAATTATGCTTTAAATTATCAACAAGCAAAATATTTTCAATGAGAGGAGAAGAATTGTTATCGATGTCACCTACACCAAGAATTTTTCCTTTAGCATTGTCTCCAAATGCGACATGACCACCGTTCTTCTTGGTGAAGTTTTAGAAAAGCAAGAGGTTCCCTGTCATATGTTTTGACCAACTGCTATCTAGGAACCACTTAGCCTTCTCATTCTTTGATATCTATAAAAATAACTTAGTTTTTGATTTTTGGTACACATGTAATTTTGGGTCCATTTGTGTTAGTTTTCAAAGTTTTGGGAACCCATCTTTCTTTAACTCCAAATATACATTTTTCTTGATAGAACAATAAGATGAGGTATGTCCATCTTAATTACGACATGTACATACATATTTTGAGTTATTATTACTATTTGATGCTTTAACAAAAAAAAATTTAAAATATTTTTAATCAATGTGTGGCTTGTATCCTTAACCATCTTTGTTAAAAACACAGCATTGTTCACGAAGCATTAATTCAAAATTTTCCTTGCCGTCAATGAATTTTAAAATTGTTTTTGTTAAATCATCAACTTGTTCTTTCAAAGATGCATTCTCCACAACTAAAGCATCATTCTTAGATTTTTCAATATTCAATAAATCAATTTCTTCTAAAAGAGTAGACATTCTCCTATTAAGCATAGAATTTTTAAGAGACAATTTTACATAATCTTCATGTAGTTCATCGAAAGCTTTAAATAACTCTATGATATCAATATCATTATTTTCATCATCGAAGGAGATATGGCCGCTTATCTCATCGTCATCAATTGCCATGAAGCGCATGTTGGCTACTTCCCTTGGCTTATCGTCCTCGGAGTCTTCGAGTTTAAGTTCATCCCAAGTAGCTTAAAGGGCTTTCTTGAATTCTTTTTTCTTTATGTTTTTCTTGTTTGCTTCCTTTTTAAGAGGACAATTCGGCCTTATATGAGCGTATTTCTTACAATAATAGCATATTGCCTCATCTTTCTTTGATTTCTCACTTTGATCTTGTCTTCCTCTTGACCCTTTGTTTCAATTGAACTTCCAATGGAACTTTGTGTATTTCTTTGTAAGCATAGCCATTTCTTCGAAGTCCTTTAGGTTGAGGCTCTCACCTTCTTCATCTTTATCATCAAGGATGAATGCCATCAGTGGTGTACCTTTCTTCTTTTTATCTTCTTCTTCCACTTGATTTTGCCTTCTTGTTATTTCATGAGTCACAAGAGAACCAACCAACTTATCTAAAGGAAGGGTCAAAAGGTCCTTAGTCTCTTCTAAGTGGTTCTCTTGACATGCCATGAGCTTGGTAAGGATCTTACAAGTTTTCTTAGTAATTCGCTATGTGTAAAGGTCCTACCAAGAGAGTTCAAATTATTAACTATATTTGTAAATCTAGTATACATTTCACCAATAGTTTCCTACTCTTTCAATTTAAACATTTCATAGTAATGCAAGAGAGAATTAATTTTAGTCTTCTTGACTTGATTTGTGCCTTCGTGTACATCTTTTTAAGTACGCCATATTTCTTGTGCCGATAGGCATGAAGTTATTCTATTAAATTCATTTCTATTTAAAGCACAATATAAAATGTTTAAAGCTTTAGCATTTAATGACAATTTCTTTTTATCTTCATTTCTATATTCTTTGGAATTTTTTGGACCTTAAGTCTTTTCAACTTCTTTCATTGGTTTAAAGGGTCCATTTTCAACAATATCACAAAGACCATACTCGATAGATTGTACATAAATTGTCATTCTTGTTTTCCAATAATTATAGTCGGTTTCATTGAAACAGCAGGTCTATTAGTACAATAACCTTCCGATTTTTGAAAACTTTGAATAGCCATGCTCAAGATTATAAAATCTTTCTGAAAAAACAGTTCAAGTTTCCCACTTTGATACCAATTGTTAGCCCAAAATAGCTACCCAACAAGGGGTGAATTGGGTCTTTAAAACTTTTTACAATTATTGAAATTTTCTAGACTAATCACACAAATAAGTAAAACACACAAATAGCAATTATGATAAACTTTAACAAAATATAAATGCGTTAAAGTAAAGAGATAAGAGAAAATAGATGCAAATACTATTTATAGTGGTTTGGCAAAATGTCTGCATCCACTATCATCTAAAGAGACCTTCACTCAGCCTTTTCTACTATTTGACCGTACTTTTAGCACAATCATTCTAATTACACTTGTTTATCCGAGGCTCACCATGAATTCTTATAATCCACTAATTTTATAAGAGATTGGGTAACCAAAATAACCCTGAATTTCACAAAGGCGTCAGAAACCCATTTTGGACATGAAATCCTTCCACTAGATAAACAACTCCGAATGTCAAATTAAGACCTCAATTAATTATAACACATGCATGGGAAAAAATTGAGTGTTTTCTTTCTTAACGTGTATATATTTACTCACAAAAATGAAACAAGTGTCCTCATCAATACTTCTTTTTGATACCCTATTTTTTACCACAAAATGTGAAAACTTGTTATGCTATAAACCTAGTGGGACATGTTTTGTGTCCCACTAGAATATGTTTCATGTCCTACTAAAACATTTTTCATGTCCCAATGCGACATTTTTTTCTTCCTTTCTTTCTTTTTCTCTCCTCGTCGACGATGGCTTGCCACTAGGTTTACCAGCAACATTGCCAACAAGTAATAAAAACAGCAAAAAACCTAAAAAGCAAGAGGAAAATATAAAAGAACATGGCAACAACAACAGTAACTAATAATCGACTTCCCCATGCTAGAAGGCTGTTGGATTTGGCTTTGCCTTTTGTGGTCGTAGTGGCGACAGTCTGTCAGATTTGGCTTGGCTTTGCAGCAACAGCATGGTCTGATCCACGAATCTAATTATCACCAAGCGGCTCCACCATGATTTATCTTTGATCTACAACTCTGACAATTAGGTGGCTTCGATGAAGATAGGGATGGAAGGATCACAACTCCGACGAGGACATGGATGGAGAGATTACGACTCTGACGAGGTCAGGGAGAGAGAGAAAGATGAGAGAGAGAACCGGCTTCGACAATGACAGGCGACCTTCTCTATGACATTGGCTATGGATCTTGGTTGCTTGGCATTAGTGCCATTCTGTAAGCTCAAGTGTCTACCACACTCATTGGTTGTATGCAAGTACACACAATCACAAGTAGTAGAGTGGGAGTAGAGTATCATTTTCCTCAAGGATTAATTTACTAAAAATTTACTATCTGTTACAGTTTAAGTACTTCTAACATTATCTAGATAATATTGACTTGATGAAAATTAAAATTAAAAACTATAAATTAAAATAAACTTAAATTAAATTGTAAAAATTAAAATAGACAGAAATGAACTAAACTAACCCGTGATGAAATGGCTCTAAAGGAACTATTTCCCCAAGTTTCCTTAGTAAATGGTACTTGCTAAAACTAATGATAAGTTAGTTTTCCTAAATTATTGGCATAGAACTCTCATTTATCCTAATTTTTTCTCTCCTAAGTACTCAAGTGAAATTTACCCCAAAATTATTATTTCCAATATCTCTATTGAAAACCAATTACTAAGGGTTCATTAAGCATGTTCTATAATTAGCCACAACGAAAATCATAAGTCTCCCAACTCTACGATTTTCTAGGTTGTATTTCCTAAACCCATAATTAGAAGCCTCCTTTCCCAAGTACTAATCCTAACTGCAAAATTATCTAATTAGTGGCCATTTAATTAGAGGCATCAAATTCATAGAAACACAAATAATTGGTAAATGAAAATTACTTGCATTAATCAAAGGTAATAAACCAAACAAAATAGCAACTTAGGTCTATAGCCCTCTAGACTAAGAGATTTGGTTACACATAGTATCCAACAAAACTAAAAACACAAAACCAAAACATGAAAAAAGAATTCATGACAATTTACAAGAAATTCAAAGAAAAGAAAGAGTAAGAAATAAACTAATGTGGAGCTCTAAGATGGTCTTCAAACTCTCTTCTCTTTCTCTTTTGAACTCCATAAAAAAAAAATAGGCCTACTCCTTATCTTAAAATAGGTCCCAATTTCCATGGCACAAAACCATAGATGGGCATTTATTTGCCTCCAAAAACTTAGGGAAAATTTCCTCAAATTAGCCTCAAACTCAACACGCAAATTGGCTCAAAAATGGCACGAGCAAGGGCGAAGGGGAAGAGCGCGCGACCACACACTATGTGAACCTCAAGATGGGGTAGAAAGCTTGCAGCTATGCGCTTAAGGATTTCACAGGCCAGGTCTAAATTTTGCGTAGCTGCGAGCTTTGATGGTGCGACCGCATGCGCTCTTTCTCCTAACGCGTGAAGGCAAGGATCTTTGTAGTGCTGGGGCATGAAATTAAGCTAATTCAAGCTCCAAAACGCTCCTTGACCTTTCAAAACAATTAAAATAAAATAAACTAAAACTAAAACTAAACTAAATATACTAAAAATGAAACTAAAAAAATAAAAATAAATTAAATTAAACTAATACTAAAATATAACAAAAAGGCATAATTTACTAATTTTATTTAAACTAAAATAAAAGCTATCAATTCATTCAAAAACTAGCAAAATACATAAGTTGAGATTATTAATAAATTCAATCTCTCAAACTTCTCCAAACTGGCATTTTTGCTAGTCCTCAAGCAAAAGAAAAGAAATGAGCAAAAGAGACAAAATGAACCCAAGATTTCAAAGTGAACACAAGGTGAAAAGTGTCCAATCGTGGTAAACTCAAGCCTCAAAGATATAAAAAATATAATGGCTCTAATAATATTGCAAACACAATATATGTTTAGAATTTCAATCGAAGTGCTAAATTTGTCCTATTCTTAATCCTACCAATGTGTGTGTAGGGCCCCTTCCCCCATGCCACCCGATTGACGTCATACACATAGATAGTTTGAGATTGATCCCCCTAGTTGAAGCATTGCATAAACCCCACAAGCCACTTTTATACCTGTCTTCAATAATATAGACTAGCACACCACTAAGGGCGATTAGGGTTTTTTTGAGCCTATAATGAATGGCTAAGGCGAATGGTAGGATAAAGGATCTCATATATGACTCAATACACCACAGGCCTTTCACACATTCTAAGACCTTAACAAACTAACTTATTCAAATCCATATCCACTTTCAAATTCCTCCAAATCTCTTTCTCAATCCCACACAATTTATTCTCTCTCCCTCATTTTTATACATATACATAAATAAACAAATAAATGCTACTTCCCCAAACTTGAGTTTTATTTGATTCTATGACTTTTTAGGTGAGCAATCGTTGAAATCTCAAAAAGTATTTTTATTTTTTTATTTTTTTAAATTGAAATGAAATACAAGAGAAATAAACTACAAAACCTAAAATTAATGCTTCTTCACATAACCGCCAAACATCTTCTCAAAGCATATTTTAAGAATGTCTTAAGATAAAATAAAAACATAATGGATGAATGCTTGTAAGTGTTAAGCAATATGTGCAAAAAGAACAATTAAGGCTAAGCTATTTATATGTAGGTGACCAAGAAAAAGTTAAGGATATATAAGGCTCAAACGGGGTGAACTAGGGAAATTCATTGCACAAGATTAGCTAGAAAGGTCCAAACGTTCCAAACATGGTCTAATTTATGCTCTTAAAGATGCCAGCAAAGAATTTTGCCTCGTAAAGAATTTTGCCTCAAAAGACAATCAAGTGAGTTCTTGCATTCTTGGGATCATGAGGCTACCTATATGCATAAAGCTTCTCAAAATGTGCAATTTGATGAGTGCATGGGGTTTTTATGCTCAAGTGTGAAGGATTAAGAATAACACAAATCGCACAAGGATTAAGCACACAAACATCATTATGCACGTCATATTCAAAGACACATACTCAAAATCAAACATTAACTCTCATCGGCCTTTGATTACCACCAAAATGTAACAATTTTTACAAAAAAATGCTTAGTTTCCTTTTATTCCCATTTCTCTTATTCAAAATACATATATGAATAATTTTATTTTAACAACGTAAGGAAACTAACCAAATTAAGGGAAAATATACAAAACACGAACTAAATGAAATAAACAAACTAAAGTAAACAAAATACTTTAAAGTCAAAAACAAACTAAAGAAAGAAAAACAAGCTATAAATTAAGACTAACGGTCCAAGAATAACGTAAAACAAGAAAATAAGATATGTGATAAACACAAGCAATTCACTGGAAAGTAAAATTCCTCCCCCAAACATAAGACAAATATTGTCACAATGTTACAATAAAAAAAGCAAGGGAAAGAAAAACCTTCTTTGAGAGGCGAGATAGGAGTCATCGCCTAATAGTCCTTTTCCATTTCCTCTTCCTTGTCATCTTCTTCTTCTTCTTGCGATTAAGGTAGGGCTTCCCAAGGATACATGGGGTTGAGGAGGTAGGGTGGGTACTCTAGTCGTCAAGGGACATTGTTGGAGAGGTTGATGGGGTCGAGACCATACTGATAGTAGAACATTTGCTCTTGTAACCAATAACTTACGGCCTCATATGACAACTTCTCTACTTCCCACTTCTAAAAACTTTTCGTAGTGTCCTCGACGCAATCTAACCTCTCGGCTTACGTTATCGGTTAGCAAGAAGATTGGCCAGTGTGGGCGATGCTCGACAATGGACCGGCTTGTGATAGTTGTCCTCTACGCCCTTTCATGATGCAAAGTATCCCATTGTTGGTGAGCGGATAGGTTGGAGGAAGTAGCTCTTCTTGCTCTCCCAATGGAATGTTAGCTCTCCTACAAAGTCTAGTTATTAACACAAGGAAAAGGAGATCCTCCTCGTTGCATGCCAATTGAGCTATAAGTTAAGTGATTATAATCCTCACATCAATAGTAAGGTCTTAGGCTATTGCATGTATAAGCAATGCCCTATCGAGGCTTATCGTGGTGAAGTGTGATGTTGGGTGGAGCCGGCCGGCAACAAAATGTTTCCACACTTTCATTTCATCCTTCATGGCATTGTAGGCAAAATGGAAGTGGCAGTATTTTCATACCTTATTGAGTCCTCAAAACACAAATGGTATAGATAACCTCATCATTATTTAGTGCTATGCAAAAAAGCTATATCCGTCATTGTTGTTGCATGTGGAGAGGCCATAGAAAGTGTTGATTGCATTTTTATCAAAATAGACCTCATGCCCCCTAACCATAGTGTTAAAGTCATCACGCTCAAAAGCATTGGTATAGGATTCCCACACTAAGGGGATGACGGCATCCTTCGAGGGATGGAAAAATTTTTCTCATCTTCTTGAATAGATGTTTAATAATAGTTGGCAAGGAATGTGTGTAGATGGCCCTATTTCTATCCCCTTTTTTGGAAGTGGAACTTTTTTCTTAATGGAGCGTTTGTGTCGAGCATGGCCCTCCGCCTACACATATAGATTAGCATTGTAATGTGATGATGTGGAGGAAGTCTTAGCTTGCTTTTATAGTGCTCTAGATGTCATTTTCTTTTATCATAACCCAAGTTTCCACCAAAAAAACAATCAAATTACCACTTACAACTTAGGAATTCCCACCAAAGGTGCAATCCAAACCCAGTTTGTCACAAAAATTTTATTAAACACTTGGTGCACGACAATTACACTCAACCACAAAATGCTCACCACATAATTTGAAGATGCCTAAAAATCACAAATTAGTTTGTTCAACTCAATTCAACTAGAAAACACAATTCTCAATCCAAATAGCACAACAAATCTTGCCAACAAGTCTGTCCAATCCACAACAAGAACTACAACTAACATCTAATTTTTTCAACAAAACTTGTCAACCAACACCAACAAGAGAGGAGACTCTTGAAATACACTTACTTGAACCAGAATCGATGACATTCCCATAAAATTTAAGAGCCCACAAATGGTTTTGAACTTAATCCTTGAAATCCTTGGTGAGAAGATGATGTTGAATAAGGTTAAATGAGTGTGGTGAAATTTTGTTGAGTGAATTGGAGATGATGGAGTAAGAGATTGAAGCTTGTAAAGGGTGGAATTCAAGAATTTAGGGAGAATTTGAGAATTAGTGTGAAGGTTTAAGGGGAAGAAAAGAGAGTTTAAAAGGAAAGAATGGGAGAAGTGGGCCAAAATATGGGCCTACATGAGCACTAGGGCATGTCACACAATCCCAAGGATTGGCGCAGCCGCACGCTATGAGAATTAGGGAATTGAAATCCCAAACCACACGGCCGTGCATGCTCTCTATCTTTCCACACGGCTACGAGGAAACACATCTCGTGGGGACCCGAGATTGGCCTGATGCTTCTCTTTTTGCTTTCTTTTTTTCATCTCTTTTTTCTCTTTTTTTCATTCATTTTTTTCTCTTTTTTTTTTTGGAATACAATAACAACAATATAATAAAACAAAAGAAAATAAGAAAAAAATAAGACAAAATAAATCAAAAACAAAATAAAAGGTGACTTTCTTCCCGTCTAAGCCCAAATTTAGATATTCTATTGGCACATCGATTGTTGCATTTGTGGTAGCCAAGAATGGTCTCCTTAAAATGATTGGAATTTCCTAGTCTTCATCCATTCCTAATACCAAGAAATTCATGGGAAAAATCAAAATTCCAACCTTGACTAAGACATCCTCCAAGATACCCTTGGAATACCAGATAGATCGATCGGCAAGTTGAAGTTAAACTATTGTAGGCTTGACTTCCCCAATCCTAGCTTCTAGAACCAAAAGAGGCATCAAATTCACACTCCTCCCAAGGTCGCAAAGTGCCTTCTTACACTTATATGTTCCAATGACGCAAGCATATAAAAAACTCCCAGATTTTTCAGATGGGGTGGAAGTTTCTTGTGCAAAATGGCACTGTACTCCTTGATGAGTGCAACTATTTCGTTTTTTCCAACTTCATCTTTTTTGAAAGCATCTACTTAATAAACTTTGCATAGCTAGGAATTTTTACTGAGGCTTCCGCAAAAGGTGTGTTGATATGAAACTTCTTGAACACATCAAGAAATTTAGCAAATTGCTCATCATTTTCTTCTTTTGAAACTATTAAGGGAATGGAAATGGTGTGGGGAGGATCGATGGGTTATCTGGGAAGGAAATTGTTTGTGGCTTGTGGTTCTTTTTTACTGGTTTCACTTCTTGACCCAAAGATGGTGTAGAAATGAAAGGATTGACTCTATCTTCTTACGATGTGGGCTCTTGCACCTCTTTTTCTCTCCTAAGAATGATAGCATTGCAATGCTCCCTTGAGTTTGTCTCCATATTACTAGAAAACCTCTAGACTTCTGGATTATTGATCACTTATGTAAGTTGACCAACTTGCATCTTAATAGTCTTCATGAAGGCACCCAAACTATTAAGATTTGCACCCTAGTTACTAATAGACTCCCCAATCATATCTATCCTTTATTCATGCTTGTTAAATCTCCCCCTTGATTCAACTACAAAGGTTTCAAACATCTCTTCTAAAGAAGGTTTTTTTAGGCCACCTTGTGCTCATAGCCCAATGGAGGTTGCAAAACTTTTTTTATGTTGCCATAGGACAAGTTTTCATGATTTCATATGCCCAGATTGTAGTGAATAGGTAATGGATTGCTCTAGAAGTTGAAGTTCCAGTTGTTGATGAATTAAACTTCCTCTTGATTACTTTCAATCCTCAAAAATGAAGCATTAACTAAAGCAGCGGATTCTATGCTTGATGATGACGACAAAACTCCCTTGGCAGAAAAGATGGAGAGTTGATTTGACAAGGCCAAAACTCGGCCACCTTCCTTGTCATATACTACTCACTAGGCCAATCGAAGTTGTTAGACAAAATCTCATCAAGAATCTCAAAGGCAATGTTTGAAGTTTTGCCTAACAAAGAACCTCCTATGGTGGCATTCACTATGGTCGTAGTTTGACCATTCAACACATTGTAAAAAAGTTGGATTTGAATCTGATCCACAAAACCATGTTGAGGCATCTGTTGAAAAAATAATACACAGTGAAATTTTAAAAATTTTATATCAGAGTATTTTCTAAAACACAAGTTTGACATGCTATATGGATAAATTAACCAGATCTTACTAACCTTTGATTGCCGAAGAACCCTCGCAAAATGTGAAGAGAACTAACATTCCAAAAGTGCCTCAACCAACTGGTCTTCTTTGCTATTCTCTATCCACGACTAGAGTGAGTATGGGCTCACACATACATCTCTTCCACTAGGTGACTCTCCTTCCAACCAATTGAGAGAACCCAAAGCAAGTGTTTGTGATTTGTGAACAAGAGCTCTCAGGGAGTTTCCAGATTCTCACCAGCAGAGTATCACTTTTAATCTCTCAATTGATCTCATTAACTCTTGAGACTTGCTCCCTATTTATAGAGGTTGGGTCTGGGGTCTGTCCTTATCAGATTTGGTCTCATAAATTCAAATCAATATCTGATGAAATCCATGTGAAAATGTGTGATTTTTTTTTCCGTGCATAGGCAGGCCGATCTGTTTAATAGGCAAGCTAAACTTGAGGATCAGCATGCCGAACTGCCGAAAAAAATCTCAGCGAGTCTTTTTTTTTTCCACTCGAGATTCTATAGGATAAAGTCTCTGTTTTAATTCAAATAACCCAATAGAGAAGTTATCTAATTAAAACAACTTTATCTAGATAATCTCTAGGAAAATAAATGAATTCCTAATAATTCTACAAGTTTATCATGATCTAATTTATTCAAAATTAAATCAACCCGATAAACAGACAAGAATTATCTTATCACAATAATTCAACAAGTTTATCTTGAATTTATTTTATCACAAAATTAATTCAACCGATAAACAGACATGAATTATTTGATTCTACCAAATTTCAACCAATCTAGTAAATCTGACATAAGCCACCATTTGGTGGAGAAGCACGCTGTATCGTTACAAGATGTTGTGAGCTAGCAAAGGGAACCAAATGGACCTATATAGTTCAAGCTCTCGATAATTATGAAACCCAATATTCTATATGTACATTTTATAATTATCAACTCCAACACTACTCCACTAAAAGCTTAGAGCTGAACTCTCGAACTACATAGAATTACGAAGCCTGTATAGCTAAGTCTCCATGACATATCATAGTGTATCGCATCCCTATATGATTATCCATAACCAAATTAAGGACAAGTTCTGTCTTACCTTTTCGATTATTTTTATCTTATGTTCTATTATCTCACCATTGGAAAACTTACCATCCAAAGACAGTATACCATTCGGTTACACCTATGTATCCAAATGGTTGAGCGCTCTAGTTTTTCAATTACAGGATAACGCATATAAGAGGATATCACTGCTCCTAAAGAGGAGCTATGGATTCCATATCTATGAATAACAGGTCTACGCTATCAAGAGTCATGCCTCCAATGTACCGGCATGCATACCACTATTAAGATATAGGTGTCACCCTTTGGTACATCAAAAGACACAAGTCAAGACAACGGGCCCACTATTCATCTCAAGATTACGATACAATACAAATGATAGTCTAAAGTGAATCGATTTGCCGAGACAGAATTATTAATTCAAATCTATTCACTTTATGTCCCGATCCAACACATCATCACCTATAACAACGTGCCAAAGTTTTTATTCACCAAGTCCACCTCCGATGGTCAAGACAAACTATCTCCCATTCGGGATATAGACAACATAACAATCTTTACATGAATAAAGTGCCCAACTTTATTCCCTCGATTGCGGATCTTATGATTTAGACCATCACCTCAAGAATCGTATCTTCTGCATAATCTGTCCATCATATGCCCAATTTTTAAGGTTTAGACCGACAGTCTCAGACTATTGTTTGCTTAACATACATTTAACAAATATGAACGTAAAGAGGACAAGATTTGGTATATAAACAATAAATAAATTCTTTATTGATAAAAATGTCTCCAAAAACTTATTACATTTTTACTCCTTAAGGCATACATGTCTAACAGCATCTCCGAAGATGGTCCTTGAGCCTTTCCCGACACTCATAGAATGGCTTAAAATTCAATTGGTTGAATTGCCCAATTTCACTCCACAATTGCACCATCTTTGATGGTGGAAAGAACTTAGAGAGGAACTTAAAAGACATTTCCTGCCAAGTTATGATACTTCCCGGTTGAAGTGATTGCTACCAAATCCTTGCCTTGTACCAAAGAGAGAAAAGTGTTAAATGTGTATGCCCTAAGGAGTAAAAATGTAACATGTTTTTGAAGACATTTTTATCAATAAAGAATTTATTTATTATTTATATACCAAATCTTGTCCTCTTTACGTTCATATTTGTTGAATGTATGTTAAGCAAACAAAAGTCTGAGACCATCGGTCTAAACCTTTAAGAATTGGACATAAGATTGACAGATTATGTGAAAGACACAATTCTTAAGATGACAGTCTAAATCATAAGATCCGTAATCGAGGGTATAAAGTTGAACATTTTATTCATGTAAAGATTATTATGTTGTCTATATCCCTATTGGGAGATGGTTTGTCTTGACCATCGAAGGTGGACTCCATGAAAAGAAACATTGGCACATTGTCATAAGTGACAATGTGTTGGATCAGGATATAAAGTGAATTGATTTGGATTAATAATTCTATCTTAGCAAATTGATTCCCTTTTGACAATCATTTGTATTGTATCTGAATCGTGAGATGAATAATAGGCCCGTTGTCTTGACAAATCTCCCACTTGCACTAAGTGAGTAAATATGACAAATCTCACATCCCCATAGCTTCCACATGGCTCTCAAAGACTCTCCTAGTTAGTGTCTTCGTAAATGGATCAACTAAATTGTCCTCTGATGCGATCTTGCACACCGTACATGCCCGCCCTCAATGAAGTCCTGTATCACATGATACTTTCGATCAATATGCTTACTCTTCTTGTAAAATCTTGGTTCCTTAGCATTAGCTACTACCGCACTGTTATCACAGTACAACGATACTGCTTTATCCATACCAAGAACTACCTCAAGATCCCCAAGGAACTTTCAGACCCACACTACTTCTTTCGAAGCATCACTAACTGCCACATACTCGGCCTCCATCATTGAAAATCCGAGTAAGTATATCCTAGAGGAGTCAAGTCCTCACCCAAATATACAAGCATATACCCTCGAGTCCTTCTCAGGTACTTGAAAATATACTTTACAAATATCCGGTCATATGCAAAGCATGGCATACATGGGACTACCCACTACCGAAGAATAAGGCACCTTCTTCATGTATTCCCTTTCCTCCTCAGACTTTGGAGACTCTTTCTTAGAAAGAGTAATTTCATACCTAGATGGTTGCCCACCATTCTTGGAATCCTGCATCGCAAACCTCGTGAGAATTTTATCTATGTAGCCAGCCTAGGACAAAGCTATCATTTTGTTCTTCCTATCCCGAAAGATTTGGATACCGAGAATAAAATTAGCCTCACCTAAGTCTTTCATGTCAAACTGCTTGGTCAACCATAATTTGACTGATGACAATGCCCCAATGTTATTGCTAATTAGCACAATGTCATCTACATAGAGCAGTAGAAAAACCACTTTCCAATCATTAATGTGTTTGTAAACAAATGGCTCATCCACATTTTGTGAGAACCCATAAGTCTTGATCACTTGATCAAATCTTATGTTCCAAGAACAGAAGCCTGCTTAAGTCCATAAATTGACTTTAGCAGCTTACAAACCTTACCCTCTTGACCTTTGACCTTAAACCTATCTGGTTGTGTCATATAAATAGACTCATCAAGATAGCCATTCAGAAAAGCCGTCTTGACATCCATCTGTGAAATCTCATAGTCGAGAGCGGTAGCTATAGACAAGAGAATCTAGATGGACTTAAGCATGACTACAGGCAAAAAGGTTTCCTCATAATCGATTCCTTCCTTTTGTGCATAACCCTTAGCTACCAGTCTAGCCTTAAAGGTTTCGACCTTTATATCTACTCCTCTTTTCCTCTTATAGATCCACTTACACCCTATGGGTTTTACCCCTTCGGGAAGATCCACAAGCTCCCAAACCTGATTAGTCTCCATAGACTTCATCTCTATGTTCATGGCCTCTGTCTAGAGTCTTGAATCAACATCCTCCATAGTGTCTGTGTAAGTATAAGAATCCCTATCATGTTCATTCGATTCAGCCAAAAAGACCTCCCCATTGAACATATTTCTCTCAGGTTGACGCCCGATCCTCCCACTATGCCAATGCCCCTCAAGTTGTTGTTTAGGTTTGTTTGGTTTTTCTACACTAATCGGACGGTTTCATTCAGAACCTCTGGAGTGATTAGATTACTCCTTAACTCCTCAAGCGCCAATTTGCGTCAAGGTTTAAAGTCGTCCATGTAACTCTCCTCAAGGAAAGTTGCATTAGTTGAAACCACGACTTTATTTTCCTTTAGGTTATAGAAATAACCCCCTTTAATCCCTTTTGGATATCCTACAAACATGCAAACTTCAGAACGTGCTTCCAACTTATTCGGATCCTTAAACAGGACATGAGCCAGACATCCCTATATTCGAATATGGTTTAAAGATGTCTTCCTACCCGTCCACAACTCGTGAGGACTTTTAGGGACCGATTTTCAAGGCCCATTATTTAAAAGATAACATGTAGTTTATAGTGCATATCCCCAAAAGGATAAAGGCATTAATGAATAACTCATCATGAAACTGACCATGTCCAATAAGGTCCTATGTCTTCTCTCCACTATGCCATTTTGCTACAGAGTGCCTGGCGTAGCCAAATGGGATAAAATCTCATTCTCTAATAAGTGTCCCAAGAACTCATCAGAAAGGTATTCTCTACCTCGATCAGATTGAAGTGCCTTTATGGGTCTACCCAATTGCTTTTTCACTTCAGCCCGAAACTCCCTAAACTTATCAAAAGTTTTTCTTTTGTGGTGCATCAGGTACACATACCCGTATCTTGAGTAATCATCAATAAAAGTGACGAAGTACTCATATCCTCCTCGTGCTTGGATATCCATCGGTCCGCAAACATCACTATGCACAAGTTCTAGAACCCCTTCGGCCCTATTGGCCTTAGACCCGAATGGTCTTTTGGTCATTTTACCCTCTAAATAAGATTCACATAAAGGTATAGATTCTACCTTTAAGTGACTTAAAGGTCCATCCCTTACCAACCTTTGAATCCTATTCAGGTTAATATGACCAAGGCGCAAATGCCAAAGATAAGTCTTCTTAGAGTGAGAATTTTTAAGTCTTTTAGTGTTATTATCATTCATCTCAGCATTAAGCAATAATTCCATCTTAGGTTTGATAAATATAGATTATTTGGTATCCATCCAGAACAGATAAAAGATTTATTTTTACGAATCACTACTTATCATTAAAAGAAACCAAATAGGAGTCTTTAAAAAACAAGCTACAGAAATTAAATTCCTTTTAAATTTAGGAACATTAAAACAATCTTGCAAAAATAAATTCCTAAAATTATCAAAATAAAGATGGACATCTCCAACTGCTTCCGTTGAGACCAGGGATCCATCGCCCATCCAAAGCATGAAGTCTTCATGCAGTAGACTTCTCGTTTCTTTGAACCACTGCAGAGAAACACAGACATGATTAGTTGCACTGGAATCTATCACCCAAATGTTACTGGATTCCTCAACCAAACAGGTTTCTAAATACAGAAGATCACACCTACCTCCTTTAGAAAGGAAGTTCTTGCACTGCTTCTTTATGTGCCCATCCTTCCCACAGAAGAAGCATTTAAGCTTCTTCGAGTTCTTCTTCTTCTTCTTCTTCTTCTTGCTCTTGGTGCTAGCAAGAATAGAAGACTTCCCGTTCTTGGCCTGTTGCTTCTTTCCATTCCTACAGTTAAGATTGGAACCAGAAGCAGCTACCATGTTGGCCTCTCCACCCGTAGGAGACTCCCTGATTAGGAGTTCAAACTCCTGTTGTAACACCCACCTATTTTTATGTAACAAATCACGTTAAGTTAGTAACGACGTTAAGGAAATTTTTATAATAATTTATGTTATATGATATGATATATGATTTGAATGTTACCAACTTTTATGTTAAGTTTTATGACAGGTGACGACCGCATGGAATCATTGTGCTCAAGTGTTCATGATTATTTTAATGTATGTTTAATTATGATGGAATGATGAATTGAATGTTTTAATGTATGGAATTTAAAGACAGTTCGGCAGGCCAGACTTTTAAGTTCGACAGGCTGAAAAGTCTACCCAAGATCGGCAGGCCGAACTTGATGGAACCGGCAGGCCGAAGACAGCTGACGAGCAGTCAGTAGAAATCTCTCCAAATTTATGGCTGAGATAATTACGTTAAATGGGTGATTTATTGTGATTAATTGGCATAATAATGGAATAATTTTGTCAGTTAAGGAAATAAAAGGTTTGACTTCGCATTGATTGGCATGATTTTAAATGGTTTCCCATTTTAAGAGGGCAAAACATGGTAAGTGATGAGTGGTTGTTTGACTTTCCCTTTCTTCTCTCCTTCCTCCACGCCAATAGCCATCAATTAGTCAGAAAATTCTAACTTAATGGAGGGTATTGAATTTTCATCGGTTATGCTCATTACGTTAAAATTTTTTTAATGTTCATTTCCATTTTTCCCTCATCCTCTCACATCTTCTCTCTCTCAATTTCTGAGACTCTTCTTCTGTCTTTCTCTCTTCCTTTTCTCTTCTCCACGAATTCCATTCCTTCTCTCTCGTAAATTCTCTGCAAGAAAATTTAAAGAAAAAGTTATATTTTCATTGGTTGAATTCAGGGATTTTGAGAAGAAAATCTTTTAAGGTAAGGACTCATTTCTTTGTGTTTTTGAAAAGCATTTCTTTTCCTCCAATCGTCTGCAATATCTTTCTCTAGGTATTGTACTTTGCTTTGAGTTTTTAAAATGATGTTCATGTATGTATTGTGTGATGTTTCTCCAAGTTTCAAGTCATTTTGGTGTTTCTATGAAAAATATGAATTTTCTATGTTCTACCCCTCACAGTAAAATATTGTTGTTTAACTTTGATGCATGAAAAATGTAATGTTTATTCAAGGGGTAAATGAATGATGTTTTTCATGAAAGTTGACAAGAATGTGCATGTATAATGTATGATGAGTGTATTTTATGTTATGAAAATTTTATGAGATTACGTCAAAAAAATTGTTTTAACAATGTTATTTTTGGATTTTCGTATTATGAAATGTTTTATATGTTTAAATGATTTTTATTGATGATGAAATAATTTTATGATATTGAAATGCATGATAATAAGATGTTTGTATGAATTTTAAAATTAAAAAAAATATATGTATTTTAAATTATTAGAAAACATTTTCAAAATATTTTCATGTTTGTAATGTATGAGATGTTTTGATGATAATATTTAAGGAAGCATGTTATGAATAATGTTTATATGAGATGAATGTATATGTGATGATAATTTTATGTTTTGACAATTATGGTTATGAATTATGTTTGTAATATGAGATGAATGTATATATGAATGTTATATGAATGGATGTTTTATGATAAGTATTAATTTTATTGTATTTTTAAATAGATAAATGGCATGAACACTCAAAGGAACGAGCACATCTAGACCGCGGCGTCGCCACCAAAGCGTATTAAGGTTAAGTAAGCTAGCTTTAAGGTAAGTACATTCTCACCTGCAACATGACACGTTTTACAAGGTTTGATGATATGTTCACAATGATATTCATGATGATTTTATGGTTATTTTCTTTAAAGGATTTCTTATGAAAGATTTTCATGATTTAAAGTTATGCATGTATGATGATGACATGTTTCAAAGTATGAAAATTATGTATATATGTATCACCTAATAAGTGTTGCACACCAATGTTATGAAATGAGATGTTATGATGTCATGTTTGGTTTGGGATTAGCTACCCTTCTCCTCTCATGACGGCGCGCCTACAATGATGTTTATGGTGCAACACTTGGGCCCTTAAGATAAAATGGAATAATTTTTAATATGGTCAATGTAATGAAAGATATGTTTCTATGAAATTGTGCTTAAGACACTTCTATGATATGATAATGATGATGATGTATATGAAATGTTTTAAATTGTGAGAATTATATGTACTTACTAAGCATTAGCTTAATCAAGTTTTATGTCATGTTGCAGAAAAGGGTAAGAAAATAATGGAATAGGCGGAGGACATGAGAAGGCGTGTGAGCATTATGCACGATGAATTGTAACCGGAAGAACGCCAAGAATAATGTTTTTATGCTTTAAATCAAGTTTTTTATTTTGAACATATTTTTATGTTAAGTTTTAAGAATACAAGAACTATGTTTTTATATTTTATTTCATAATTTTAAGAATTTTGATCTTCCGCATTTTATGAAAAGTTGGTTTTGTTTTAAAAATTAAGTTTTCTCAAGGATTTTTGGCTCGGTCGGCCTGCCAAACACCTTTGGTCGGCCTGTCGATGTTTGAAAGTTCAGCCTACCGATCACGTTTTTGGCCTGCCGAACGATGATAAGTTTTTAATCCTAATTTGCAAAGCCTCTACCGGCTTGCCAGTTGAGGAACTCCAGCCTGCCGATCATGTCCGGCCTGCCGAAGTCCCAAGTTCAACCTGCCGAACTGTGGGAGCAAGTAATTTTTAAATGATGTGATTATCAAATGAGTTATGATGTGATGTTTTTATAAGTTATGATTTTACAACTTGGTATATCTATTTTATTAAAATAAGTTCATGATTAATTTAAAGTATAATTGAATAAATTATGATATGGAATAAGTTAAGCAATGTTATTTAAAAAAAATGAATGAATGGATCCTGGTTATGTATGTTCAATTATATTTACAACTTAAGATATCGTATAAGTTTTGTAATTATGTTTAAGTTTAAAGTTCAAATAAGTATGAATGTATGAATGTAACGACATATGTGACGTCCGTAAGGGGGCGTTACAGGCTTTGGTATCAGAGAAAATTTTCGATTACAATTCATATCGCCACACGTCAATCCAAGTCCTCCAAGTAAGTATGTTATAAAGTTAGATGTTATGATGCAAGTATGATGATAAGATTAAGGTCTAAATGTTTAACGATTAATGATCTAGTAGTGAAAACCTGTCTCATAATTAGAAGATTATTTCTAAGTTCCTAATTCTTTTAGGAAATTAACGATGGATGGTTAAAGAAGAATGCAGACTCGCACCCAGACCAATGAAAGGCTTATGACTATGATCGCTGAGTTTCAGAGACAACTTAAGGATCAAAGAAGGGAAATAGCTGCATTAAGGCCAACGGCCAGAATGACAAGCGATGAGGCAATAATGAGCCTCCTCCTTCTCCATAGCCACAAGTCAACGAAGTCCCAACACCTGCTCCTGAACTAAGAGCGGCCTATTAGGAACCTCTTCTGGTCAGATGGAAGAAAGTTAAGCCAGTAGACTTCAAGGGTTCAAAAGATCCGCTAGTAGCTCAAGGATGGTTGAAGAAGATCGAAGCCACCCTAAGACTCATGGATTTCACGGATAACGAGAAGGTCCTCTATGCCTCATTCTGTCTTACCATGGAGGCCAGAATTTGGTGGGATGGCATTGAAATGAGTAGGAATGTTGATGAAATGACATGGGCTGACTTCATTCACGAGTTCAACACAAAGTTCTTCCAAATGAATATCACGAGGAAGCATTATGAGGAGTTCGAGAGCTTGTGCTAGGGGGATATGTCAGTCACTGATGTGGTGACGAAGTTTGACCAGCTAGCCCGTTTATGTCCAAGAATGGTTATGGATGAAAGTGAAAGGGTTAGAAGGCTAATCAAGGTTCTTAGGCCTAAAATTGCTGCAATTGTGGATAGGGCAAGTCCACCTAAGAGTCAAGAACAGGTTGTTATGAGAGCCCAACGTGCGGAGTTCCATCTGTCTAAGTTAAGAAGGAACCAGCCTCAGTCGGGCCAGCAAGCCAACAATGCAAACAACCAGAGCTACCCTCCACACAGGAACAACAACAACAACAACAGCAACAACCAGAACTAGAGGAATAACAAGAGGAAGGGCAATCCTCAACAACAGCAGGGCCAAGACAACAAGAGGCACAATGATGGTCAGCACAACAATAACAGGCGATTTCAACCATGTGCCAAATGTGGGAAGAAGCATCTAGGGGAATGTCATTTGGAAACAAACCAATGTTTCATCTGTGGGTGTGAAGACCAGTTTGTTAAGAACTGCCCCAAGTTGATGAATGCCAATGCCCCGCAGAGAGCTCCTCCTCAAGCCCAACTTCATCAGATGCAAGCCTCCCTTGAAGGGACACTTATTAGTTAAGGGAAAATTGAAGCTCCACCAATGAATGCTCGAATCTATATCATGACGAAAGAACAAGTGGCTGCAGAAGCTTCTAATGTGGTCACAGGTCAGATAACAAGTTTATCTAATGATGCTTATGTTCTTTTTGATACAGGTACTACGCATTCTTTTGTATCTATGTCATATGCTATGAAGTTAGAGGTTCGTTTAGAGCCAATGAAACAGGGATTCACTACGACACTACCCTCCGGGGAAGTGATATTATCTACTCACTGTCTGCGTACAATACCCCTATGGATTTCTGATAGGGAGTTATTCGTCGACCTCATTGTGATTGACATGCATAACTATGATATGATTCTAGAGATGGATTTCCTGAGCAAGTATAATGCCTCTATTGAATCCTGAAAATGAAAGGTGATCTTCCATCCAGAAGGTGATCAGAAGTTCATTTATGTTGGCGAGTCCAGAAAGAAACCCAACATATTTCTATCTGCAATGAAAGCGAGGAAATTATTAGCAAGTGGTTGCATGGGCTATCTGGCGAACATAGCAGACAAAAGCCAAGAAGAAAAGATAAGAATTGAAGATGCGCCTGTTGTACATGAATATGTAGATGTGTTTCCTGATGATCTGACGAGTCTACCGCAAAAAAGAGAAGTTGAATTCGAGATTGAGCTCGCTCCTGGCACCGATCCAATCTCAAAAGCGCCTTACAGAATGGCCCCAGCAGAGTTAAAGGAGCTTCACATGCAATTAAAGGAGCTACTTGACAAAGGTTTCATCAGGCCAAGTCACTCACCATGGGGAGCTCCAGTCTTGTTTGTAAAGAAGAAGGATGGCACTATGAGACTTTGCATTGACTACAGAGAGCTGAACAAGGTGATGATCAAGAACAAGTACCCGTTGCCTCGAATCGATGATTTGTTTAATCAGCTTAAGGGTGCATCGGTGTTCTCAAAGATTGATCTACGATTAGGATATCATCAGTTGAAGGTTAAAGAAGGAGATATCCCCAAGACTGCTTTCAGGTCGAGGTATGGTCACCATAAATTTGTGGTTATGCCTTTCAGTCTGACTAATGCACCTGCAGCGTTTATGGATTTGATGAACAGGGTATTCAAGGATTTCCTCTATAAATTTGTTGTTGTACTTATCGATGATATTCTTGTCTATTCAAAGAATCAAGAAGAACATAAGGAGCATTCAAGGATTGTGCTGGAGACTTTAAGAAGACACCAGCTATATGCAAAGTTCTCTAAATGCGAGTTCTGGCTTGATAAAGTGTCTTTCTTGGGGCATGTTATTTCAAAGGAAGGGATTATGGTTGACCCTGCTAAAGTAGAAGCTATTCTCAACTGGAAGCAACCGATGAATGCAAGTGAAATAAGGAGCTTCTTGGGTTTAGCAGGTTATTATCAGAGATTCGTAGAAGATTTCTCCAAGATAGCAGCTCCACTCATGAACCTGACTCACAAGGGAAAGAAGTATGAATGGACAGATGCATGTGAAAAGAGTTTTCAAGAACTGAAGAAGAGGCTAACGACGGCTCCAGTGTTGGTAATTCTTGAAGGAAATGATGGGTTTATAATTTATAGTGATGCATCCAAGATGGGCCTTGGAGCTGTATTAATGCAAAATGAAAGGGTGATTTCTTATGCGTCAAGACAACTGAAGGATTATGAAAAGAACTATCCTACCCATGACCTCCAGTTAGCAGCAGTCATTTTTGCATTGAAGATATGGAGACACTTTATATATGGGGTCCAATGCAAGATCTTTACTGATCATCAAAGTGTGAAGTACTTCTTCACGCAAAGAGACCTGAACATGAGGCAATGAAGATGGCTAGAGTTGGTGAAGGGTTATGATTGTGAAATCCTTTATCATCCTGGAAAAGCTAACGGAGTGGCTGATGCTCTAAGTAGGAAGTCAGTTGCCACGTTGATGTCAATGCAAGCGAGGCCTCAACCTTTAAGAAAGGAAATTCTAGACTTTGATCTGTAACTTATAGTAGGACAGCTATCAGCACTCTCTTTTGCTCCGATGATGTATGATGAAATTTAGAGAAAACAAGATGAAGATGTAAGTCTTGTAATGATTAAGCAAGATATGAAAGAAGGAAAATGTCAAGAGTTTCATATTGTGGATGATGGAACTCTGTACCTCAAGGACCGCTTATGTGTTCCCAATGTTGATGGTTTAAGGGAAAAGATCTTAACAGAAATTCATGATACTCCTTACTCTATTCATCTAGGTGCAACAAAGATGTATAATGATCTTAGGGGTAACTTCTGGTGGTTTGGAATGAAACGTGATGTTGCAATGTATGTGAAGAAATGTATGAAATGTCAACAAGTAAGGGCTGAACACCAGAGAAAACTACAGTCTATCCAAATATCGGAATGGAAATGGGAGGATATAGCAATGGATTTCATTATCGGTTTGCCTAGAACTACGAACGGTTATGATGTAATTTGGGTAGTTGTGGATCGACTGACTAAGACGGTGCATTTCATTCCTATAAGATCACTTACTCTATGGAACGGTTAGTAGAACTCTATGTTAAGGAGATTGTACGACTTCATGGGATTCCCAAGTCAATCATCTCAGATCATGATGGCAAGTTCACATCTAAGTTTTGGAAGAGTGTACAGACTGCTATGGGAACCAGGCTACATTTCAGTACAGCTTTTCATCCTCAGACAGACGGCCAAACAGAGAGGATGAACTTGATTTTAGAGGATATGCTACGGGCTTGTTCTCTCGATTTTAAGACCAGCTGGTGTAAAATGTTGTCGTTAGCAGAGTTTGCTTACAACAACAGCTTTCAGGCGACAATTGGGATGGCACCATATGAAGCGCTGTATGGGCAAAAATGCAGGTCACCTATATGTTGGCACGAAGCTGGTGAAAAGAAGTTGGTGGAAAGCGTCGATGCTGAAAGAACTGATTTTGTTAACGAAACCTCTGAGATGATAAAGTTGATAAGAAGAAGAATAGAGACCGCTCAAAGCCGTCAGAAGAGTTATGCTGACAAGAGAAGAAGACCCTTAGAGTTCGTCGTGGGAGAATATGTGTTTTTGAAAGTTGCACCAATGAAAGGAGTTATGAGGTTTGGGAAGAAAAACAAGTTAAGTCCAAGATTCACTGGTCCGTTTGAAATCATGAAGCGAATAGGCAAAGTAGCTTATCAGCTGAAGTTGCCTTCAGAAATGTCCGCAATGCACGATGTATTTCATGTCTCCATGCTCAAGAAGTATGTCCCGGACCCTACGCATGTGATTGAGCCACAAGTGATCGAGATACGAGAAGACTTAAGTTATGAAGAAAAGCCAATGAAGATACTCGATTGGAAAACCAAGACCTTGAGGAATAAAGAAATTCCATTGGTCAAGGTGTTATGGCAAAATCATCAAGTTGAAGAAGCCACATGGGAACATGAAGATGACATGAGAACTATGTATCCGCAATTGTTCTAAGTTTCGAGGACGAAACTTTTACAAGGTGGGGAGAATTGTAACACCCACCTATTTTTATGTAATGGATCACGTTAAGTTAGTAACAATGTTAAGAAAATTTTCATAATAATTTATGTTATATGTTATGATATATGATTTTAGTGTTACTAACTTTTATGTCAACTTTTATGATAGGTGACGACGGTATGGAATCGTTGTGCTCAAGTGTTCATGATTATTTTAATGTATGTTTAATTATGATGCAATGATGAATTGAATGTTTTAATGTATGGCATTTAAAGACAGTTCGGCAAAAGTTCGGCAGGCCGAAAAGTTTGCCCAAGATCGGCAGGCCGAAGGAAACCATCGGTAGGCCAAAGGAAACCATAGGCAGGCTGAAGAGGAAAATCGGCAGGCCAAACACAGCTGACAAGTAGTTATTAAAAATCTCTCCAAATTTATGGCTGAGATGATTACGTTAAATTGGTGATTTATTGTGATTAATTGGCGTAATAATGAAATAATTTTGTCAGTTAAGGAAATAAAAGGTTTGACTTCGCATTGATTGGCATGATTTTAAATGGTTTCCCCTTTTAAGAGGGCAAAACATGGTAAGTGATGAGTGGTTGTTTGACTTTCCCTCTTTTCTCTCCTTCCTCCACGCCAATTAGCCATCAATTAGTCAGAAAATTCTGACTTAATGGAGGGTATTGAATTTTCATTGGTTATGCTATTAAAAAAATTTTAACATTCTTTTCCATTTTTCTCTCATCCTCTCACGTCTTAGATGCTTCTTTTGTCTTTCTCTCTTCCTCTTCTCTTCTCCACGAATTCCATTCCTTCTCTCTCGTAAATTCTCTGCAAGAAAATTTAAAGAAAAGTTATATTTTCGTTGGTTGAATTCAAGGATTTTGAGAAGAAAATCTTTTAAGGTAAAGACTCATTTCTTTGTGTTTTTGAAAAGCATTTCTTTTCCTCTAATCGTCTGCAATATCTTTATCTAGGTATTGTACTTTGCTCTGAGTTTTTAATATGATGTTCATGTATGTATTATGTGATGTTTCTCCAAGTTTCAAGTCATTTCGGTGTTTCTATGAAAAATATGAATTTTCTATCCTTTACCCCTCACAATAAAATATTGCTGCTTAACTTTGATGCATGAAAAATGTAATATTTATTCAAGGGGTAAATGAATGATGTTTTTCATGAAAGTTGACAAGAATGTGCATGTATAATGGATGATGAGTGTATTTTATGTTATGCAAATTTTATGAGATTACGTCAAGAAAATTGTTTTAAAAATGTTATTTTTGGATTTTCGTATGATGAAATGTTTTATATGTTTAAATGATTTTTATTGATGATGAAATAATTTTATGATGTTGAAATGCATGATAATAAGATGTTTGTATGAATTTTAAAATTAAAAAAATATGTATTTTAAATTATTAGAAAATGTTTTCAAAAGATTTTCATGTTTGTAATGTATGAGATGTTTTGATGATAATATTTAAGCTAGCATGTTATGAATAATGTTTATATGAGATGAATGTATATGTGATGATAATTTTATGTTTTGACAATTATGGTTATGAATTTTGTTTGTAAGATGAGATAAATGTATATATGAATGCTATATGAATGAATGTTATATGAATGGATGTTTTATGATAAGTATTAATTTTATTGTATTTTAAATGGATAAATGGCATGAACACTCAAAGGAACGAGCACTTTGAGACCGCGGCATCGTCACCAAAGCATATTAAGGTTAAGTAAGCTAGCTTTAAGGTAAGTACATTCTCACCTGCAACATGACACATTTTACAAGGTTTGATGATATGTTCACAATGATATTCATGATGATTTTAAGGTTATTTTCCTTAAAGGATTTCTTATGAAAGATTTTCATGATTTAAAGTTATGCATGTATGATGATGACATGTTTCAAAGTATGAAAATTATGTATATATATCACCTAATAAGTGTTGCACACCAATGTTATGAAATGATATGTTATGATGTCATGTTTGGTTTGGGATTAGTTACCCTTCTCCTCTCATGACGGCGCGCCTACAATGATGTTTATGGTGCAACACTTGGGCCCTTAAGATAAAATGGAATAAGTTTTAATATGGTCAATGTAATGAAAGATATGTTTCTATGAAATTGTGCTTAAGGCACTTCTATGATATGATGATGATGATGATGATGATGATGTATATGAAATGTTTTAAATTGTGAGAATTATATATACTTGCTAAGCATTAGCTTAATCATGTTTTATGTCATGTTGCAGATAAGCATAAGAAAATAATGGAATAGGCGGAGGACATAGGAAGGCGTGTGAGCATTAAGCACGATGAATTGTAACCGGAAGAACGCCAAGAAGAAAGTTTTTATGTTTTAAATCAAGTTTTATATTTTGAATATATTTTTATGTTAAATTTTAAGAATACAAGAACTATGTTTTTATATTTTATTTCATAATTTTAAGAATTTTGATCTTCCGTATTTTTAAGAAAAGTTGGTTTTGTTTTAAAAAATTAAGTTTTCTCAAGGATTTTTGGCTCGGTCGGCCTGCCGATGTTTGAAGGTTCGGCCTGCCGATCACATTTTTGGCCTACCGAATGTTGATAAGTTTTTAAGCCAGATTTGCAAAGCCTCTGCCGGCCTGCCGGTTGAGGAACTCCGGCCTGCCAATCATCTCTGGCCTGCCGAAGTCTCAAGTTCGGCCTGCCAAACTGTGGGACCAAGTAATTTTTAAATGATTTGATGATTAAATGAGTTATGATGTGATGTTTTTATAAGTTATGATTTTACAACTTGGTATACCTATTTTATTAAAATAAGTTCATGATTAATTTAAAGTATAATTGAATAAATTATGATATGGAATAAGTTAAGCAATGTTATTTAAAAAAAAAAAAAGTTGAAAGGATCTTGGTTATGTATGTTCAATTATATTTACAACTTAAGGTATCATATAAGTTTTGTAATTATGTTTATGTTTAAAATTCAAATAAGTATGAATGTATGAATGTAACGACATCTGTGATGTCCGTAAGGGGGCGTTACACCTGTAACTATTTCATCAATTCTATTAAGGTCATATCCCGCCTATTGCTCAAATTAAACATAGCTCTAAACGGAATAAATTTCTTTGACAGAGTCTCAAAGACCATAGTCATCTGAGTTTCAGCATCGATGTCGGCTCTATTGGTTTAAGCCTCAGCGAGGTAACCCATAACCAACATCATGTGCTCCTTTATAGATGTCCCCGGTCTCTGCTTACAGTTTAAGAGTTTTCGAAGCGCCCCTTGCTGCTTTATTATGGCCTGGCCTCCAAGCATACCCTGAAGATTATCCAAGATCTGTTTCATAGTCTCATAATCCTGATGTTGAGCCTGCAGTATGTTATTCATGCTAGCCATAACATAGTAGCGGGCCTGATCATTAGCATCTTTCCAGCCATCATACACTTGGAATTGCTCATTAGTTAAGTCTCCCGTAGGCTCGGGAGACAAGGGGTTGCAGTACATATTTTAGTTTCTCAAAGGAGAGGATGATATCCAGGTTCTGTTTCCAATCACTATAATTCTCTCTAGTTAATAGGTTTTTGTCAAGTATCGATGATAAAGCATTTTTAGACATTTTTAATCTACAATAAAGAATCATATACCAAACATAAGCAAACATATAATAATTTAGTAAGATAACACAATCATGTAAAAATACAAATGTGTTTATGTGTCAAAACCTTGAAAATATCACAACCTTACAACAATAATTCCCAACTCAGAATTCAACAGGCTCCTAAGGGAGTCATGCCAAGTTCAATCAGGAACACGGATCCTCTCCTGATTAATATATGCCATCTAGGACCTGTATGTTTCAGCATATATTAATAATTGTTTCGTTGGCCATTAATTTTATTAATAAAGCTCCTAGGGGAGGTTAATAATAAAATTAACGTGAGTGTATAACCATCATTTCAATATTTTATCCATGATTTATAATCACCACCTAGGGGTGTGCAACCATAAATCATGCTAAAATACCTTATCCTTTTAGAGATCCAATCTGGTACATGATAGAAATCCCTTCCTAGGGGTTGCGACCACCATGTTCTGCCTATGGACCAACGATGGAGGCCTTAGGTTCTCTCTTTGAAAACCTTCTCCCACTCAATCTTTTGAAATCAAGGTTTTATTTTAAGAATATGCATGAACAATTTTAATATGAACGACACTCCCTATTATATATGACATGTTATCAATATACATGGCAAATCATATTATAATGCAAACAAGCAAAGCAATCAAGCAAATCTACAAGCAAAATAATAATAACCATAATATTATAGTTCCACCCTAGAGAATAGGAAACTAAGATTACAAGAGAATAATCAAGACATATTATCGATTCTTCATCCTTGAATCCTCAAGCTGTATCCTTCTTCATGTAATGCCCATCTTTAAGTCTTCAATCCCGTATGAATCGAATACTTCATATTTCTGGTCATATCCAAATTTAATGTTTCTTAGAATTGCCCCAAAAACAAAATTAAAACTGCATTGAAAAATACACCTTTTCTGAAAAAATTTCCAGCTCTCGGTCGGCAGGCCGATCTAAGTGATCAGCCTACCGGTCATGCTCCATTGGCCTGCCGATCAAAAAGATCGGCCTGCCTACTCATGAAAGTTCGACCTGCCAGCAGAGCCTCTGATTTTCGCCCCGCTGTCGGCCTGCCGAACCACAAGTCTGGCTAGCCGATCTGTGACCATCGGCTTGCCGAACTGGTGGGTTTGGCATGCCAACCGAGCAAAAATCTCTCATTCTAGAAAATACAATTTTTAATGCAATTCATCAATTTTATTTTCAACAATTCAAAAACATAAAATTAGAGACTCAGGAAATACCTAGGAGCGCCATCATCATTCTTCTAGATCTGTCTTCTCCGAATAATTATTTAATTACAAAATTCTTGCAAATTTAAAATTAAATAACAATTCCTAGACGGAGATGATAGTCCACCATCTAATTACGTGAAAAAACTTAGATACACATTTTAACCTCTAAGAAACCATAACCGGTATTAATTTATTAATTAATTAATAATTAAATAACATTTTAATCAACCATAATCAATTATTAAACATTTACCACATAATCCATGACAATATAAAAATATAGAGAAACCTCGAGTGGCAACTCTCTATAAAATTAAATTCAAGCATAGGAGAGATTAAGATCACAAAATGTATACATATAGCTTGATCACAAACACAAAAATTTATGTAAAAATCATAGCTAAGATACCAATTGTTGAAAAAAAATACGTAGCAGAATTTTAAAAATTTTACATCAGAGTATTTTTCAAAACACAAGTTTGACATACTATATGCATAAATTAACTAGATCTTACTAACCTTTGATTGCCGAAGAACCCTCACAAAACGTGAAGAGAAGTAACTTTCCAGAAGAGCCTCAGCCAACTAGTCTTCTTAGCTATTCTCTATCCATGATCGGAGTGAGTGTGGGCTCACACATATAGCTCTTCCACTAGGTGACTCTCCTTCCAACCAATTGAGAGAACCCAAAGCAAGTGTTCGTGATTTGTGAAAACCAGGGCTCTGATGCCAATTGTTGAAAAAATAATACGTAGAAGAATTTTAAAAATTTATATCATAGTATTTTCTAAAACACAAGTTTGACATGCTATATGCATAAATTAACCAGATCTTACTAACCTTTGATTGTCGAAGAACCCTAGCAAAACGTGAAGAGAAGTAATGTTCCAAAAGTGCCTCAGCTAACTGGTGTTCTTTGCTATTCTCTATCCACGACCGGAGTGAGTGTGGGCTCACACATACAGCTCATCCACTAGGTGGCTCTCTTTCCAACCAATTGAGAGAACCCATAGTAAGTGTTCGTGATTTGTAAACAAGAGCTCTCAGAGAGTTTCTAGATTCTCACCAACAGAGTATCACTCTTAATCTCTCAATTGATCTCATTAACTCCTGAGACTTGCTCCCTATTTATAGAGGTTGGGTCTAGGGTCAATCCTTATTAGATTCGGTCTCATAAATTTGAATCAGAATCAAATTCGAATCAATATTTGATGAAATCCTTGTGAAAATGCGTGATTTTCTTTTCTGCACATAGGCAGGCCGAACATGCCCCATCAGCAGGCCGAACTTGAGGATCGGCATGCCGTACTGTTGAAAAACAACTCAGCAAGTCTTTTATTTTCCACCTAAGATTCGATAGGATAAAGTCTCAGTTTTAACTCAAATAACCCAATAGAGAAGTTATCTAATTAAAACAACTTTTTCTAGATAATCTCTAGGAAAATAAATAAATTCCTAATAATTCTACAAGTTTATCTTGATCTAATTTATTCAAAATTAAATCAACCGATAAACAAACAAGAATTATCTGATCCCAATAATTCAACAAGTTTATCTTGAATTTATTTTATCACAAAATTAATTTAACCGATAAACAGACATGAATTATTTGATTCTTCCAAATTTCAACCAATCTAATAAATCTGACATAAGTCACCAATTGGTGGAAAAGCATGCCGTATCGTTACAGGATGCTGTGAGCCAGCAAAGGGGACCTAATGGACCTATATAGTTCAAGCTCCTGATAATTATGAAACCCAATATCCTAGATATATGTTTCATAATTATCAACTCTAACGCTACTCCACTAAAAGCTTGATCTGCACTCTCGAACTAGATAGAATTACGAAGCCCGTATCGCTAAGTCTCCACGACATATCATAGTGTATTGTATCTCCATATGATTATCCATAACCGGCTTAAGGACAAGTTTTGTCTTACCTTTTCGATTATTTTTATCTTACGTTCCATTATCTCACCATCGAAAAACTTATCATCCAAAGGCAGTATACCATTTGGTTACACCTATGTATCCAAATGGTTGAGTGCTCTAGTTTTCCAATTATAGGATAACGCATATAAGAGGATATCACTACTCCTAAAGAGGAGCTATGGATTCCATATCTATAAATAACAGGTCTACGCTATCAAGAGTCATGCCTCTAACGTACCAGCATGCATACCACTATTAAGATATGGGTGTCACCCTTTGGTACATCAAAAGACACAAGTCAAGACAATGGGCCCACTATTCATCTCAAGATTAAGATACAATACAAATGATTATCTAAAGTGAATCGATTTGCTAAGACAGAATTATTAATCCAAATCTATTCACTTTATTTCCTGATCCAACACATCGACACCTATAACAACGTGCCAATGTTTCTATTCATGGAGTCCACCTCTGATCGTCAAGACAAACCATCTTCCAATAGGGATATAGACAACATAGCAATCTTTACATGAATAAAGCGCTGAACTTTATTCCCTCAATTATAGATCTTATGATTTAGACCATCACCTTAAGAATTGTGTCTTCCACATCATATGCCCAATTCTTTAGGGTTAGATCGACAGACTTAGACTATTGTTTGCTTAACATACATTCAACAAATATGAACGTAAAGAGGATAAGATTTGGTATATAAACAACCTAGAAAATCATAAGTCTCCCCACTCTATGATTTTCTAGGTTGTATTTCCTAAACCCATAATTAGAAGCCTCCTTTCTCTAGTACTAATCCCAATTGTAAAATCAACTAATTGGTGGCCAATCAATTAGAGACAATAAACTCAAGAAAACAAAAGTAATTGGTAAATGAAAATTACTTGCATTAATTAAAGGCAATAAACTAAACACTAATATCAACTTGGGTCCATAGCCATCTAGACTAAGAGATTTAGTTACACATAGCCTTAAACAAAACTAAAAACATAAAACAAATATGAAAAAGGAATCCATAGCAATTTTCAAGAAATTCAAAGAAAGGAAAGAGTAAGAAATAAACTAATGTGGAGCTCCAACATGGTCTCCAAGCTCTCTTTTCTTCATCATTTCAACTCCATGAAAAAATGGCTGCTTCTTCTCCCAAATCAGGTCCTAATTCCCTTTGCGCAAAACCCTAGACGGGTATTTATATGCCTTCAAAAACTTGGAAAAAAATCCCTCAAATTAGCCTTAAAATCAACGCACAAATTGGCTCAAAAGTGGCACGCACGAAGGTGAAGGAGAAAAGTCTGCATGCTATGCAAACCTCGAGCTGAGGCAGAAAAGTGGTACACACGGCCGTGAGGTTTGAATTGTTGCAGTTGTGTGCTTGGGGATTTCATAAGCCAAGTCTAAATTTCACACAGCTGTGAGCTTTGATGGCATGGCCGCGCATGCTCTCTGTCCTAACACACAGGGGCGAGGATCTTTGCAGTGTTGGGGCACAAAATTAAGCTTATTCAAGCTCCAAAATGCTCCTTGACTTCCCAAAATGATTAAAATAAATAAAATATAAACATAAATACTAAAAGTAAAACTAAAAAATAAAATAAAATAAACAAAAGTAAAACTAAAATATAATAAAAAGACAAGAAAAACTTCGACAAAACTGCTTCTGATAATTACATCTGGAAGAGCTTCAACCAACTACTCTTCTTTGCTATTCTCTTTTTCATAACTGGAATGCAAGTGGGCACACATTGGTCAATTCTCCTCTTGGTAACGTCTCCTTCCAACCACAAGAGAAAAGCAAGAGCTAAGGTTTGGGAAGTTGAAAAATAACCCTATAGGAGTTTTAGAATTTCTCTCTAGAATATTCTCTCTAAATTTCTTTGGTGATCTAAATGAAAGTAGGAGCAAGCATCCTATTTTATAGTGGTTGGTATGGAGTCAATTCTACTTAGATAAGGCTTCCAAATTCGAAACTAGGTCAAAATCTGCATCAAAACGAGTGAAAAATGAGTAACAAGAATTCACTCAACTAGCCTGCCGGTCCTGACTACCGGCTTGCCGTGGTTGTGGTGGCTGGCCCCACTCAAGCCCCCATGAGGTCGTAGTTCACCCCCTGCATAATTGGCTCGTATTGTGGTCCCACAGTGGTGTTATGTGTCGCCGTCCCACTATGTTGCCCCACTCATCCGTACTATCCCCTCTAGGACCCACTAGTCCCTCAGCGTTTTATTTTGCGTCCCTCATGGTTCGAACCTTAAACCTTCCTTAAGAGGCTCTTACTAGCTCAATTGGTACTCATGAAGGAAATAAGAACCTCTTAAGGGAGGTTTAAGGTTCGAACCATGAGGGACGCGAAAGAAAACCCTAAGGGATCAATGGGTTCTAGAGAGGACAGTATGGATGAGTGGGGCAACACAGTGGGACGGCGACACGTAACGCCACTATGGGACCACAATAAGAGCCAATTATGTCGGGGGTGAACTACGACCTCATGGGGGCTTGAGTGGGGCCAACCGCCGTAGTGGTACTGTTTTGTAACTAAGTTATGCTCTACTGGTTGACTAAACGAAGGCACTGGCCTGACGATCCACCCAGTTCTGAAAGTTTCTATATTTTTTTCTCCATGGAAATCTTAGATAGAGCCTTAGTTTTAATTCAAATAACCCAATAAAGAAGTTATCTGATTAAAACCATCATATATACATAATCTCATATTAAATAAAATATATATTCAAATAATTCAACATGCTTCTTGAATTAATTTAACCAATAAACTAACATGAATTATTAAATCCAATCAATTGAATTTAAACCAATCTAAGAAGTAACATAAGTCACCAATATATATAGGAAAAATATGTCATATCGTTACAAGAAATATTCTGAGCTAGCAAAGGGGACTTGATGGACATGTATAAATCAAGCTCTTATAATTATAAAATATCACATCCTTGACACAATTATTTCATAATTATCAACTCTTAAGCTATTCCATTAAAAGCTACACTCTCGAGTAAAATAAAATTACAAAACTCCAAAAAGTTTATTGTCCATGGCATATCATAATATGTAACATCTCCATAAGATATTCATAATTGACTAAAGGATAAAATTCCATTTTGGCTTTTCGATTATTTTTTAATCTTATGTTCCACTATCTCACCATTGGAATACTTACTGTTCATAAATAGTATACCATTCGATTACACCTATATATCCAAATGGTTTAGCGCTTCAGTCTCCAATTACAAGAAAATGCCTACAAGAAAATATCATTAATTCTACAAAAGAGCTATGGGTTCCATATCTATGAAGAACGAGCATATTCAATCAAGAGTCATGTCTCCAACGTATCGGTATGCGTACTTTGATATAATTCAGGATGTCACCCTTTGGTATACCAAAATATACAAGTCAAGAATACGGGCCCATTAATTCATTTCAAGATTAAGATATGACACATATGATTGTCTAGAGTGAATTTATTTAAACAAACAGAATTATTAATCAAATCAATTCAACTTTTGTCCCAATCAAATATATCGTCATCTATGACAATATATCAATGTTTCTACTCGAGAAGTCCAACTTCGATGATCAAGACAAGTCATCTCCAGTTAGGGATGTAGACAATATAACAATCTTAATATGAATAAAGCATCTAACTTTATTCTCATCATTGCCGATCTTTTGTTTAGACTATCACCTTTAAGATTCATGTCGTATACATAATCTATCCATCACATGCACGATCTTAAAGATTTAGATTGATAGTCTCAAACTTTAGTCTAATTATCATATATTCAACAAGAATCAACATAAAGAGTACATGTTTAATATATGAAATAAACAATAAACTCTTTACTTATTAAGTGTCTCTAAAAAACTATTGTATCATTTAATCCTTAGGGAACCTAATCTAACACGATCGACCACCTGGTCGCCATTGATCCTTGTGACACATTTTGCCAACCTCTAAGACTTATATGATCGACTTGATTTAAAACGATTGGATAATTACACTTTATTTGACCAATGTATATGTTATAAAACCTCAATTTTAATTCAAATAACCCAATAGAGAAGCTATATAATTAAAAAAGTTATATACAGATAATCCATATTTAAATGAAATATATTTCAAATAATTCAACATGTTTATCTTGAATTAATTCATAAAATTTATTAAACAATAAACTAAACATGAATTATTAAATCTAATTAATCAAATTTAAGCCAATCTTTAGAGTTAATATAAGTTACCAATATGTTAGAAAATCATGCCGTATCGTTACAGGAAAATTGGTAAGCTAGCAAGGGGACCTAATGGACATATATAAATCTAGCTCCTGTAATTATAAAATAACATATCTTCAACATGTGTATTTTATAATTATCAACTCTAAAACTATTCTACTAAAAACTTAGAAATGCACTCTCGAACTATATGTAAATTACAAAACTCCAATAAGTTAAACATCTATGACACATCATAATGTGTAACATTCCTGTAGGATATTCATAATCTGCTTATGGATATATTATGTTTTACCTTCCTAATTACATTTTTCTTATGTTCTATTATCTCACTATTAGAATACTTACTACTAATAATCAATACAAAAAATATACATATCGATTACGTAAATGTATTCAAACGGTTGAGCGCTTTAGTTATCACAAGATAATGCCTATAAGAGAATATCGTTGACTCTACAAAAGAGCTATGGATTCCATATCTATGAATAACGAATATAAGTCATTCAAGAGTCGTGTCTCCAATGTGCTAGTATGCGTACCTTTATATAATTCAGGAGGTCACCCTTCGGTATATCAAAAGACACAAGTCAAGAGTATGAACTTACTGATTCATTTCAAGATTAAAATGTAACACACATGACCAACTAAAGTGAATTGATTTATTCAAACAGAATTATTACTAAATCAATTCATCTTTAATGCCAATCCAATATATTATCACAAATGACAATATACCAATGTCTTTACTCGTGAAGTCCAGCTCTAATGACCAAGACAAGCCATCTCCCATTAGGGATCTAGACAACATAATAATCTTAACATGAATAAAGTGTCCAACTTTATTCTCTCAATTGCGGACCTTATATATTTAGACTATCACCTTAAAATTTATGTCTTCTGTGTAATCTGTCTATCATATGCATGATCTTAAAGGTTTAAATTGATAGTCTCAGACTTTTGTTTGCTTATCATACCTTCAACATAAAGAAGACATATTTGAAAAATGAAATAAATATTAAACTCTTTATTGATTAAATGTCTTAAAAAACAATTAGCTTTTTTAGCATTGTAATTTTTAGCATATGAGCAATAAGCTAGAAATTCTTCTGTCTTTTTTTGCAATAATTAACAAATCGTCAATGGAGTGATCTATAGTGTTGTTTGTCATTTGGACAAAGCTTTAAAAAAAAAAAGATTCATGACAGTTTTCACAATTTTAGAGTCATTCATATTTGACCTTGTTGTTTTGTTTTTCAAAATTTTTATCTTTTTTATGTGTTCAGGATTGCTAATATAATAACAAATACAAAGATTTTAGCAAGAAAATGTTTTTATTATGTGTGTTGTTGCAATAGTATTTACAACCTTTATTTTTTTTTTGTTATTCCTTTTTTTCTTTCACAACATTAACTCATAATTTTTATTTCCAGTATTTTCTTCTGCCATTGTTATTTTCTACTTGTTAATTCTTTCATTCTTTTTACAAAGTTAGTCACGCATTACCCAGTACACAGGTCCTTACCCATTATTTTATTTATTTTTTTAATTAATTAAAATTTTGCACCATCTTATTTTTCACCAAAAAAAAATCCTATCCTTTTTAAAGCCTTTTCCGTCGATTTGCTACCTTTTCTTTATAAGTTAAATAACTAGTGTTTTCCAACCAATAAGTCATGTATAATTAGATGTGATATAAAGAAGTTTCTAGTAACTTAAAAAGATAGTCTAATACTTGAATCGGTTTTATAACGAAATTTATCGAGACTACTAGTTTTTATCCCCCCCAACAAAAGAACAAAAGACGATACTACTTTTTGTTGTCTAATTATTTTGTACTCTTTATTTTGGTAAAATGAACAACAATGTAAATATAATGTGTATTTTCTTTATATTTTTTTAATGAAAATTAGTCTATTTATTCTGACAAATTAATCTCTAACATAGCCATATAGATCTTTCCTATAACTATGGTGAAACAAAAAGTGTTAGGCGTATGTGTGAAGTGGGAAACAAAGTCTAAATAAGTTGATCTCTACAACCTGTTTTCTTTGTTCTATAGGCTATAGTTGAGGAAGATGAAAAAGTTCCCAAGAAAAGGTCTAACAAATGGGACATCTATCAATTTAATGGGTACAAATATAATTACTCTATATGTAAAAAAAAAATCACATAAAATTTTTAATTTACATTTTTTATTTTTTAAAAATAAAATCCATGTCAGCAGGTCACAAACAAATTATCTACTCAAATTACTTTTTAAAAAATTCCTAAATTAAATGCTCATTAATTGTCAAAATATTTGTTTGGTCAATTATTAACTTCGATATAACCATTAGATTTATATTAAAAGGTTAAGATAATAGTAGCCATTAGAGAAGTAACCACTAAAGCCACACCCCATATATATATATATATATAAGGCCTGCATAAAAATATGCTACTGACGTGAGTAAAGCTAAAGCAACAGTAGTATTTATATCATTGGTGGGTGCGGCTAACTCACTATACACACACACGCACATGAAGATACAACAAATTGCACGAACTTGTTCATTCCTATATATACAGATTGCCTTGTTCCTTCGCCTCTGTAAGGTGATAGTTCTATGTAATAATTTTGGGTCTATGAGTGCATGTCTTGAGAGCTTATTTTTATTTACTCTCAAAACTCCAAATCTCAACTATTAACCACTCAACGTATAATACCTATCTCTCCTTAATATATATATTTACACATACATAAATATATTTATATTAAAAAAATCCTCCTTAAAAATAGCTCTCGAATCCGATTGATTGTTGACGACCAAAATTTGCTAACACTGAAATCATAATAGTCAGGAGAGATAGATAATAAATGCAACTAGAAGAACAATCAATACTAAGATTAAAATTGAAAAATAGAAACAGTCATTAGATTATAGTGGTTCGGCTCAACATGGCCTACATCTATTTGTTGTTTGTAATTATAATTTTTCAAAAAAATACACACTCAAGACTCCTCACCAAAGCACTCAAATATAATTCTCAAAACAATCTCAAAGAATGACTACTCTCCCTCTCTAAAATCTGAACCCCTACACTTGTGTCTCCTCCCTCTATTTATAGAGAGATCCTCGTATAAGAAACCGCTCCCCATCCTATAACCGTTATTATCACATTTCTATCTCTGGTGGTGTTGTCTCCTCTTTCTATGTGGAGGTGACTGCTTTCCCATATTCTTCACTCTTTGTTGCCTCCTCTCCTAGATCGCATCTCTTTGCCTTCTTCAAATTCTGTGCATAAAGGGATGGTTTCACATGTAGTTACTTTGGATGATTTTGATGTCTAAGACAATTACTTTGGTTACAAGTTTTCTTTTAAATCGAAAGCGTATTCGATTTGTGAGATGTGTAATGACGTCTTACCGTACCAACGGAAAGTAACGAGATAGTGTTTGCTTGCAAGTTTTCACCTTACTTCGGCCTTACTCACGTACTAGCTACTTACCGCGGCCTTGCTCATGTACTAGCTCCTTACCTCAGCCTTGCTTGCATACTACCTCCTTACATCTACCTTGCTCATGTACTAGCTCCATACCAATGGTTGTACTCTTGTGATGAACATTAAATGCTTTGAGCTGGAGTCTTTTTAGCTCATTCTTTTACTCCCATTGATGTGGAAGATTCTTCTAAGCTCTTAAACATAATGGTACAACAACTGCCCCTAGCTCAATGCAACTACTAAAAGTTTGAAAGGCATTTAAAGATTATAGGTGGTCTTGGATGACTCAGATAGGGCCGATTAGTACCTACCCTAGTCATTGGTATGGGCTAGGCCCTCCTACGGGGGTGCGAGCAAGGTCGCTAGCTCCTCCTCTCTTTTTTACGTTTTTTCTTTCTTTCAAGGTAGGGACCCCCTTGTGGGAATACTCGCCCTTCACTCCCTCTGATCCCCCATTCTCTCCTACCTCCATATTTTCAAAAAGTTTTAAACTTCTTCTGCTTTTTCTCTAACTTCGTATTCCAATTCCCTCTACCCAAAAAAAAAAAAAAAATTAACCTCTTGGCCTTGATTTTCAAAGATTGGCTTTTAGTGGTGAGAAGAGAAGGAATTCAAAGCAAAAAATCTTGGAGTTCAAGTGTTTCCATTTACACAACTCGGATTTGAGGTCTTTTTTCCTTGTTTTCCTCAAGTGTTCTACATGTCATTTTTTAGAAGTTGGTTCAATTTGATCATTTATTTAAGTTTTTTTTTTTAATGGTAAACTAGTATTTAATTAAACTTGTTATGGTTTGTTGTATACCAAGTGTTTGTTGATTTGGCAAAACCAATTTAGGACTTGGTTTTCTTAAAGACCAAGTGTTTGTTGATTTGTCTAAACAAATTTAGGACTAAGATTTCTTTAAGAAGATGTTGATGATTTGCTTTAGTGAACTTGTCACTTCGAATTTTGTCAAATTGTTACATACTATGTTTTGGATCATGTCGTTTGTATGGTTAACTTTAGATTTTTCTCAACACATCAACCACAGATGGTTGAGGCACTGCTTGCTTCAGTTTCTAGAACACGGGATCGCTCCACATGAGGCACGAGGGAGGGGACCGGTCACTACCATTGGGCTTCTACCCTACTCGCGCTATAGGCAAGCCCTGTGCCCCAAGGCCTCAACCCTACTTGTAGGGTCTTGGCCTTGCTTGCACAGGGGCACCACAAAGACCTTAGCCCTACTAGAGCAAGACTGGGGGTGTTGGCCCTACTCTGATGGGCCACTTGTGGGGGCCTTGCCTTTGCATGTGGGGTCTTGGGGTCATATGCAAGAGCCAAGGCCTGCTCATGTAGAGCTATTCTTAAGGGTCAAGGCCTTACTCGTGTGGGGCTACTTGTGAGGCCCCTGCGAGGCCTTGGTTTAGCTCACATGGGTTGAGCCCCCTCAACCACACTGGCTTTTTTTTTACACTCGCTTTCAGACTTAAATAATATTTTTTTTATACATCTCAAAGGGCTTCCCTTGTTTTCTTTCCCCCTGTAGATGTCAAATTTAGAAGTGAGTTAGGACAAATCCAAGCACCAAGACACCAGTGTTAGGGACGTTTCCTTAGATGGAGAATCCTACACAAAGACTTCTTCTATGAGCCAAGATTCTCCTAGTAAAGTTGCCTTACATGATGAGTGTTATGTTTCTAGAAATATTGAACCCTTTGAGTCTAAGTCTTTTATTGGTAGCTCATGGGACTCTTATTCCTAAGTTGACTAAAGACTGCTTAAAAAGTTTCCAGCAGAACTTCATTTTTTCGAGACCCACTATCTCACTTGGATTCCTTTCAAGAAGGAGATATCGATATTGCCTCCAGAAAGAGTGTTTGCATTGAGTGTGTATATTATGAAGAGTGGAGTGAGTTTTCCTTTCAATCAGTTTTATATTGATGTATTGGACTATCTGAACCTTTCTCCCCTCAAAATTTCTCCTAATAATTAGAGATACTTGGTTGGTGTATATACTTATATGTTGAGTCAGGCCTTGGAGCCTTGACAGTTGAGGAGTTTTGTTATATGTATGCTATCAAAAGTGGCCCTAATAATGATGACTTTTATTATTCTTCTCTATGCCCAGTAGTAAGCTTGATCTGATCCATAATCCCTTTCTAACCCCGAGAGCTATAAGGACCTTACCTTTTTGCAAAGGATAAGCATATTAATGGGACTTTTAGAGTAGCCAATAAGATTTTGAGTCATCTTTTTAATTGATATTCTATTGCTCTAGTTTCTCATTTGACATTATTTGTTTTCATTACATCTTCAAAGGAATGCCCTAAGCTTTTAAAGACTCAAAGGAAAAGGGTCCTGTGTTAGACATGTATGCCCTAAGGAGTAATATGTTGTAATATGTTTTTGGAAACATTTTATCAATAAAGAATTTATTTATTGTTCATATACCAAATGTTGTCCTCTTTACGTTCATGTTTGTTGAATGTATGTTAAGCAAACAAAACTCTGAGACTATCAGTCTAAACCTTTAAGAATCAGGCATACTATGGACAGATTATACGAAAGACATGATTCTAAAGGTAATGGTCTAAATCAAAAGATCCGTAATCAAGGGAATAAAGTTGGGCGCTTCATTCATGCTAAGATTGTTACGTTGTCTTGGCCATCGAAGTTGGACTCCACAAGTAGAAACATTGGTGCATTGTCATAGGTGACAACGTATTGGATTGGGACATAAAGTGGAATTGATTTGGATTAATAATTCCATCTATGCCAATCAATTCACTTTGGATAATCATATGTATTGTGTCTTAATCCTGAAATGACTAATAGGCCTGTTATCTTGTCTTATATCTTTTGATGTACCAAAGGGTGATATCTTGACTTTGTGATGGTATGCATACCGGTATGTTAGAGACATAACTCTTGATATGTAGACTTGTTATTCATAGATATGGAATCCATAGCTCCATTGGTGAAGTATTCTCTTATATGCTTTACCTTGTAATTGAAAAACTAGAGCACTCAACCATTAGGATGCATAGATGTAACCGAATGGTATACTTGTTAGACATGTATGCCCTAAGGAGTAAAAATGTAATAAGTTTTTGGAGATATTTTTATCAATAAAGAATTTATTTATTATTTATATACCAATCTTGTCTTCTATACGTTCATATTTGTTGAATGTATGTTAAGCAAACAATAGTCTGAGACTATCGGTCTAAACCTTAAAGAATTGGGCATATGATGGATGATTATGCAGAAGGCACGATTCTTAAGGTGATGGTCTGAATCATAAGTTCTGCAATCGAGGGAACGAAGTTGGGCGCTTTATTCATGTAAGGATTGTTATGTTGTCTATATCCCATTTGGGAGATGGTTTGTCTTGACCATCGGAGGTGGACTTCATGAATAGAAACATTGGCATGTTGTCATAGGTGACGATGTGTTGGATCGGACATAAAGTGAATTGATTTGGATTAATAATTCTGTCTCGGCAAATCGATTCACTTTAGACAATCATTTTTATTGTATCTTAATCCTGAGATGAATAGTGGGCTCGTTGTCTTGACTTATGACTTTTGATATACCAAAGATTAACACCCACATCTTAATAGTCGTATACATGTTGGTATGTTGGAGGCATGACTCTTGATAGCGTCGACTTGTTATTCATAGATATGGAATCCATAGCTCCTCTTTAGAAGTAATTGTTGGAAACAAAGTGCGCAGCGGAATTTTAAAAATTTTTCATCAGAGTATTTTCCAAAACACAAGTTTGACATGTTATATGTATAAATTAAACAGATCTTACTAACCTCAGTGTGCCGAAGAACCTCCGCGACCTGTGTAGAGAAGTAACGTTCCAGAAGAGCCTCAACCAACTGGTCTTCTTTGCTATTCTCTATCCACAACCGGAGTGAGTGTGGGCTCACACGTACAGCTCTTCCACCGGTGACTCTCCTTCCAACCAATAGAGAGAACCCAAAGCTAGTGTTCGTGATTTGTGAACAAAAGCTCTCAGGGAGTTTTCAGACGCTCACTAGAAGAGTATCACTCTTAATCTCTCAAATTGATCTGAGTAAATCATTAGACTCACTCCCTTTTTATACCTATTGGTCCTTGGGGTCAGTCCATATCAGATTAGGTCTCAAAAATCGAAACAGAATCAAGTTCGGATCAATATCTGATAAGATACGCGTGAAAAACGCGTAATCTTAGCTGTCGCGGTCGGCATGCCGAACTGTGAGATAGGCAGGCCGAACTGGCAAGTTCGGCAGGCCGAACTTTCTGATCGGCAGGCCGAACTGCCGAGAAAAAATCTCCGCGAATCTTTTATTTTCCACCCGAGATTCTAAAGGATAAAGTCTCAGTTTTGATTCAAATAGCCCAATAGAAAAGATATCTGATCAAAACAAACTCTATCAAGATAATCTCTAAGAAAATAAATCAATTCACAATAATTCTACAAGTTTATCTTGTTCTAATTGTCCAAAATTAAAACAACCGATAAACAGACAAGAATTATCCGAACGCCATAATTCAACAAGTTCATCTTGAACTAATTTCTTACAAAATTAATTCAACCGATAAACAGACATGAATTATTTGATTCTTATAAATTTTAAACCAATCTGATAAATCCGACATAAGTCACCAATTATTGGAAAAGCACGCCGTGTCGTTACAGGATTTTGTGAGCTAGCAAAGGGGACCAAAATGGACCTGTAAAGTTCAAGCTCATGATAACTATGAAACCCAATATCCCAGATATACATTTCACAATTATCAACTCCAACGCTACTCCACTAAAAGCTTGGAGCTGCACTCTCGAACTTTATAGAATTACGAAGCTCATGTAGCTAAGTCTCCATGACATATCATAGTGTATCGCATCCCCATATGATCATCCATAATCGGCTTAAGGACAAGTTCTGTCTTACCTTCCCGATTATTTTTATCTTACGTTCCATTGTCTCACCATTAGAAAACTTACCATCCAAAGATAGTATACCATTCGGTTACACCTATGTATCCAAATGGTTGAGCGCTCCAGTTTTCCAATTACAGGACAACGCATATAAGAGGATATCATTACTCCTAAAGAGGAGCTATGGATTCCATATCTATGAATAACAAGTCTACGCTATCAAGAGTCATGCCTCCAACGTACCGGCATGCATGCCACTATAGAGATGTGGGAGTCACCCATTGGTACATCAAAAGACACAAGTCGAGACAACGGGCCCATTATTCATCTCAGGATTAAGATACAATACAAACGACTGTCTAAAGTGAATCGATTTGCCAAGACAGAATTATTAATCCAAATCAATTCACTTTATGTCCCGATCCAACACATCGTCACCTATGACAACGTGCCAATGTTTCTATTCACGGAGTCCAACTCCGATGGCCAAGACAAACCATCTCCCAAAAGGGATATAGACAACATAACAATCTTTACATGAATAAGGCGCCCAACTTTATTCCCTCGATTGCGGATCATATATTTTAGACCATCACCTTAAGAGTCGTGTCTACCGCATAATCATCCCATCATATGCCCAACTCTTAAGGTTTAGACTGACAGTCTCAGACTACTGTTTGCTTATCATACATTCAACGAATATGAACGTAAAGAGGACAATATTTGGTATATATAAATGAATAAATTCTTTATTGATAAAAATGTCTCCAAAAACGTATTACATTTTTACTCCTTAGAGCATACATGTCTAACAATCTCCCACTTGCACTAAGTGAGTAAATACTGCAAATTTCGCATCCCCATAGCTTCCACATGCCTTTCGAAGACTCTCCCAGAAAGTGTCTTCGTAAATGGATCAGCTAAATTGTCCTCTGACGCGATCTTGCACACCGTGACATGCCCGCTCTCAACGAAGTCCTTTATCACATGATACTTCCGATCAATATGCTTACTCTTCTTGTGAAATCTTGGTTCCTTAGCATTAGCTACAGCCGCACTGTTATCACAGTACAGTGATACCGCTTTATCCATACCAGGAACTACCTCAAGATCCCCAAGGAACTTGCGGAGCCACACTGCTTCTTTCGAAGCATCACTAGCCGCCACATACTCGGCCTCCATCGTTGAATCCGAAGTGCAATCTTGCTTCGCACTTCTCCAACTGATGGCACCGCCACCCAGAGTAAACACAAACCCTGAAGTCGATTTCCTAGAATCCAGGCAGGATTGAAAATCCGAATCAGTGTATCCTAGAGGAGTTAAATCCTCACCCGAATACACAAGCATATACCCTCGAGTCCTTCTCAGGTACTTGAAAATATGCTTTACCGCAACCCAATGGTTCGGTCCTGGATCCGCCTGAAATCGACTCACAATCCCGACCGCATAGCTAATATCCGGTCGAGTGCAAAGCATGGCATACATGAGACTACCCACTGCCGAAGCATAAGGCACCTTCTTCATGTATTCTCTTTCTTCATAAGACTTTGGAGAGTCTTTCTTAGAAAGAGTAATTCCAGACCTAGATGGTTGCCCACCTTTCTTGGAATCCTGCATTGCAAACCTCCTGAGAATTTTATCTATGTAGCCGGCCTGTGACAAAGCTATCATTTTGTTCTTCCTATCCCGCAAGATCTGGATACCGAGAACAAAATTAGCCTCACTCAAGTCCTTCATGTCAAACTGCTTGGTCAACCATAATTTGACCGATGACAACGCCCCAACGTCATTGCCAATTAGCAGAATGTCATCTACATAGAGTAGTAGAAAAACCACCTTCCCATTCTTAATGTGTTTGTAAACACATGGTTCATCCACATTTTGTGAGAACCCATAAGTCTTGATCACTTGATCAAATCTTATGTTCCAAGAACGAGATGCCTGCTTAAGTCCATAAATAGACTTTAGCAACTTACAAACCTTACCCTCTTGACCCGCGACCTTGAACCCGTCTGGTTGTTCCATATAAATGGACTCATCAAGATAGCCATTTAGAAAAGCCGTCTTGACATCCATCTGCCAAATCTCGTAGTCGAGAGCGGCAGCTATGGACAAGAGAATCCGGATGGACTTTAGCATGGCTACAGGCGAAAAGGTTTCCTCATAATCGATTCCTTCCTTTTGCGTATAACCCTTAGCTACCAGTCTAGCCTTAAAGGTTTCGACCTTTCCATCCACTCCTCTTTTCCTCTTGTAGATCCACTTACACCCTATGGGTTTTACCCCTTCGGGAAGATCCACAAGCTCCCAGACTCGATTAGTCTCCATAGACTTCATCTCAATGTTCATGGCCTCTGTCCAGAGTCTTGAATCAACATCCTCCATAGCTTCTGCGTAAGTATAAGGATCCCTGTCATGTTCATCCGGTTCAGCCAAAAAGACCTCCCCATTGAACATATACCTCTCAGGTTGACGCCCGATCCTCCCACTACGCCGAAGCCCCTGAGATTGTTGTTCAGGTTTGTTTGGTTTTTCTACACCGATCGGAATGGTTTCGTTCGGAACCTCCGGAGTAAACGGATTACCCCTCAACTCCTCAAGCACCACTTTGCTTTGAGGTTTAAAGTCGTTCATGTAACTCTCCTCAAGGAAAGTTGCATTAGTTGAAACCACGACTTTATTTTCCTTTGGGTTATAAAAATAACCCCCTTTAGTCCCTTTTGGATATCCTACAAACACGCAAACTTCTGAACGTGCTTCCAACTTATTCGGATCCTTAAACAGGACATGAGCTGGACATCCCCATATGCGAATATGGTTTAAGGATGTCTTCCGTCTTGTCCACAACTCGTGAGGAGTTTTAGGGACCGATTTTGAAGGCACATTGTTCAAAAGATAACATGCGGTTTGTAGTGCATATCCCCAAAAGGATAAAGGCAATGATGAATAACTCATCATGGACCGAATCATGTCCAACAAAGTCCTATTCCTTCTCTCTGCTACGCCATTCTGCTGCGGAGTGCCCGGCGCAGTCAAATGGGATAAAATCCCATTCTCTAACAAGTGTCCCAAGAACTCATCAGAAAGGTATTCCCCACCTCGATCAGATCGAAGTGCCTTTATGGGTCTACCCAATTGCTTTTCCACTTCAGCCCGAAACTCCCTGAACTTATCATAAGTTTCGCTTTTGTGGTGCATTAGGTACACATACCCATATCTTGAGTAATCGTCAATAAAAGTGACGAAGTACTCATACCCTCCTCGTGCCCGGATGTTCATCGGTCCGCAAACATCACTATGCACAAGTTCTAGAACCCCTTCGGCCCTATTGCCCTTAGACCCGTATGGTCTTTTGGTCATTTTACCCTCCAAACAAGACTCACATTGAGGTATAGATTCCACCTTTAAATGACTTAAAGGTCCATCCCTTACCAACCTTTGAATCCTATTCAGGTTAATATGGCCAAGGCGCAAATGCCAAAGATAAGTCTTATTAGAGTGAGAAGTTTTAAGTCTTTTTGAGTCATTATCATTTATCTCAGCATTAAGCAATAAGTCCATCTTAGGTTTGATAAAATATAGATTATTTTGCATCCATCCAGAACAGATAAAAGATTTGTTTTTACGAATCACCACTTTTTCATTAAAAGATACCACGTAGGAGTCTTTAAATAAAGAAGATACAGAAATTAAATTCCTTTTAAATTTAGGAACATAAAAACAATCTCGCAAAATTAAACTCCTATAATTATCAAAACAAAGATGGACATCTCCCACTGCTTCCGCTGAGACCAAGGATCCATCGCCCATCCGAAGCGTTAAGTCTTCACGAAGTAGACTTCTCGTTTCTTCGAATCCCTGCAGAGAAACACAAACATGATTAGTTGCACCGGAATCTATGACCCAAATGTCACTGGATTCCTCAACCAAACAAGTTTCTAAATATAGAAGATCACACCTACCTCCCTTGGAAAGGAAGTCCTTGCAATGCTTCTTTATATGCCCGACCTTACCACAGAAGAAGCACTTAAGCTTCTTTGGGTTCTTCTTCTTTTTCTTCTTGCTCTTGGTAGCAATAGGAATAGAAGACTTACCACTCTTGGCCCGTTGCTTCTTTCCATTCCCAGAGTTAGGATTGGAACCAGAAGCAGCTACCATATTGGCCTCTCCACCAGCAGGAGACTCCCTGATCAGCAGTTCAAACTCCTGTAACTGTTTCATCAGTTCTGTCAAGGTCATATCCCGTCTATTGCTTAGATTAAAAGTAGCTCTAAACGGAATAAATTCCTTAGACAGAGTCTCAAAGACCATAGTCATCTGAGTTTCAGCATCGATGTCGGCTCCATTGGTTTGAGCCTCAGCGAGGTAACCCATGACCAACATCATGTGCTCCTTTACAGATGTCCCCGGTCTCTGTCTACAGTTTAAGAGTTTCCGAAGCGCCCCTTGCCGCTTTGTTATGGCCTGGCCTCCAAACATATCCTCAAGATTATCCAAGATCTGCTTCGCAGTCTCATAATCCTGATGTTGAGCCTGCAGCACGTTATTCATGCTAGCCATAACATAGCAGCGGGCCTGATCATTAGCATCTTTCCAGCGTTCGTACGCTTGGAATTGCTCATTACTTGAGTCTCCCGTAGGCTCGGGAGGACAAGGAGTTGTCAGTACATATTTCAGTTTCTCAAAGGATAGGACGATGTCCAGGTTCCGTTTCCAATCATTATAGTTCTCACCGGTTAATTGGTTTTTGTCAAGTATCGATGATAAAGCGTTTTTAGACATTTTCAATCTACAATAAAGAATCATATACCAAACATAAGCAAACATATTTAATAATTTAGTAAGATAACACAATCATGTAAAATCATACAAATGTGTTTATGTGTCAAAACCTTGAAAATATCACAACCTTACAACGATAATTCCCAACTCAGAATTCAACAAGCTCCTAGGGGAGTCATGCCAAATTCAATCAGGAACACGGATCCCCTCCTGATTAATATATGCCATCCAGGACCCGTATGATCCAGCATATACTAATAATCGTTTCTTTGGCCATTAATTTTATTAACAGAGCTCCTAGGGGAGGTTAATAATAAAATTAACGTGAGTGTATAACCACCGTTTCAATATTTTATCCATGATTTATAATCACCACCTAGGGGTGTGCAACCATAAATCATACTAAAATACCTTATCCTTTTAGAGATCCAATCTGGTACATGATAGAAATCCCTTCCTAGGGGTTGGGACCATCATGTTCTTCCTATGGACCAACGATGGAGGCCTTAGGTTCTCTCGTCGAAAACCTTCTCCCACTCAATCTTTTGAAGTCAAGGTTTTATTTTAAAATTATGCATGAACAATTTTAATATGAGCGGCACTCCCTATTCTATATGACATGTTATCAATATACATGGTAAATCATATTATAATGCAGACAAGCAAAGCAATCAAGCAAAGCTACAAGCATAATAATAATAACCGTAATATTATGGTTCCACCCTAGAGAATAGAAAAACTAAGATTACAAGAGAATAATCGAGACATTTATCGATTCTTCATCCTTGAATCCTCAAGCTCTATCCTTCTTCATGTAATATCCATCTTCAAGTCCTCAATCCCGTATGAATCGAACACTTCATATTTCCGGTCATATCCAAATTTAATGTTTCTCAGAATCGTCCCAAAAATAAAATTAAAACTGCACCAAAAATTGCACCTTTTCTGGACACCTGGATGCTCTCTGTCGGCAGGCCGATCTAGGTGATCGGTCTGCCGATCATGGTGGTTCGGCCTGCCGAACATGAAGGTTCGGCCTGCCGGCAGAGCACCAACATTTCTGCCCCACTGTCGGCCTGCCGGACCGTACGTCCGGCCTGCCGGTCTGTGACCTTCGGCCTGCCGAACTGTGAGGTCCGGCATGCCGACCGAGCAGAAAACCCTCAATCCAGAAAATACAATTTTAATGCAATTCATCAATTTTATTTTCAACAATTCAAAAACATAAAATTAGAGACTCAGGAAATACCTGGAGACGCCATCATCTATCTTCAAGATCCGACTTCTCGTTCCGTCTTCTCCGAATAATTATTTAATTACAAAATTCTTACAAATTAAAAATTAAATAATAATTCCTAGACGGAGATGATAGTCTGCCATCTAATTACATGAAAAACTTAGATACACATTCTAACCTCTAAGGAACCATAACCGGTATTAATTAATTAATAAATAATTAAACAACAATTTAATCAACCATAATTAATTAATAAACATTCACCACATAATCCATGACAACATATATATTATATAGAAACCTAGAGTGCCATCTCTCTATAAAATTCAATTCAAGCATTGGAGAGATTAAGATCACAAAATTTATGCATATAACATGATCACAAACTTGCAAATTTATGTAAAAACCTCGGCTCTGATACCAATTGTTGGAAACAAAGTGCGCAGCGGAATTTTTAAAAATTTTCATCAGAGTATTTTCCAAAATACAAGTATGACATGTTATATGTATAAATTAAACAGATCTTACTAACCTCAGTGTGCCGAAGAACCTCCGCGACCTGTGTAGAGAAGTAACGTTCCAGAAGAGCCTCAACCAACTGGTCTTCTTTGCTATTCTCTATCCACAACCGGAGTGAGTGTGGGCTCACACGTACAGCTCTTCCACCGGTGACTCTCCTTCCAACCAATAGAGAGAACCCAAAGCTAGTGTTCGTGATTTGTGAACAAAAGCTCTCAGGGAGTTTTCAGACGCTCACTAGAAGAGTATCACTCTTAATCTCTCAAATTGATCTGAGTAAATCATTAGACTCACTCCCTTTTTATACCTATTGGTCCTTGGGGTCAGTCCATATCAGATTAGGTCTCAAAAATCGAAACAGAATCAAGTTCGGATCAATATCTGATAAGATACGCGTGAAAAACGCGTAATCTTAGCTGTCGCGGTCGGCATGCCGAACTGTGAGATAGGCAGGCCGAACTGGCAAGTTCGGCAGGCCGAACTTTCTGATCGGCAGGCCGAACTGCCGAGAAAAAATCTCCGCGAATCTTTTATTTTCCACCCGAGATTCTAAAGGATAAAGTCTCAGTTTTGATTCAAATAGCCCAATAGAAAAGATATCTGATCAAAACAAACTCTATCAAGATAATCTCTAAGAAAATAAATCAATTCACAATAATTCTACAAGTTTATCTTGTTCTAATTGTCCAAAATTAAAACAACCGATAAACAGACAAGAATTATCCGAACGCCATAATTCAACAAGTTCATCTTGAACTAATTTCTTACAAAATTAATTCAACCGATAAACAGACATGAATTATTTGATTCTTATAAATTTTAAACCAATCTGATAAATCCGACATAAGTCACCAATTATTGGAAAAGCACGCCGTGTCGTTACAGGATTTTGTGAGCTAGCAAAGGGGACCAAAATGGACCTGTAAAGTTCAAGCTCATGATAACTATGAAACCCAATATCCCAGATATACATTTCACAATTATCAACTCCAACGCTACTCCACTAAAAGCTTGGAGCTGCACTCTCGAACTTTATAGAATTACGAAGCTCATGTAGCTAAGTCTCCATGACATATCATAGTGTATCGCATCCCCATATGATCATCCATAATCGGCTTAAGGACAAGTTCTGTCTTACCTTCCCGATTATTTTATCTTACGTTCCATTGTCTCACCATTAGAAAACTTACCATCCAAAGATAGTATACCATTCGGTTACACCTATGTATCCAAATGGTTGAGCGCTCCAGTTTTCCAATTACAGGACAACGCATATAAGAGGATATCATTACTCCTAAAGAGGAGCTATGGATTCCATATCTATGAATAACAAGTCTACGCTATCAAGAGTCATGCCTCCAACGTACCGGCATGCATGCCACTATAGAGATGTGGGAGTCACCCATTGGTACATCAAAAGACACAAGTCGAGACAACGGGCCCATTATTCATCTCAGGATTAAGATACAATACAAACGACTGTCTAAAGTGAATCGATTTGCCAAGACAGAATTATTAATCCAAATCAATTCACTTTATGTCCCGATCCAACACATCGTCACCTATGACAACGTGCCAATGTTTCTATTCACGGAGTCCAACTCCGATGGCCAAGACAAACCATCTCCCAAAAGGGATATAGACAACATAACAATCTTTACATGAATAAGGCGCCCAACTTTATTCCCTCGATTGCGGATCATATATTTTAGACCATCACCTTAAGAGTCGTGTCTACCGCATAATCATCCCATCATATGCCCAACTCTTAAGGTTTAGACTGACAGTCTCAGACTACTGTTTGCTTATCATACATTCAACGAATATGAACGTAAAGAGGACAATATTTGGTATATATAAATGAATAAATTCTTTATTGATAAAAATGTCTCCAAAAACGTATTACATTTTTACTCCTTAGAGCATACATGTCTAACATAATGATATCCTCTTATATGCGTTATCTTGTAATTGAAAAACTTGAGCGCTCAACCATTTGGATACATAGGTGTAACCAAATGGCATATTGTCTTTAGATAGTAAGTTTTTCGATGGTGAGATAATGAAACGTAAGATAAAAATAATCAGAAAGGTAAGACAGAACTTGTCCTTAAGTCGATTATAGATAATTATATGGGGATACGATACACAATGATATGTCTGGAGACTTAGCTATATGGGCTTTGTAATTCTATGTAGTTCGAGAGTGCAGCTCCAAGCTTTTAGTGGAGTAGCGTTGGAGTTGATAATTATGAAATGTATACCTGGGATATTGGGTTTCATAATTATCGAGAGCTTGAACTATATAGGTCCATTTGGTCCCCTTTGTTAGCTCACAACATCCTATAATGATACGGCGTGTTATTCCAATAATTGGTAACTTATGTCAAATTTATCAGATTGGTTAAAATTTAGAAGAATCAGATAATTCATGTCTGTTTATCGTTTGAATTAATTTTGTGATAAAATTAATTTAAGATAAACTTGTTGAATTATTGAGATCGGATAATTCTTGTCTGTTTATTGGTTGATTTACTTTTGGATAAATTAGATCAAGATAAACATGTAGAATTATTGGGAATTCATTTATTTTCTTAGAGATTATCTAGATAAAGTTGTTTTGATCAGATAACTTCTCTATTGGGTTATTTGAATTGAAACTGAAACTTTATCCTATAGAATCTCAGGTGGAAAATAAAAGATTCACGGAGATTTTTTATAGGCTGTTCGGCCTACCGATCAGGCTATTCGGCCTGCCGATGAGCGAAGGATAAGATTACGCGTTTTTACGTAGATCTTATCATATATCGATTTGATTTTGGTTCTGGTTTGAATTTTTGAGACCTAATCTGATGAGGACTGACCCTGGGACTAACCTCTATAAATAGGGAGTAAGTCTTAAGAGTTACTCAAATCAATTGAGAGATTAAGAGTGATACTCTGCTGTTGAGAATCTGAAAACTCCCTGAGAGCTTTTGTTCACAAACTGCAAACACTTGCTTTGGGTTCTCTCGATTGGTTGGAAGGAGAGTCACCTGGTGGAAGAACTATACGAGTGAGCCCACATTTACTTCGATCGTGGATAGAGAATAGCAAAGAAGACCAGTTGGTTGAGGCTCTTCTAGAAAGTTACTTCTCTTCACGTTTTGCAAGGGTTCTTCAGCATACAAAGGTTAGTAAGATCTGGTTAATTTATGCATATAGCATGTCAAACTTGTGTTTTGAAAAATACTCTGATGTAAAATTTTTAAAATTCCGCTGCGTAGTATTTTTCCAACAATATTGTCTTTGGATAGTAAGCCCCGTTTGTTTTTGTTCTTAGAATTTTTGGAAATATTTTGCACGCTTTACAAGGCAAAAATTTTAAAAGTACTCTTAGCACAATTCCTAAAAAATTCTCATTTTCTAAAAAAAAAAATATTTTCACCTATTTTAAAAATAATACCAAACGACCCCTAAGTTTTCCAATAATGAGATAATGGAACGTAAGATAAAAATAATCGGGAGTGTAAGATAAAATTTATCCTTAAGCCGATAATGAATATCCTATGGGGATACGACACAATATGATATGTAATGAATACTTTGCTAATTTAAAGCTTCGTAATTTTATATTTTTCAAGAATGCAACTTTAGGCTTATAGTAGAGTAGCGTTAGAGCTGATAATTATAAAATATGTATCTGGGATATTGTATTTTATAATTATTGGAGCTTGAACTATATAGGTCCATCAAGTCCCCTTTACTAGCTCATAATAAATCTAGTAACAATGCGGCGTGCTTTTCTAATAAATTGGTGACTTATGTTAAATTATTAGATTGGCTGAAATTCGATAGGATCAGATAATTCATGTTTGTTTATCGGTTGAATTGATTTTGTAAATTAATTCAAGATAAACTTGATGAATTATCAGGAATATTTATTTTCCTTGAGATTATCCAGATATTATGTAACGCCCCAAAATTTATTCAATGTTAATGTAATATAAATGATAAATTAGTGTGCCATAATTAATGTTTTAACATTAATTAGATTATTTGGTTAGATTTTAAATTTTTGGTTATTTTGTTAATTTGGTGAATACAAATGATTTCATATTGTTTTAAAATGATGTTTTGAGTTTTAAAACACAACAATTTGTAAAATGTTAAAAATACTCTGTTTTACAAAACTATGGGCGGCACATGGTTTTTGCACAGTAAAACCGTCCATCGATTTTCTCTATTTATTTTCTTTCTCTCCCTCTCTCTCTTCACTCTCTCAGCTCTCATTCTCTCTCCTCTCTCCCGTGACTCTCTCTCGGTTTCCTCCTCTCTCTCTCAAATTTTCTCTCAAAATTTTGAATCAAACTCGAATCCAAGCTTCGGGTTAGCAAGGAGGAAGCTCGGGGACGTGATTTAGCAACCGAGAACGCGGATTGAAGCTTCGATTCGAGGTTAGTTTTGAAATTTCTAAATTTTTTCCAAATTTTCAATTTTGTGTATTTTTGAAATCTAGGTTTGTTTAAGCTTAGAAAACCTTAGATTTGAGTTAAATGAACTTAGAACAACTAGAATCTAAGATTAGATTGAAGAAAAATGAATTGAATTCAAGATTTTTCATTTTTCTCCCTATTTTCTCATTTTCAGATTTTTGAGATTTTTGAGTTCAAATCTTGTTTAAATGAGTCCAAATATGTTATAGTATGTTTTTCTATCAACTATGATTGTTTTCCATGCCTGGGAATTGAGAAAAACATGTTAGAATCAAGATTTGAATTTTAGGGATCGAGAAACCCGTGGCTGGGATTTCTGGGTTTTCCCAGTTCGGCAGGCCGAACTGCGTGTTCGGTAGGCCGGAATAGGGATCGGCAGGCCGGTGTTCTTCCGTTTGGCAAGTCAAACCTGGGGAAATGACAGGCCGACCGGACCTAGCTTCCGGCAGGCCGAACTGTACAGTTCGGCCTGCCGAAGCAGGGAGTCCGGCAGGCCGACCGAGGCATGGAGAATTTTGTGATTTTCACCCGTTTTCACTGTTTTGAACCCTGATTTAAATCCCAACCTTATAGAATGATTTAAAGGTACAAATGTCACACTAGGACATCATGAAATGGTTTAGTAACATAGAATGTCTCAAACTAGATATTGATCGACTTAGTTTGTATCTAAGATCGTTCGTGGTTTCGCGGAGCTAACGTGTAGCGGACCAAAATTACGGTGTGGGGCACGAGCATTGAGGTAGGACTTCTACCCTATGTCTTTGGTAGCCTGGTTTTGAAATGATTTGGCTTTGAAAAGGATTTCTATTAAAGTGTTTTCAACTGTTTGAAAAATGAATATATCGTTTATATTTTAATATACCGTGAACTGAAATGAACTTCATAATGAATGTAAATGACAATAGTCGGTAATTGGGTTTGAATGATAATGACATTAAACATATAGGCATGATGCCATATCAGAGATCGGGTCGTGTAGCGATCAACCTTGGCGGAAGGTCCCAAAACTCAGCTAGGCCACTACGGTGGTGATATTATTATGGTTTGCCTAGGAAGAAGAAAATGATATTTCTGGTTGTCCAAGTAAGCTGTTCTGAGTAAGAACGGCTTTACTCAAATTATTCATTCATTTATTTACTTATTTATTTAAGTTTCCTTTTTAGATGACTCCTGAATAATATCATGTTTCTTTAAATTAAATTATTTTATAAAACATAGTCCTACTGAGTCTTTCGCTCACATTTTATTTGTTTTAAATTTTCCCCTCTAGGTGGTTTTCCATTTAGGTTTGGAGAGGATTCTTCAGACCGAACTCAAGAGCAATAGAAGGATTATTTTATCTTTCGTACCATTTAATTAAGGCATGTAAGATTTTAACTTTATTTGTATCTGGACTGTGATTGTATTTATGATATTGTGTGTGCACAAGTTGTGGGTCTGTGGGACCCATACTTGCGGCTTTACTATTTTATTTTTATTCGTTTAATGTTTTAAATTGTCTAATGTATATGAACTCTTTATAAAGTGTTTTAATGAACCCCACATTTTATATTTAATCCAACCCCTAAACTCTTGATTTTTAACTAAATTCACTTTTAATTAATTTAAATAATCCACCACGTCACCTCCTATACTCCGAGGCGTGACATATTACTATTTTAATTAGATAACTTCTCTATTGGGTTATTTGAATTAAAAATGAGGCTCTATCCAAAGAATCTCGAGTGGAAAATAAGAGATTCTCAGGGATCATATTATCGCAAGTTCGGCAGGTCAATCCGTTAGTTCAGCCTGCTGATGAGGTAAGTTTAGCAAGCCGATCTAACGACTATCTGATCACACATTTCAGACATAATTTTATTAGAAGTTGATCGAGATTCAAATTTTTAAGGCATTATCTAATAATACTAACCCTGGGTCAGACCTCTACAAATAGGGAGTGAGTTTTCTCAATTATTTAGATCAATTGAGAAGTTAAAAGTGAGTATTCTAGTGTTAGATACTCTAAAATTCCCTGAGGGCTATTGCTTACAATCACGAACCTTGGTTCTAGGTCTTCTCAATTTGTTAGAAGGAGAGTCATGAGGAAGAGCTGTACGACGTGTGCCTACACACACTCTGATCATGGATAGAGAATAGCAAAGAGGACCAGTTGGTTTAGGCTTTTTTGGAACATTCTTCTCCTCACTGATTGTAGGAGCTCTTTAGCATATAAAGGTTAGTAAGATCTGATTAATTTATGAATATAGCATGTCAAACTTGTGTTTTAGAAATTTTTTTTGATTTAAAATTTTTAAAATTCCACTGTGTACTCATTTTTTTTCCAACAATTGGTATCAAAGCCAAGGTTTTCACGTAAATTTACAAGTTTGTAACCATGTTTTATGTATAAATTTTGTGATCTTGATCTCTCCTCTACTTGAATCTAATTTTTTAGAGAGTTGGCACTCTAGGGTTTCAATATATTTAAATGTTGTAACAAGATTATATGGTAAATATTTATTAACTAATTATAGTTGACTAAATTATTATTTAATTATTTGTTAATTAATTATTTTTTAGAGAGTTGGCACTCTAGGCTTTTATTATTATTTTGTTTGTGGCTTTGCATGATTGCTTTGCTTGTCTGTATTATAATATGATTTGACTTGTATGTTAATAACATGTCATATAGAATAGGAAGTGCTGCTCATTAACATTGTTCATGCATGTTTAAAATAGAACCTTGTTTTTTTTCAAAAGATTGAGTGGGAGAAGGTTTTTGAAGAGAGGACCTACGGCCTCCATTGTTGGTCCATAGGTAGAATTTCATCATGTATTGGGTTGAATCTCCAAAAGGATAAATTTATTTTAGCATAATCTATCCTTGCACACCCTAGGTGGTGATTTTAGATCATAGATAAAATAGTTAAAAGTGATGGTTATGCACTTATGTTAATTTTATTATTAACGTCCCCTAAGAGCTCTATTGAAAAAATTAATGGCCAAAGAAAAATGATTATTAAGATATGCTGGATCAGATGGGTCCTAGATGGCATATATTAATAAGAGGGGATCCATGTTCCTAATTAAATTTGGCAAGTCTCCCCTAGGCGGCTTGTTGAATTCTAAGTTAGGAATTATTGTTATAAGGTTGTGATATTTTCAAAATTTTAACACATAAACACAATTGTATGTTTATTTGATTGTGTTATCTTACTAAACTATTATGGAATGTTTGCTTATATTTCGTATATGATCTTTATTATAGACTAAATTGACTAAAAACGCCTTAAACTAATTAACTGGTGAGAATTAAAATGATTGGAAAAGGAACCTAAACATCGTCCTCTCCTTTGAGAAACTAAAATTTGTCCTCACAACACTATGCCCTCCCAAACCTATTGGGGAATCCACTAATGAGCAAATCTAAGCGTATGATCGTTGAAAAGATGCTAACGATCAGGCTCACTGTTATGTTATGGCTAGCATGAATAACATGCTGCAGGCTCAACATGAAGATTATGAGATTGCAAAGCAGATCATGGATAATCTTGAAGAAATGTTTGGAGCCAAGCTATAACAAAATGGCAAGGGGCACTACGAAAACTTTTGAACTACAAACAAAAACCAGGGACTCTTGTGAAGGAGCATATGATGCTAGTCATAGGTTACCTCGTTGAGGCACAAGCCCATGGAGCTGATATTGATACCGAGTCATAGATGACTATGGTTTTTGAGACTCTATCAAAGGAGTTCATCCCGTTTAGAGTTTCATACAATTTAAGTAATGGATAGGATGTGACCTTAACGAAGCTGATGAAGTAGTTATAAGAGTTTGAAAATTTGATCAGGGAAACTCTTACAGGTGGCGAGGCCAACTTGGCGGCTAAATCTGGTTCCAATCTTAACTCTAGGAATGGAAGGAAGCACAAGGCTAAGAACAAGAAATCTTCAATTCCTACAATGGAAAGAATAAAAAGAAGAAAAAGAAGAACCCAAAGAAGCTCAAATGCTTTTACTGTGGGAAGGTCGGGCACATTAAGAAAAATTGCCAGGACTTCCTTTCCTGAGGAGATAGGTGTGATCTTTTGGTTATTGAAACTTGTTTGGTTGTGGAATCAAATGACACTTGGGTCATAAATTCCAAAGAAACTAATCATGTTTGTGTTTCTCTGTAGTGGTTCAAAGAAAATAGAAGTCTGTTGTATGAAGACTTTACGCTTTGGATGGGCGATGGATTCTTGGTATTGGTTGAAGCTGTGGGAAACGTCCGTCTTTATTTTGATAATTATAGGATTTTAGTTTTGTGAGATTGTTTTTATGTTCCTAGACTTAAAAGGAATTTAATATCTATAGCTTGTTTATTTAAAGATTCTTATTCAGTTTCTTTTAATAATAAAGTGGTGATTCGTTAAAAAAAAATCTTTTATCTGTGATGGATGGATGCAAAAAATCTAGATTTTATCAAACTTAAGATGGACTTACTGTTTAACTCTTAGGTTAATGATAATAACTCTAAAAGACTTAAGACTTCTCACTCGAATAAGACCAATCTTTGGCATTTGCGATTAGGTCATATTAGCCTGAATAAGATTTAAAGGTTGGCAAGGGATGAATCTATACCGTAATGTGAATCTTATTTGGAGAGCAAAATGACCAAAAGACCATTCAGGTCTAAGGGTAATAGGGCCATGAACATTTGGGCATGAGAAAGGTATGAGTACTTGATCACTTTGATTGATGATTACTCAAAGTATGGGTATGTCTACCTAATGCATCATAAAAGCGAAACTTTTGACAAGTTCAGGGAGTTTTGGGCTGAAGCAGAAACGCAATTAGGTAAACCAATAAAGGCACTTTGATCTGATCGAGGTGGTGAATACCTCTTCGATGAGTTCTTGAAACACTTATTAAAGAATGGGATCTTATCCCATTTGACTGTGCCAGACACTCCACAACATAATGGCACAACTAAGAGAAGGAATAGGACTTTGTTGGATATGGTCAGGTCCATGATGAGTTATTCATCATTACCTTTATCCTTTTGGGGATATTCCCCACAACCCACATGTTATCTTTTGAACAATGTGCATTCAAAATTAGTTCTTAAAATTCCTCACGAGTTGTGGGCAGGAAAGAAGACATCCTTAAACCATATTTGCATATAGGGATGTCCAACTCATGTCTTGTATAAGGAAGTGAATAAGTTGGAAGCTCATTTGGAAGTTCATGCGTTTGTAGGATATCCAAAAAGGACTAAAAGGGGTTATTTCCATAACCTAAAGGAAAATAAAGTCGTGGTTTCTACAAATGCAACATTCCTTGAGGAAAGTTACATGAACGACTTTAAGCCTTGAAGTAAAGTGGTACTCGAGGAGTTGAGGAGTGATTCGATCACTCCAGGGGTTTTGCTAGAAACCAATACAATCAAGGTAGAAAAATCAACTAAACAATAACCTATGGGGCTTCAGCGTAGTGGGAGGATCGGGCGTCAACCCGAGAGGTATATGTTCAATGGTGAAGCCTTCTTGGCTGACCAGGTTGAACATGACAGGGATCCTTACACTTATGAAAAGGCTACGGAGGATGTTGATTCAATCTGGACAGAAGCCATGAACACTAAAATGAAGTCTATGGAGATTAATCGGCTCTGGGAACTTGTGGATCTTCCTAAGGGGTAAAACCCATAGGGTGTAAATGGATCTACAAGAGAAAGAAAGGAGCAGATGGGAAAGTCAAAACCAATAAGCCTAGACTGGTAGCTAAGGGATACATGCAAAAGGAAGGAATCGATTATGAGGAAGCCTTTTCACATGTAGCCATGCTTAAGTCCATCTGCATTCTCTTTACCATAGCTGCTACTCTCAACTATGAGATTTGGCAAATGGATGTCAAGACGGCCTTTTTGAATGGCTATCTTGATGAGTCTGTATATGTGGTATAGCCAAACATGAGGGTAAGGTTTGTAAGCTGCCAAAGTCAATTTATGGGCTTAAGCAGGCTTCCCATTCTTAGAACATAAGATTTGATCAAGTGATCAAGACTTATGGATCCAAACAAAATGTGGACAAACCATGTGTTTACAAACACATTAAGGATGGGAAGGTGGTTTTTCTACTACTTTGTGCATATAACATTCTGCTAATTGGTATTAATGTTGGGGCATTGTCATCAGTCAAATTATGGTTGACCAAGCAGTTTGATATGAAAGACTTGGGTGAAGCTAATTATGTTCTCAGTATCCAGATCTTTCGAGATAGGAGGAACAAAATGTTAGATTTATACCAAGCGGGCTGCATAGATAAAATTCCCGAGAGGTTTGCAATGAAGGATTCCAAGAAAGGTGGGTAACAATCTAGGTCTGGAATTACTCTTTCTAAGAAAGTCTCGCCAAAGTCTAATGAAGAAAGAGAATACATGAAGAAGGTGCCTTATGCTTTGACTATGGGTAGTCTCATGTATGCCCTGCCTTGCACACGACCGGATATTTGTTTTGCGGTTGAGGATAGTAAGTCATTTTACTCGGATCTGGGACTAAACCACTAGGTTGCCGTGAAGCATATTTTCAAGTACCTGAGAAGGACTCGAGCATATATGCTTGTATATTTGGGTGAGGATTTAACACCTCTAGGATATACTGATTCAGATTTCCAATCCTATTTGGATTCAAGGAGATTGACTTCTGGTTTTGTGTTTACTCTAGGCGGTAGTGCCATTGTTTGGAGAAGTGTCAAGTAAGATTGCACTTCAGATTCAATGATAGAAGCTAAGTATGTGGTAGCTAATGATGCTTCGAAAGAAGCAGTGTGGCTCCGCAAGTTCCTTGGGGATCTTGAGGTAGTTCCTGGCATGGACAAGGTGGTATCGCTGCATTGTGATAACAATGCAATGATAACTAATGCTAAGGAACCAAGATTTCACAAGAAGAGTAAGCATATTTATCAGAAGGATTATATGACAAAGGAATTCGTTGAGGGCAGGCATGTTGCTATATGCAAAATCGCATTTGAAGACAATTTAGCTGATCCATTCATGAAGACACTAACTGCGACAGCTTTCAAGAGGCATGTGGAAGCTATGGGGATGCATGATATGTGATATTTACTCACTTATTGCAAGTAGGAGATTGTTAAACATATATGCCCTAAGGAGTAAAATGTTGTAATATGTTTTTGGAGATATTTTATCAATAAAGAATTTATTTATTATTCATATACCAAATGTTGTCCTCTTTACATTTATATTTGTTGAGTGTATGTTAAGCAAACAAAAGTCTGAGACTATTAGTCTAATCCTTTAAGAATCAGGCATATGATGGACAGATCATGCAAAAGACATGATTCTAAAGGTAACGGTTTAAATCATAAGATCTGCAATCGAGGGAATAAAGTTGGGCGCTTTATTCATGCTAAGATTGTTATGTTATCTACATCCCTAATGAGAGATGGTTTGTCTTGGCCATCGGAGTTGGACTCCATGAGTAGAAACGTTAGTGTATTGTCATAAGTAACAATGTATTAGATCAAGACATAAAGTGGAATTGACTTAGATTAATAATTCCATCTGTGCAAATCATTTCACTTTAGAAAATCATATGTGTTTTATCTTAATCCTGAAATACTAATGGGCCCATTATCTTGTCTTATGTCTTTTGATATACTAAAGGGTGATATCTTGACTTTGTGATGGTATGCATACTAGTATATTGGAGACATGACTCTTGATAGCATAGACCTATTATTCATAACTATAGAATCCATAACTCCATTGGTGGAGTCAATGATATTCTCTTATATGCTTTATCTTGTAATTGGAAAACTAGAGCGCTCAACCATTTGGATGCATAGGTGTAACCGAATGGTATACTGTCTTTGGATGGTAAGTTTTCCAATAGTGAGATAATGGAATGTAAGAAAAAATAATCAAGAAGGTAAGATGGAATTTATCCTTAAGCCGATTATGAATATCCTATAGGGATACGACACAATATGAAATGTCATGGATACTTAGCTAATTTGGAACTTCGCAATTTTATATGGTTCTAAAGTGCAGCTCTAAGCTTATAGTGGAGTAGCATTAGAGTTTGTAATTATAAAACTTGTGTCTAGGATATTGTATTTTATAATTATTAGAGCTTGAACTATATACGTCCATTAGGTCCCCTTTACTAGCTCATAATAAATCTTGTAATGGTACATCATACTTTTCTAATAAATTGGTGGCTTATGTTAAATTATTAGATTGGCTGGAATTCGATAGGATCAGATAATTCATGTCTGTTTTTCAGTTGAATTGATTTTGTAAATTAATTCAAGACAAACTTATTGAATTATCAGGAATATTTATTTTCCTTGAGATTATCCAGATATTACTTTTTTAATTAGATAATTTCTCTATTGGATTATTTGAATTAAAACTGAGGCTTTATCCAAAGAATCTCGAGTGAAAAATAAAAGATTCTTAGGGATCATATTATCGTAAGTTTAACAAGCCGATCCATTAGTTTGGCCTGCCGATGGCATAAGTCATCGGTAGGCCAATCTGTTAGTTCAGTCTACCGATCCAACGATTATTTAATCACACGTTTCAGATGCGCTTTTATTAGAAGTTAATCCAGATTCAAATTTTTAAGTCCTTATCGATAATAACTAATCTTGGGTCCGACCTCTATAAATAAGGAGTGAGTTTTCTTAGTTATTTAGATCAATTGAGAAGTTAAGAGTGAGTACTCTAGTGTTAGATACTCTAAAACTTCTTGAAGGCTATTGTTCACAATCACAACTTTGGCTCTAGGTCTTCTCTATTGGTTGGAAGGAGAGTCACTGGAGAAGAGCTATATGATGTGTTCCAACACACACTCAGATTGTGGATAGAGAATAGCAAAGAAGACTAGTTGGTTAAGGCTCTTCTAGAACGTTCTTCTCTTCACTGATTACAGAAGCTCTTTGACATAAAAAAATTAGTAAGATTTAATTAATTTATAAATATAGCATGTCAAACTTGTGTTTTGGAAATTATTCTGATTTAAAATTTTAAAAATTTAGTTGCATACTCATTTTTTCCGACATCTTGCACTTCCACAAACTAAAATATTGGCTCAAGAACTCCCATGATGACATTGACACAAAGCGCCTCACCAAGACCATGTTACGGCTAAAAAGTATAATCGATTCCTAGTTTATAGTCATCTTTTACATTCTTTTGATTAACTTTCTTGAACATTTCTTCTTACTTTGTAGAAATTTCTGAAAGCTTATGCGACTCTACTGCTAGACGTTGGGAATGAGACCCTTTCGGCCAGAGCCTAGTTTGTAGTGGTAGAGACACACAACCTTCTATAAATTTTTACAAAGTAAGAAGAAATGTTAAAGAATGTTAATCAAAAGAATGTAAAGGATAACTACAAATTAGGAATCGATTATATCGTTTGACCACAACACATTAGCCTTAGTGAGGCACTTTGTGTCAATGTTGTAACGTGAGTTCTTGAGCCAATGTTTTAGTTTATGGATGTGCAAGACCCTTTTCGTTTGAGTTTCCAAAAGCTTAGGGTGTTCCTGCAAAGCTGCAATGAAAACAAATAATGTCAAATGGGAAACTAGAACACTAGAATATCAACTAAAGAGATGACTCAAAATCTTTACTGACTACTATAAAGGACCTATTAACACGCTTATCCCTCACAAAAAAGGAAGGTCCTTATAGCTCCTGAGCTTAGAAGGGGGATATTTGGATCAAATTAAGCTTACTATCGGGCCATAGAGGAAAAAAATAAAAGTTATCATCGTTAGGACCACTTTTTATGGCATACATATACCAAAACACCTTAATTGTCAAAGCTCCAAGGCCTGACTTAGCATATAAGAGATATATACTAACCAAGAATTTACAACCGTTAGGAGAAATTCAAAAGGAGCGAGGTTTAGAAAGTCTAATACATCAATTTAAAACTGATGCAAAGGCATACTCACTCCACACCTCGTAATATACATGCTCATGGCAAACACTCCTTCTAGGTGCGATATCAATATATTCTTCTTAGAAGGAATCCAAGTGGAATAGTGGGTCTTAAAAAGATAAAGTTCTGCTTGGAACCTTTGTAGCCACCATCAGTCAACGCAGTGGGCATGCTCTTAAAGGAAGGATCTCTTTTCTCTCTGCCCTCCCTATGGGGAATAAGAGTCCCGAGAGTTATCAACAAAGGGCTAGGAGTCAGAGGGCTCAACACCACTAATGAGATAAGAATCATCATGTAACGCAAATTTACTATGAGAATGTTGGCTCACAGAAAAAGCATTTGTGCATAAACTTCTTAAAGAGAAATGTTCTAAACTGGTATAGGCAAATCAACGTATACTTGGTCTTAAAGAAAACTAAGTCTAAAATGTGTTTAGGCAAATCAACAAACACTTGGTGTAAAACAAACCACAACAAATTTAATTGAATACTAGTTTACTAACTAACAAGAAAAAGAATGAAATAGAGGATCAAATTTAACTAACCTCTAAAAAATGACACGAAAAACACGAAGAGCACTTGAAGAAAACTAAAAAAAAAAAAAAAGGACTTTAAAATTCAGTTTGTATTAATGGAAACAGTTAAAATCTAAGAATTTGTGCCTCAAATTCCTTCTTTTCTCACCACTAAAAGCCAATCCTTGAAAATCAAGGTCAAAAGGCTAGAAGATTTTTGTAGAGGGAAACAGAATGTGGAGTTAAAGAAAAAGTGAAAGAAGTTTAAAACTTTAAAAAATGTAGAGGTAGGAGAGAATGGTGGGACCACTCGCCCCCCACCCTGGAAAAAAAAAACGTAAAAACATAATAACGAAAAAAAAAAGAAAAAACATAAAAACAAGAGAGGGTTATGAGCGGCCTTGCTTGCACCCCCGTAGGTGGGCCTTGCCCACACCAAGGACTAGGGTGGGTATTAACCGGTCTTATCCGAGTCATCCAAGACTACCTATAATCTTTAAGCTAGAGGCAACACTTGTACCATTATGTTTAAGAGCTTAGGAGAATATTCTCCATCAATGGGAATAAAAGGAAAGAAAAATAACTCGAGCTCAAAGCATTTAATGTTCTTCACAAGAGTACAACCACTGGTAAGGATCTAGTACACAAGCAAGACCGAGGTAAGAAGCTAGTATGCAAGCAAAGCCAAGGTAAGGAGCTAGTACACGAGCATGGCCAAAGCAAGGAAAAAAATGTGCAAGAAAAGCACTATCTTATCACTTTCCATTGATATCATAAGTTGTCATTACACCCCTCACAAATCGTATATGCCTTCGATCTAAAAGAAAACTTCTACCCAAAGTAACCATCTTACACATCTAAATCACACAGAGTAAGTACCTGTAAAACTATCCCTTTCCACATTTTGGAATTTGGAGAAGACAAAGAGATGTGACTGCAGGGAGGAGGCGACAAAGAATGAAGGACGTGGGAGAAAAGTTACCTCCATGTGGAAAGACGATACATCACCACCCAAGATAGAAACATGGGGATAACGGTCATAAGATGGGGATTGGTTTCTTATCTGAGGGTCCCTCTATAAATAAAAGGAGAGATAAGAAGAGAATAGGGATTCGGATTTTGGAGAAAAAGAGCAATCATTCTTTGAGATTGTTTTGAGAATTGTATCCAAATGCTAGGTGAGGAATCTTGAGTGTTTTTTGTCATAGAAAATTACACCGGAGAGCAACAAGTGGAGTAGGCCATGTTGAGCCAGACCACTACAAACTCTAGCGTCTATTTTTATTTTTCACATTTACTTTTCTGTTTTGATTTTACTATTTATTGTTCTTCTAGTCAATATTTATTATCTATTTCTATCAAATATAACGATCTTGGTGTTGATGATTTTAGGTCGTCAACAACTATTATTTCTCCTAAAAAAATTGCCCTCAAATTTGCTACCTACTGGAACTATACAAGAAGATAATCTAAGGTTTATTGGTAACATTTGCCCTATGGTTTCATCGCAATAATTTGTAACCACAAATATATTTAGAATAGATTGATTTATAGAATAATGTTGGGTGTCTTAGTGTTTATCCATTCATATAACTTCATACCGATGTGGTAATTTTTTACACACTAATAAATAGGCCTTTTGCACCAAACTTCCTGAACTTTACAAGTTTAACGGATTGGTCCTTGAACTAAAATTTTTACAAATCGACTCATCCAACTTCAAAATTTTTCATAATATTTGATGAAATTGATAACTGGAGTAGGATTTTAGACGGAATATCTCACGTGCTATTCACGTGACCTTCTGAGAATGGCTTTTTATGTCCACTTGATAAATTAATAACTAATAAAAAAGAAATTAAAACATAAAGTACAAAAAAAAAATCCCCTTCTCCAAAACTCCATTGATTCCCTCTCCAGATCTTGCGGCGTCCGGCTCTAATTGTCCACCATGGAATGTTCCGACAAGAAAAGCTGCTTAATCATCGGCGGTAGGTTCTCCACCAGATATCCCCCTTGCCGCCATTATGTGTGAGAGAGAGAGAAAGAGACACAGAGTCAATCCTATTAACCTAAAACCCCAACCAACCTTTTTATTGTTGGGTTTTGTTGGATTTTGTGATTCAAATAAGCAACAGAAAATCAAAATTAATTCCCACAAAACCCTCGTAGGATCCATGCAATTCGATTAGATTGATAAAAAAAAGTCATAGAATCTTACCAGGATGACAAAAAGGGCAAGATTGCCAGAAGGAAGAGAGCGGGTTCACTCCGGTGACACCCTAACTCGAGCTTTTCATATTCGGGATCGGATTCAGACGTTGTTACTTAGGGCAACGCCCTCTGCAGGTATCCACATGAATAGACTCTCTCAAAAACCGAATTGGTATGCTAGCACCCTCTCCTTGCGTTAAATGACTCTCTCTCTAATTTTAAGGTTTTAATATTTTTTGCCTTTTAGAATAAGAGAACGCCTTTTCTCATCTTAATTCGGCTAGAAAAAATAAATATATATATATATATTGATTTCGAGATAGAGTCAGATTTTAACTAAGGTAAACTGTAATTCAAATATGATTCATAGAATCTAAATAATGTCAGATTCAATGAACTAGATATATCTAGTACATCAAATTTGGACATTATCAGGTTCATTGAACCTAGACACAGAAAACCCAAAATTCATTTTTTGGTCTGTTCTAAGTGTGCGACCCTGTAGGTTCATATAACGTTGGTAGTGGGCTTAAAATTCTGTCTCTGGCCCATAAATCATAAGCGGCCTCTAGCAAGACATTATGATTACCCAAGTTATGCGAATGTCAATAATCTAACATAACCTAATCCACAATAAGTATTAAAGTCCTTTTGTCACTAGAAACCTTGATTGAACATAAGGCATGGTTTATGTCATCCTTATACTATTCAATTATATTATTTCTCGATCTTAAGTAGACTGATATTGATAACCCTTATCAATTCATTCCAGTATGGCCATACATTTTTCTTCAGCCTAACTTATCAAGGGGCCCATATATATCTTTCTCATAATAAATGAGGGACAAATTCCTTCTTAATCACTCATATTACTCACATGATTCACTCTATATCCAACAACAATCCATTCCATCATCCTGTGAAAGATAATATTAGAATGTGTCAAAATATAGAACTTGCTATGTAGGAAACAATGGTGATTTCAGGTCAGAGGACTAGGATAATACTATTGTGATGAGAATCACTTATGACAATTATCCATGTAGCATTCTCATAGCGGGTCGATCCAATACATCATTTCTCAAATATGTATCTATGAGTTAACTTAGTATCTCATACACATGATTAGTAAAACATAATCATCAGTCAAACTTCATACTAGTCTTCATTCATTATTATTCCAATAATAATGACCGACTAGGGATAATTTAGAATAGAATTTAATTTTCACCTAAGAGTTTTACTATCAAGTCACATACTTGATGACCTTAAGCACAATTAACTATTCATAGAATTAGAATCAAAAACAATAATGAAAATGCCTCTTTATTAATAAAATGCAAATGTAACGAAGTCAATATGTGTTCATTATATAATTGGCTTAGGGCACATCACTAACATTTACGTTATACTGTTCCAATCACCGAAGATATCATTCGCTATATAAAAACCCATTAGTGGAAATGATAATAAAGAAACCCATGAATTCAAAAGCATTTATAACCAAAAAAAAAATGATCATTTGCCAAAAGTCATTATGAAGCTAACATCTTTTTTAATTAAATTGTTGTGTATGCAAGAGATAAAAAAAATAAAAAAAAATCTAGGTAAGAGATGGAAAAGCAAACTATGACAAGACAAGAGGATTTGCTATAAAGAGGAAATAGAAATTATCGAAGGCGAGGAGGGGCAGCGTGATTCGCGACGGGGCAGCGGTGGTTCACAATGGCTCCCGAGGTTCGCGATAGGGCTGTGTGGGTTACGACGTGACTTCCATTAGCGATTGCTATGAGCAAGTCGTTCTTGTTGAAGCCACCGACAACATAGAGGAAGAGGCCTGACAAGTGATTCATGAGATGGTAGGGTCATGGAAGAGGCATGGGAGGTTGGATCACGTACTATGAGGCTAAGGAGGGTTGTTGTTCACAACGACAACAGCGACATATAAGAATTGAGAAGACCACCGTCGCCTCCAACGAAGCCAAATTGGGCATTTTGTCTTTTTGGGGTTTTTCAATTGATGGAAACGAAGAATTGTTTTAGGTTTCCCAAATTTTATCAAATATTTTTATAAAAAAATGATCTAAGATCGGGGGATCTAAAATCAAATTGAATTTGTCCTCTTACTTTTTTAGAGTTTTATTTCATACGCATAATTTTGTGAGTTAACATCATATATTTTTTAGTTCTTTTATTTTTTATATCTCTTTAATTAATTATTAATTTATCAAATAGACATAAATTGCCCCTCTGACTAACATGGGGGCTATTCTGTTCAAACTCTAACCTCGTATCCATTCAATCAAGATTGCAACGAATTTTGAAGTTAGGAGTCAATTACAAAAAAATTTAGTTTAAGGACCAATCCGTCAAACTCGTAAAGTTTAAGAAGCCTGGTGCAAAAAAGCCCCAATAAATAAAACAATAACATGTCAATTGACACTAATTAATTGGAATAAGAGTCCTAAAAGGAGCCAATTCATAAGGGGGTTGACAAGAAAGATTAAAGTCAAAAAAGAGAACCTGCAGTATAGTTGGAAGTGGAACGGTGATGCGCATGATCCATCAGACGGCAATATTATTTCTATTAGTTGAGGAAACTCTCCTCTCGTATGAAGGATCAATTCCTATTATTACCATCCAATGGCCTGTCTTATCATAAACCTCCAAATACAATTTGAGCAAAGTATAAGCAAATTTAAGTTTCGGAGAAATACGCAAATAATCACTCGTCTAGGAACATTAAGTAAAACCACAGCCTTTTTTTTTTTCCTGAAATAAAAGTCTTGGAGGAGAAAAAAACAAATGTAATAGCCATAGCATACAATTTCTTGACTCTAAATTTAACGGAACTGCAATGTTTTATATAAGAATCATTTATATTTTGAAAAAATCCCTTGAGCATTTCACCTCTTCAAAATGCAAAACGATACACCAAATTACTTCTCCTTCTAAGCCTCTGCAAATGCTGACCAGTCAAAATCATACACGAGTTTTAAGGTTTTTCTTTTTTTTCACTTCCGACCCCTACTAAGCCTGGCCAGATGGTAATTAAGGTTTCCCATTTTCTTCCTGGCATTAGTCTGCAAGGAAAGCAGTCACTAGATTTAGAGATAGTCCTAAAAGGAAATTTGACATGCAGGAAAACATAAAAGAATTCAAAACAAACGTGCAAGAAAAATTCTGAAAATGCAGAATTCAAGAAAGAAACATAAAGAGCCATACCTGGGAAGCCATGCAAGCATTTAATTGTTCCTTAAATCGGACACACTTGTCATCATTGTTATTGTTAAGAGACAAGCAGTTGAGAAATGATACCATTTCCTTCATGCACGGTTTGTTTAAGGAGCCAAATTTCTTCGCATTAATGCTAAGTTGACCAACTTTCCGCCCCATTTATATTTATATATGTACTTCTAAACTGCACATTTCAAAACAGGCGTTGTTAAACTCAATCTCCCTGAAAGAATTATAATAACAAACAGAATGTAAACATTTACACAGACTGTATGACTCGTGCAAAGTGATCGTGGACTTGTTATGCAATCAGAATGCAAAAGGAAAGCATAATGGCCAGTTTCATCACACGTGATTAACCAGGTAGTAGGCTTCTCTATCCAAAAAGATTCATAAACATGAAAAAAAAAAAAAAAAATCCTAAATCTTGCATAGAGTTCAGCTGCACATCAAAAAAGCAGAATACAAGTTAAAAGGAATATAACCGCAGAAATAATTCCTTTTCCCCACCATGTAATTACTCTGCATATGCGGATGCCTCTTCTAAAAGATCACCTTAAATAAACATATACTTTATGTATAGAGTCGCAATGTAACCTTCTCCAAATTTTTGTTTTTCCACAACACATACAACGAACTCTCAACAAAGAGAAACCACCATACAACATCAGGTAGATCACTTTTGGCAACTAAATTAAAAAAGAAGATAAGAAGAGCATCGTTTTGAAGGATAGTTTTGATTCTTTAAACAAGAAAAGTTCTAATAAACTCACCGCAAAATGAAAGTGAAAAACTAGTGGAACAATACGATATAAATAAATCTTACAATTAACAAGGATCCATCCTTCTCAATTCATCCATGTATCCTATCTCCAAAGTATGTAACACACAAAATGTGGCAGAATCTAAATTTCAACCAAAGTCTTCTTTCAAAAAGGGGGAAAAAATCAGGGTACTAGACGAATGGGTTGGTTTCAGTTAAAACAAGCAAACTTAAAGCCAAACAGCCAAAGGAAGCAGAATAAGACACGTCTAGCATCTAGTTATATGCATCAATACGTTAAGAAGGAAAAAACAGATATGAGCCGGAAGAAGATCTCTCATCTGATGACCCTGAAGAAGAAGAAGGCAGTGCTATTGATGTGAGATCCACAGCAAAAGAAAGAAGAGGAATTAGATGGCCCAGAGCAGCAGCCCTCAATATGCCTTCAGAAAACAATCAGTAACAAACGAGAAACGGGCTATGACCCATTAGAACAATTCTATTTTTGTTATCGCCCTTCCCCCGTCTTCGCAAACACTGTAACTCAAGGACAAGGGACCCCAAAAATGTAAGAAGGGCCTGCCCCTTTGTTAATTTCCACTCATCACAAACCATTTTCGCATCCGTATCCTCCTCTAGTGATGTTTCTGATGGTTGACCAATCCTTCTCAAGGTCTCAATGAAATGCAAAACGTTATGCCACCAACTCCGAAAGACACAAAACGGCAATTCATTACCATAGAACAAAGATCCAAATCAATCACCCTTGAACAATTTATATCAAAGTTCAAAAATTTGCCAAATTCTGATAACGCAATAAAAAACCTAAAGGCCACAAACTTAGAAAAGAAAAAGGAAATACAACTGCAACCAATAACCTTTGCGAAATACAATGCTAGACTGTATTAGGGTTTATTTGAAAAGGTATTATTTTTAACTGTAAACTATAATCTAACCACAAAAAAAAAAAATAATAAAAAGTGGTTTTCATTGTTTGAAATTGTTACCTGACCTCTCCCTGGTGAATCCTGCGGAGAAGGTCTGGAGATGACGATCGAACAGTGTTCCTATTCTCACCCAAAAAAAAAAAAGCCAAAAAGCTTTATTTCAACGAAAAACTCAAAAATTTAAGCAAACGACCAAAAAAAAAAAAAACCTCCAAGACCTTCAATTCGTTAATCAAACCTTTCAGTTCAAAGCAACATAACAAGCATAAGATAATGACCTGAAGAAAACTCAAACAATGCAACATGCATCTATACCTTTATCTTGATGATGGCAAGAGTTTTAAGAGAGAGAGACAGAGAGAGAGAGAGAGAACTGAGAACCGAGGTTACAAAGGAGAGGGTTTTGGCGACGGTGAGCACGTGACTAAACACCCACCAATCTTGGGTTAGGCGTCGGTCTGACCTGTAATTCTCGAAATTGATTGACAAAAATTGAGAGATAATTTTGGCTTTTGGTAAACAACATATTTTTCACAAAATAAATATAAAAATAAACCCTTAATTATGTAGTTTGATATGTTTGAGTGGTTTCTATTCACACTTCTCACTTAACTATTTACACTCTTTAAAAATAAATTTTCATATTATTAAAAAACACCTTGATAAAATGGCATTATAATTTACCTAACTATATAATTAAATCTTTTTTTAATAAATAAAAACAAACAATACATCTTTTTTCTCTCCACACACACCTATATATAAAGATAAAACCTTAATTTTCACCTATTAATGACTATTTCAAAAAATCATATAGAAGTATCATCAATTGTTTATTAATTTACTTTTTTTGGTTAATATTCGAAAATTTCATTGGAAGTACTTGCTTTTTTTATGGAGAATTATTTGCTTTATGTATTCTCAATTGGTGAAGTAATGTCAACTAATTTGACAATTTGTTTTGGGTGTAAGCAAAAGTTTAGTTATAGAATATATTCAACCCAATAAACGATTTCCTTAAAGGTATCATCAATTTTTTTCTGTATCACCCGTAAGGTTGTTCTATATTTCAATAAATTGTTTGCTTTACATGAAACGGCGCCAGTAGGCGACCAAAATCTCTTTTTTTTTTTTTTTTTTCTATTAGTGTTATATAGCCCATAAAGTTGTTCTTTATTTCATTGAATTATTTGCATAACATGAAACTGCACCAATAGGAGACCATGGCCATTTTTTACTTTTTTTGCTTTTTTTTTTTCCTATTTGTGTTATAGGACCATTTGGTATTATTTTTAAGATAGATGAAAATATTTTTTTTTTGAAAAATGAGAATTTTTAAAGAATTATGCTGAGGGTGATTTTAAAATTTTCACCTCAAAAAGCATACAAAAGCATTTTAAAAAATTTTGAGAACAAAAACAAACGGGCCATATATTTTATTTTCTTCTCTTTTTTTTTTCCCTATCTTTTGAGTTTTCATATATATCATTTGAGAATTTTATTTATTAATTTTTTATTTATTTTACTGGATGATGTCTCAACTCAATGCAATAATATTTCGTCTCATTACCAAATAGATTACACTAATGATTTTACTATTTCGCACGTTAGTAAAAAAAAATTTCCTTAAAATATGATTTTTTTAATAAAAAAATTCAAAATAATGAATTACAGAATAGAACATATTCTTTTATTTATTTTTTGAAATATTTTATTTTAGATATTCCAGAGTACAGAAGCTTTAAATCAATGGACTCGTGATGTTGGACGAAAGAATAAATTAATTATTTTTATTAAGAGATCTGATGTGGGTGGTTATCGCTGTAAGGGTCCAAGAATTGCATTTGATTGTGAAAGAGGTGGAAAGTATAGAAAACCAATCAAAAAAATGATCATAAAAGATCAAATGAACAAAAGATGACAGGCACAATGTCACGCCCCGGAGTACGGGAGGTGACGTGACGAAATATTTAGATTAATTAAAAGAGAGTTTAATTAAAAAGCCGAGAGTTTGAGAATCCAATTAATTAAGAAATAAAGAGATTTTCCACCACATTTTATAAAAGAATTTAAAATCATTAAACAAATAACAATAATCGAATAAAAACCGCGAATATGGGTTCTACAACCCATAACTTGTGCACACACATGGTTCTGACAATATCATAAATACAATTACAGTCCAAGTACAAATAAAGTTAAGTCTTACATGCCTTGATTAATAAATACAGAATGTAAATAAATTCTCCTATTACTCCTGAGTTCGGTCCGAAGAATCTTCTCCAAACCTAAATGGGAAACCACCTAGAAGGGGGAATTTAAAACAGATAAAACGTTAGCGAAAGGCTTAGTAGGACTAAGTTTTTATAAAATAATTTAATGCAAAGAAACATAACATTATCAGGAGTTATACAGAAAAGGAACTTGAATAAATAAATAAATAAATTGAGTAGAACCGTTCTGACACAGAACAGTCTACTCGTCAAATCAAAACACCAGTTTACTTTTACCTAGGCAAACCATGATATCACCACCGTAGTGGCCCAGCTGGGTTTCGGGACCTACCCCCAAGGTCGATCGCCACACGACCCGATCTCTGATATGGCATCATGCCTTAGTGTTTATTATCATTGTCATTCAAAACCCAATTACCGAGTGTTGTCAATTACATTCATTATGAAATTCATTTCATGTCACGGTATATTAAAATATAACCGATAAAATCATTTTCAAACAACCGTTGAAAACATTTTATTAGAAATCATTTTCAAAGCCAAATCATTTCAAAACCAGGCTACCAAAGAAATAGGATAGAAGTCCTACCTCAGTACTCGTGCCGGTACCCCACACCGTAATCCCGATCCGCTATACGTTAGCTCCACGGAACCACGAACAATCCTAGATACAAACTAAGTCGATCAATATCTAGTTCGAGACATTCTATGTTACTAAATCATTTCATGATGTCCTAGTGTGCCATTTGTATCATTAAAATCATCCTATAAGGTTGGGATTTAAATCAGGGTTCAAAACAGTGAAAACGGGTAAAAATCACAAAATTTTCCATGCCTCGGTCGGCCTGTCGGACGCCCTGCTTCGGCCTGCCGAACTGCACAGTTCGGCCTGCCGGAAACAAGGTTCGGCCTGCCGAACATTTCCCCAGATTCGGCCTGCCGGTCGGAAGAACACCGGCCTGCCGATCATCACTCCGGCCTGCCGAACATGAACTTCGGCCTGCCGAACTGGGAAAACCCAGAAATCCCAGCCACGGGTTTCTCGATCCCCAAAATCCAAATCTTGTCTCTAACCTGTTTTTCTCAAATCCCAGGCATGAAAAACAACTATAATTGATAGAAAAACATTCTAGAACATGTTTGGGATCATTTAAACAACATTTAAACTCAAAATCTTCAAAAATCCGAAAATGAGAAAAAGAGGAGAAAAATGAAAATCTTGAATCCAATCCGTTTTTCTTCAATCTAGGTTTAGATTCTAGTTGTTCTAAGCTCATTTAACACAAATCCACGGTTTTCTAAGCTAAAACAAACTTAGATTTCAAAAACACACAAAATCGAAAATTTTGTAAAAACTTTAGAAATTTCGAATCTAACCTCGAATCGAAGCTTCAATCCGCGTTCTCGGTTGCCGAATCACGTCCCCGAGCTTCCTCCTTGCTGTTCCGAAGCTTGGATTCGAATGGAAATCAAAAATTTTTGAAAGAGAGATTTGAGAGAGAGAGCTGCCGAGAGGGAATCCACGGGAGGGAAGAGAGAGAGAGTGAGGGAGCTGAGTGAAGAGAGAGAGAGAGAAGAGGGAAATAAATAGAGAAAATCGGTGGGCGGTTTTACTGTGCGAAAACCATGTGCTGCCCACGGTTTTGTAAAACGGAGTATTTTTAACATTTTACAAATTGTTGTGTTTTAAAACTCAAAACATCATTTTAAATCAACAAGAAATCTTTTGAACACATCAATTTAACATTAATGTAATGTAAATGATGAATTAGTGTGCCATAATTAAAGTTTTAGAGAGAGAGAGAAGAGGGAAATAAATAGAGAAAATCGGTGGGCGGTTTTACTGTGCAAAAACCATGTGCCGCCCACGGTTTTGTAAAACGGAGTATTTTTAACATTTTACAAATTGTTGTGTTTTAAAACTCAAAACATCATTTTAAATCAACAAGAAATCTTTTGAACACATCAATTTAACAAAACAACCAAAAACTAAAAATCCAACCAAATAATCTAATTAAAGTTAAAACTTTAATTATGGCACACTAATTCATCATTTACATTACATTAATGTTAAATAAATTTCGGGACGTTACACATAAAGAATGGCGGATGCCCTTTTTTGTTAACAGGGAAGTTAGCAACTGATAATGATTGGATTATAAGTGCTGTATGTGGAATACACAATTATTTACCAACAAAATAAGGGATCCGTCCAATGTTAGCTCAATGAAGACAATTTATAATGCATGCCATAAACATAGGGTTTTGAGAGAATGCTGAAAAGGCACAAATTCAACAACTTACGAGAAAGTTAATAGAGAAGAAATACGTTGAATGGCATAGGAGTTGTTACGAATATGACAGTTAGAGATTTATTTTGTGCACACCCTACTAGTATTGGCTTATTTAATGTCTTTCCACGTGTTTTGTTCATGGATTGTATGTATAAGACAAATAGATATCATCATTCATAATTACAAATTGTGAGTGTAAATTCTACTGGTATTAATTTTTCGAAAGCTGTTGCATACCACGAATCTAACCAAGAAAGTAATTTTTTACAGGTGTTAGATAAACTAAAAGGATTAATGGATGAAGATGTTTGACCTGATGTAATAGTTATGCACATGGATTAGCATTGATGAATGCTCTTGAAATTGTGTTTCTCACTTCAATAAAAATTTTATGTAGGTATCATATTTTCACAAATATATTGGCACGTTGCAAGAAGATATTTATGACAAAAGGAAAATGGGATAAATTTATATCTAGATGGAACAACTTGGTCATGTCTCCGGATGAGCATGAATATGTGCAAAATCTTGGTGCACTACAAAGAGATTATGAGTGTTATCCACAGGCCTTAGAGTACGTGACAACTACCTGGTTAGACAAGTACAAGAGTACAAAGAGATATTTGTTGCTTGGACATATAGCATGAAGCACTTTGGGCCATGACAACTAATAGGTATGTTTATTTTCCCTTAGGATTAGTATAATATATGTGACATAGATATATATACATATATATATAATCAAGATTTATTTTTAGGATGATATAATCTACTTTCTATTATTGCTAGAGTTAAGAGTGCACATGCAATGTTGAAGAGACATTGGACTAAGTCATGAAAATTTTGAGTCATCATGGTTGACAATATACTCATTGCTTAAACTACAACATATGAAGACCCTATAGATAGGTGACTATGGGACACGAAAATACAAGTTTTTCCAAGTTTTTTATGAGCCGAAGGAGACAAGGAGGAGAGATGAAGCAAAGGCTCCGGTGGTGGCTAAAAAATATCATCCGAGTGGAATCGACACTATAACCATTTTTCTTCTTTTTCCTTCTCTCTTTTCTTCTTCTATTATATCAGTTTAGGTTTATTTTTGGTTGAGAGTGATTTTAAAACCCTAGACATGGATTTCTGATTGAATATTTGATATTATTTTCCAATTTCTTAATAGAAATCATTTATGTTTTTCCAATTTACTATTCATGATTATGTTCTTGTTTTAATTAGGTGCGCAACCATTTATGCGTAAAAATTATCTATTGCTAGATTAGGAATTATTAATCGGTAGTTATCTTGACTTTCTAATTATTAGTAGCAGGCTTTTGTTTGTTTGCAGTGTGAAACATAACCTAAGTTGAATAAACCAAGCTTATACGTTTATTGCTTAGATCATTCTATCTCTCTTATCTTAATGCTTCCATGATTGAATCTAGAGAGCTTATTCTAAGTTATTTGAGGGAAAGGGATTAAATGAAGAGTTTGTTTTGCTTAACGACTAAATAACGAGAGATTGGGATGGCAAAGCTTATTGTCATCTACATTTGATGGTTTCTATAGGAAATTGGAAACAATACTTTGTGTTCTTTGTAATTCCTTTGTCCAGTGGTAGAGATTGATTCTTCAACCAATTTTATTATTTTTGCTTTGCTTTTATTTATTTTTCCTATGTTTTATTTAATTTGGTTACTTAGCTAATATTCAAAACCCCAATTTGTGTTTAGTGTCAGGGTGTTTTAGATTTTTAGTGTCGATAACTAATTAATTAGGCTCAATCTTCTACTAGAATGACCCTTGCTCATCATTATACTCAAAAACAACCATATTCTTAGCAAGGTTTAATTTGATGCTTCTCTCAAGACTTACCATATAGTAATTAAATGATTTAATTAAATGGTCCATATGTTTTTTTTTTGAAAGTTTTGTTACTGATTTGTAAATTTTACAGATACATCACAAAGATTCAATAATATGCCTAAGCTTATCTAGATGCATTTCCATGTGGAATGAGGCCATACATTATGCATATGAAAGATGTGAAAACTGATAGTAATTGTGGGTTTAGAGCAATAGCCGACTTACTTGGTATGGGTGAGGATGGTTGGAAACAAGCGCGACATGATTTGTTAGACAAGTATTATTCTCGTTTAGACCATTGCACCAAATTATTTGGATACGTTGATAGACTAGTTGAGTTAACTCACGCACTTGCATTCTCTGATGATTGGGCGCCATTAGATCGATGGATGACAATGCCAGACATGGGACACCTTATAGCATCTTTTTACAATGTGGTGTTACACTATTTATCAATCCAACAATGTCTAACTTTTTTTCCATTAAGATCAAACCCAGTTCCTCCACTTTCATGCAAGCACAATGATATAGTTTTTGCCAATAAACATTTTATTGAGGTACGTATCTTAAATTTTATTCTAATATTAATATTTGATATTTTAGAAAATTAAGGTATTTACCTTGATATGTTATACAGGTCTTTTTAATACCAGGGCACCCAACACTACCCATTGCAAATAGTCGGTCTAAACATTATTTTAAATGTGCTCATGAGCGGAAAAATACATATATATACGTCGCGAAAATTGAACACTTCCGACAAGTTGCTGGTCCTAGCATGTACACTTCTGACATAATAAATTTAGATAATAATAAAAAAACCATATGATGTTGTTTGGAAATAGAGGATACATTTATTACAAAACAATTCATATGATATTGCACATATTTTTTGAGTTCATGCATTCGTAGCAATGTCTTTTATTTTGTCAAACTATATACAAATAAATGTTTCTTATATTTCGTTCATAGTTTGGTTTTTGTTTGAATAATGGAGCATTTTATGATAAGTTCCTATTTAGTTAGATTAGTAGATATATTAATAAATAAATAATATTTTTTCAAAAAATGTAATTAGTAGATATAATATTTTTTACAAATTATAGTGAATATATATAATTTTTAATTTAATTTTTTTATGTATGAAAAAAGCTTCAACAAAAAAAGACAAAAAATAAAGAGAGATAAAGAAATAAGAATATTAAAATAATGAAAAAATTAGCGGGTGTGAAAAGAAAAATGAAGTTAAAAGAAGTAATAATCATAAGGGTAGTTTTGAAAATATAACGGGTGCAATAAGTAAATTTAACTATTTTAAAATTATAGGGGATGTGAGGGGTTAAAAGGGTGTAAATAGAACCACCCTTCTCAAGATTAGAAAAAGTTTATTTTAAATTAATTATATAAAATTATTTAAAATACCTATTGAATTAATGTAGTTTCAAAAATACCCCTAAACTATTGATTTTATCAACTTGCATTTATGATGTCAAAATTAGAAAAATCGAGAGACAATTTGAAATAAAATTAACAGTTCATTTGCATTTATGATGTTAAAATTAGTGACATTTCCAATAGTATTATAAATGAAGGGGTCTTTTGAACAATTTCATATAGTTAAGAGATGAAGTGAACCGTTTCAAAATTCAGGGGCACATTGTGTTGGAAAAATAGTACGCAGTAGAATTTTAAAAATTTTACATCAGAGTATTTTCCAAAAACAAGTTTGACATGCTATATGCATAAATTAACCAGATCTTACTAACCTTTGTATGCTGAAGAACCCTCGCAAAACGTGAAGAGAAGTAACGTTTTAGAAGAGCCTTAACCAACTGGTCTTCTTTGCTATTCTCTATCCATGACCGGAGTGAGTGTGGGCTCACACGTACAGCTCTTCCACCAGGTGACTCTCCTTCCAACCAAACGAGAGAACCTAAAGCAAGTGTTCGTGATTTGTGAACAAAAGCTCTCAAGGAGTTTTTAGATTCTCACTAGCAGAGTATCACTCTTAATCTCTCAATTGATCTTTGTAACTCTTAAGAATTACTCCCTTTACATAGAGATTGGTCCTGAGGTCAGTCCTTATCAGATTAGGTCTCAAAAACTTGAAATAGAATCAAGTTTGGATCAATATCTGATAAGATCTACGTGAAAATGCGTGATCTTATCCTTCATTGATCGGCAGGCCGAACCACCTGATCGACAAGCCAAACAGGCCCATCGGCAGGCCGAACACATCCATCGGCAGGCCGAACTACCGAAAAAAAATCTCACAAATCTTTTATTTTTCACCCGAGATTCTATAGGATAAAGTCTCAGTTTTAATTCAAATAACCCAATAGAGAAGCTATCTGATCAAAACAACTTTATCTAGATAATCTCTAAGAAAATAAATCAATTCCCAATAATTCTACAAGTTTATCTTGATCTAATTTATCTAAAATTAAATCAACCGATAAACAGACAAGAATTATCCGATCCCAATAATTCAACAAGTTTATCTTGAATCAATTTTATCACAAAATTAATTCAACCGATAAACAGATATAAATTATCTAATTCTTCCAAATTTTAACCAATCTGATAAATCCGACATAAGTTACCAATTATTGGAAAAGTACGCCGTGTCGTTATAGGATGTTCTAAGCTAGCAAAGGGGACCAAATGGACCTATATAGTTCAAGCTCCCGATAATTATGAAGCCCAATATCCTAGATATACATTTTATAATTATCAACTCTAACACTACTCCACTAAAAGCTTGGAGCTGCACTCTCGAACTACATACAATTACGAAGCTCGTATAGCTAAGTCTCCATGACATATCATAGTGTATCGTATCCCTATATGATAATCCATAATCGACTTAAGGACAAATTCTGTCTTACCTTCTCGATTATTTTTATCTTACGTTCTATTATCTCACCATCAGAAAACTTACTATCCAATGACAGTATACCATTCAGTTACACCTATGTATCCAAATGGTTGAGTACTCCAGTTTTCCAATTATAGGATAATGCATATAAGAGGATATCATAACTCTTAAAGAGGAGCTATGGATTCCATATCTATGAATAACAGGTCTACGCTATCAAGAGTCATGCCTCCAACGTACCAATATGCATACCACTATTAAGATGTGGGTGTCACCCTTTGGTACATCAAAAGACATAAGCCAAGACAATGGGCCCACTATTCATCTCAGGATTATGATATAACACAAATGATTATCTAAAGTGAATCGATTTGCTGAGACAAAATTATTAATCCAAATCAATTCACTTTATGTCCCGATCCAACACATCGTCACATATGACAACGTGCCAATGTTTCTATAAACGGAGCTCACCTCTAATGGTCAAGACAAACTATCTCCCAAAGGGATATAGACAACATAACAATCTTTGCATGAATAAAGCATCCAACTTATTCCCTCAATTACGGATTGTATGATTTAGATTATCACCTTAAGAATCGTGTCATCCGTATAATCCGTCCATTTAGACCGACAGTCTCAAACTATTGTTTGCTTAAGATACATTCAACAAATATGAACGTAAAGAGGACAAGATTTGGTATATAAATAATAAACAAATTCTTTATTGATAAAAATGTCTTCAAAAACTTATTACATTTTTACTCCTTAGGGCATACATGTCTAACAATCTCCCACTTGCACTAAATGAGTAAATATGACAAATCTCGCATCCCCATAGCTTCCACATGCTTCTCGAAGACTCTTCCAGTAAGTGTCTTCGTAAATGGATCAGCTAAATTGTCCTTTGATGCGATCTTGCACACCATGACATGCCCGTCCTCAACGAAGTCCTTTATCACATGATACTTCCAATCAATATGCTTACTCTTCTTGTGAAATCTTGGTTCCTTAGCATTGGCTACCGCCGCACTGTTATCACAGTACAGTGATACCGCCTTATCCATACCAGGAACTACCTCAAGATCCCCAAGGAACTTGCGAAGCCACAATGCTTCTTTCGAAGCATCACTAGCTGCCACATACTCGGCCTCCATCGTTGAATCCAAGGTGCAATCTTGTTTAGCACTTCTCCAACTAATGGCACCGCCGCCCAGAGTAAACACAAAACCCGAAGTCGATTTCCTAGAATCCAGACAAGATTGAAAATCTGAGTCCGTGTATCCTAGAGGAGCCAAGTCCTCACCCGAATACACAAGCATATACCCTCGAGTCTTTCTCAGTTACTTGAAAATATGCTTTACCGCAACCCAATGGTTCGGTCCTAGATCCGCCTAAAATCGACTTACAATCCCGACCGCATAACTAATATCCAGTCGTGTACAAAGCATGGCATACATGAGACTACCTACTGCCAAAGCATAATGCACCTTCTTCATGTATTCTCTTTCTTCATAAGACTTTGGAGAGTCTTTCTTAGAAGGAGTAATTCCAGGCCTAGATGGTTGGCCACCTTTCTTGGAATCCTACATTGCAAACCTCTTGAGAATTTTATCTATGTAGCCAGCCTGGGACAAAGCTATCATTTTGTTCTTCCTATCCCGTAAGATCTAGATACCGAGAACAAAATTAGCCTCACCCAAGTCCTTCATGTCAAACTACTTGGTCAGCCATAATTTGACCAATGACAACGCCCCAACGTCATTGCCAATTAGTAGAATGTCATCTGCAAAGAGCAATAGAAAAACCACCTTCCCATCCTTAATGTGTTTGTAAACACATGGTTCATCTATATTTTGTGAGAACCCATAAGTCTTGATCACCTGATTAAATCTTATGTTCCAAGAATGAGAAGCCTGCTTAAGTCCATAAATTGACTTCAGCAGCTTACAAACCTTACCCTCTTGACCCGTGACCTTGGACCCGTCTGGTTGTTCCATATAAATGGACTCATCAAGATAGCCATTCAAAAAAGCCGTCTTGACATCCATCTACCAAATCTCATAGTCAAGAGTGGCAGCTATGGACAAGAGAATCCGAATGGACTTAAGCATGGCTACAAGCAAAAAGGTTTCCTCATAATCGATTCCTTCCTTTTGCATATAACCCTTAGCTACAAGTCTAGCCTTAAAGGTTTCGACCTTTCCATCTACTACTCTTTTCCTCTTGTAGATCCACTTACACCCTATGGGTTTTACCCATTCGAGAATATCCACAAGCTCCTAGACCTGATTAGTCTCATAGACTTCATCTCTGTGTTCATGGCCTCTGTCTGGAGTTTTGAATCAACATCCTCCATAGCTTTTGCATAAGTATAAGGATCCCTGTCATGTCCATCCGGTTCAACCAAAAAGACTTCCCCATTGAACATATACCTCCCAAGCAGACGCCCGATCCTCCTACTACGCCGAAGCCCCTGAGGTTGTTGTTCAGGTTTGTTTGGTTTTTCTACACTGATCAGAACGGTTTCATTTGGAACCTTCGGAGTGATTAGATCGCTCCTTAACTCCTCAAGCACCACTTTGCTTCGAGGTTTAAAGTCATCCATGTAACTCTCCTCAAGGAAAGTTGCATTTGTTAGGACCACGACTTTATTTTCCTTTGGGTTATAAATAACCCCCTTTAGTCCCTTTTGGATATCCTACAAACACGCAAACTTTCGAACATGCTTCCAACTTATTTGGGTCTTTAAACAGGACATGAGCCGGACATCCCCATATGTGAATATGGTTTAAGGATGTCTTCCTACCCGTCCACAACTCATGAGGAGTTTTAGGGACCGATTTTGAAGGCACATTGTTCAAAAGATAACATGCACTTTGTAGTGCATATCCCCAAGAGGATAAAGGCAATAATGAATAACTCATCATAGACCTAATCATGTCCAACAAAGCCCTATTTCTTCTCTCTACTAGCCATTCTGCTGTGGAGTGCCCGGCGTAGTCAAATGGGATAAAATCCCATTCTCTAATAAGTGCTCCAACAACTCATCAGAAAGGTATTCACCACCTCGATTAGATCGAAGTGCCTTTATGGGTCTACCCAATTGCTTTTCCACTTCAACCTGAAACTCCCTGAACTTGTCAAAAGTTTTGCTTTTATGGTGCATCAGGTACACATACCCATATCTTGAGTAATCGTCAATAAAAGTGACGAAGTACTCGTACCCTCCTTGTGCCCAGATGTTCATCGGTCCGCAAATATCACTATGCACAAGTTCTAGAACCCCTTCGGGCTTCTTGACCTTAGACCCGAATGGTCTTTTGGTCACTTTATCCTCCAAACAAGATTCAAATTGAGGTATAGATTCCACCTTTAAGTGACTTGAAGATCCATCCCTTACCAACCTTTGAATACTATTTAGGTTAATATGACCAAGGCGCAAATGCCAAAGATAAGTCTTATTAGAGTGAGAAGTTTTAAGTCTTTTAGAGTTATTATCATTCATCTTAGCATTAAGCAATAAGTCCATCTTAGGTTTGATAAAATATAGATTATTTTGCATCCATCCAGAATAGATAAAAGATTTATTTTTACGAATCACAAATTTATCATTAAAAGAAACCAAGTAGGAGTCTTTAAATAAACAAGATACAAAAATTAAATTCCTTTTAAATTTAGGAACATAAAAACAATCTTGCAAAAATAAATTCCTATAATTATCAAAATAAAGATGGACGTCTCCCACTGCTTCCGCTGAGACCAAGGATCCATCGCCCATCCGAAGTGTGAAGTCCTCATGCAGTAGATTTCTTGTTTCTTTGAACCCCTATGGAGAAACATAAACATGATTAGTTGCATTGGAATCTATGACCCAAATTGTTGGAAACAAAGTGCGCAGGGGAATTTGAAAAATTTTTCATCAGTGTAATTTCCAAAACACAAGTTTGACATGTTATATGTATAAATTAAACAGATCTTACTAACCTCAGTGTGGCAAAGAACCTCCGCAACCTGCATAGAGAAGTAACGTTCTAGAAGAGCCTCAACCAACTGGTCTTCTTTGCTATTCTCTATCCACAACCAGAGTGAGTGTGGGCTCACACGTACAGCTCTTCCACTGGTGACTCTCCTTCCAACCAATAGAGAGAACCCAAAGCTAGTGTTCGTGATTTGTGAACAAAAGCTCTCAGGGAGTTTTCAGATGCTCACTAGAAGAGCATCACTCTTAATCTCTCAAATTGATATCTATTAATCTGAGTAAATCATGAGACTCACTCCCTTTTTATAGCTATTTGTCCTAGGGTCAGTCCATATCAGGTTAGGTCACAAAAACTCAGAACAGAATCAAGTTCGGATCAATATCTGATAAGATCCGCGTGAAAAACGCGTAATCTTATCTCTCGTTGATTGGCAGGCCGGACATTATGATCGGCAGGCCGAACACGTCATCCGGTAGGACGAACTCCCAAGAAAAAAAAAATCTCCGCGAATCTTTTATTTTCCACCTGAGATTCTAAAGGATAAAGTCTCAGTTTTGATTCAAATAACCCAATAGAGAAGTTATCTGATCAAAACAAACCATATCAAGATAATCTCTAAGAAAATAAATCAATTCACAATAATTCTACAAGTTTATCTTGTTCTAATTTGTCCAAAATTAAAACAACCGATAAACAGACAAGAATTATCTGATCGCAATAATTCAACAAGTTTATCTTGAACTAATTTCTTACAAAATTAATTCAACCGATAAATAGACATGAATTATTTGATTCTTACAAATTTTAAACCAATCTGATAAATCTGACATAAGTCACCAATTATTGGAAAAGCACGCCGTGTCGTTACAGGACTTTGTGAGCTAGCAAAGGGGACCAAAATGGACCTATAAAGTTCAAGCTCATGATAATTATGAAACCCAATATCCCATATATACATTTCACAATTATCAACTCCAACGCTACTCCACTAAAAGCTTGGAGCTGCACTCTCGAACTTTATAGAATTACGAAGCTCGTGTAGCTAAGTCTCCATGACATATCATAGTGTATCACATCCCCACATGATCATCCATAATCAGCTTAAAGACAAGTTCTGTCTTACCTTCTCGATTATTTTTATCTTACGTTCCATTGTCTCACCATTAGAAAACTTACCATCCAAAGATAGTATACCATTCGGTTACACCTATGTATCCAAATGGTTGAGCGCTCTATTTTTCTAATTACAGAACAACGCATATAAAAGGATATCATTACTCCTAAAGAGGAGCTATGGATTCCATATCTATGAATAACAAGCCTACACTATCAAGAGTCATGCCTTCAACGTATCGGTATGCATACCACTATTGAAATGTGGGTGTCACCCTTTGGCACATCAAAAGACACAAGTCGAGACAACAGGTCCACTCTTCATCTCAGGATTAAGATATAATACAAATGACTGTCTAAAGTGAATCGATTTGCCAAGATAGAATTATTAATCCAAATCAATTCACTTTATGTCTCGATCCAACACGTCGTTACCTATTACAACGTGCCAATGTTTCTATTCACGGAGTCCAACTCCGATAGTCAAGACAAACCATCTCCCAAAAGGGATATAGACAACATAACAATCTTTACATGAATAAAGCGCCCGACTTTATTCCCTCGATTGCGGATCATATGTTTTAGACCGTCACCTTAAGAATCATGTCTTCCGCATTATCAGTCCATCATATGCCCAATTCTTAAGGCTTAGACTAATAGTCGCAGACTACTGTTTGCTTATCATACATTCAACAAATATGAACGTAAAGAGGATAAGATTTGGTATATATAAATGAATAAATTCTTTATTGATAAAAATATCTCCAAAAACGTATTACATTTTTACTCCTTAGGGCATACATGTCTAACACAAATGTCACTGGATTCCTCAACCAAACAAGTTTCTAAATATAGAAGATCACACCTACCTCTTTTAGAAAGGAAGTCTTTGCAATGCTTCTTGATATGCCCGACCTTCCCACAGAAGAAGCACTTAAGCTTCTTTGGGTTCTTCTTCTTCTTCTTCTTGTTCTTGGATGTAGCAGGAATAGAAGACTTCCCATTCTTAGCCCGTTGCTTCTTTCCATTTCTAGAGTTAGGATTGGAACCAGAAGCAGCTACCATTGGCCTCACCACCCGCAAGAGACTCCCTGATCAGCAGTTCAAACTCCTGTAACTGTTTCATCAGTTCTATTAAGGTCATATTCCGTCTATTGCTTAATTAAATGTAGCTCTAAATGGAATAAATTCCTTTGATAGAGTCTCAAAGAACATAGTAATCTAAGTTTTAGCATCAATGTTGACTCTATTGGTTTGAACCTCAGCGAGGTAACCTATGACCCACATTATATGCTCCTTTACAAATGTCCCCAGCCTCTGTCAACAGTTTAAAAGTTTCCTAAGCACCCTTTGCCGCTTTCTTATTTTGGCCTCCAAACATATCTTCAAGATTATCCAAGATCTGCTTTGTAGTCTCATAATCCTGATGTTGAGCCTACAGCACGTTATTCATGCTAGCCATAACATAGCAGCAGGCCTGATCATTAGCATCTTTCCAGCAATCATACGCTTGGAATTACTCATTAGTTGAGTCTCCCATAGGCTTGGGAGGACAAGGGGTTGTCAGTACATATTTCAGTTTCTCAAAGGACGGGACGATATCCAGGTTCTGTTTCCAATCATTATAATTCTCACCAATTAATAAGTTTTTGTTAAGTATCGATGATAAAGCATTTTTAGATATTTTTAATCTACAACAAAGAATCATATACCAAACATAAGTAAACATATAATAATAATTTAGTAAGATAACACATATATTAATTAATAATATGTCATCCAGGACCCGTATGATCCAGCATATATTAATATATGTCATCCAGGACCCGTATGATCCAGCATATATTAATAATCGTTTCTTTGGCCATTAATTTTATTAACAGAGCTCCTAGGGGAGGTTAATAATAAAATTAACGTGAATGTATACCCATCATTTCAATATTTTATCCATGATTTATAATCACCACCTAGGGGTGTGCAACCATAAATCATGCTAAAATATCTTATACTCTCAGAGATCCAATCTGGTACATGATTGAAATCCCTTCCTAGGAGTCGAGACCACCATATTCTGCCTATAGACCAACGATAGAGGCCTTAGGTTCTCTCTTCGAAAACCTTCTCCCACTCAATCTTTTGAAATCAAGGTTTTATTTTAAGGACATGCATGAACAATTTTAATATGAGCGGCACTCCCTATTCTATATGACATGTTATCAATATATATGGCAAATCATATTATAATGCAGACAAGCAAAGCTACAAGCAAAATAATAAAAAACCGTAATATTATGGCTCCACCCTAGAGAATAGAAAACTAAGATTATAAGAGAATAATCGAGGCATATTATCGATTCCTCATCCATGAATCCTCAAGTTGTATCCTTCTTCATGTAATTCCCATCTTTAAGTCTTCAATCCCGTATGATTCGAATACTTCATATTTTCGGTCATATCCAAATTTAATGTTTCTCAAAATTGTCCCAAAAATAAAATTAAAACTGCATCGAAAAAACTTCACCTTTTTTGGAAATTTTCTAGCTCTTGGTCGGCAAGCCGATCTGGGTGATCGGCCTACCGGTCATGCTCCATCGGCCTGTCGATCAGGAAGATCAGCCTGCCGACTCATAAAAGTTTGGCCTACAGAACTAGAAGTTCGGCCTGCCACCAGAGCCACCTGATTTCTGCCCCACTGATGGCCTACCAAACTGGAAGTCCGGCCTGCCGATCTGAGACCATCGGCTTGCCAAACTGTGAGGTTTGGCATGCCGACCGAGCAGAAATCTCCATTCCAGAAAATACAATTTTTAATGCAATTTATCAATTTTATTTTCAACAATTCAAAAACATAAAATTAGAGACCCAGGAAATACCTTGGAGCGCCTATCATCATTCTTCTAGATCTGCCTTCTAGATCCGTCTTCTCCGAATGATTATTTAATTACAAAATTCTTACAAATTTAAAATTAAATAACAATTTCTAGATGGAGATGACAGTCTGCCATCTAATTACATGAAAACCTAGATACAAATTCTAACCTCTAAGGAACCATAACCGGTATAAATTAATTATTTAATAAATAATTAAATAAAATTTAATCAACCATAATTAATTAATAAATATTCACCATATAATCCATGACAACATAAAATTATATAAAAACCTAGAGTGCCAACTCTCTATAAAATTAAATTCAAGCATAGGAAAGATTAAGATCACAAAATTTATACATATAACATGATCACAAACTCGTAAATTTATGAAAAAACTCAGCTCTGATACCAATTATTAGAAAAAAGAGTGCGCAGCAGAATTTTAAAAATTTTATATCAGAGTAATTTTCAAAACACAAGTTTGACATGCTATATGCATAAATTAACCAGATCTTACTAACCTTTGTGTGCAGAAAACCCTCGCAAAACGTGGAGAAAAGTAACGCTCCAGAAGAGCCTCAATCAACTAGTCTTCTTTGCTATTCTCTATCTACGAACGGAGTGAGTGTGGGCTCACATGTACAGCTCTTTCACCAGGTGACTCTCCTCCCAACCAATCGAGAGAACCCAAAGCAAGTGTTCGTGATTTGTGAACAAAAGCTCTCAGGGAGTTTTTAGATTCTCACAAGCAGAGTATCACTCTTAATCTCTCAATTGATCTTTGTAACTCTTAAGAATTACTCCCTTTATATAGAGATTGGTCCTGGGGTCAATCCTTATCAGATTAGGTCTCAAAAACTTGAAATAGAATCAAGTTTGGATCAATATCTGATAAGATCCGCATGGAAACGTGTGATCTTATTCTTCGCTGATCGGCAGGCTGAATAGGCCCCATCGGCAGGCCGGACACATCCATCGGTAGGCCAAACTGTTGAATAAAAATCTCACAAATCTTTTATTTTCCACCTGAGATTCTATAGGATAAAGTCTTAGTTTTAATTCACATAACCCAATAGAGAAGTTATCTGATCAAAACAACTTTATCTAGATAATCTCTAAGAAAATAAATCAATTCCCAATAATTCTACAAGTTTATCTTGATCTAATTTATCTAAAATTAAATCAACCAATAAACAGACAAGAATTATCCGATCCCAATAATTCAACAAGTTTATCTTGAATCAATTTTATCACAAAATTAATTCAACCGATAAATAGACATGAATTATCTGATTCTTCCAAATTTTAACCAATTTGATAAATCTTACATAAGTTACCAATTATTAGAAAAGCACGCCGTGTCGTTATAGGATGTTCTGAGCTAGCAAAGGGGACCAAATGGACCTATATATAGTTCAAGCTCCCAATAATTATGAAACCTAATATCCCAGATATATATTTCATAATTATCAACTCCAACACTACTCCACTAAAAGCTTGGAGCTGCACTCTCAAACTACATAGAATTACGAAGCTCGTATAGCTAAGTCTCCATGACATATCATAGTGTATTGTATCCCCATATGATAATCCATAATCGGCTTAAGGACAAGTTTTGTCTTACCTTCTCGATTATTTTTATCTTACGTTCCATTATCTCACTATCAGAAAACTTACTATCCAATGACAGTATACCATTCGGTTACACCTATGTATCCAAATGGTTGAGCACTCCAGGTTTTCAAGTACAAGATAACGCATATAAGTGGATTTCATTACTCTAAAGAGGAGCTATGGATTCCATATCTATGAATAACAGGTCTACGCCATCAAGAGTCATGCCTCCAATGTACCGGCATGCATACCACTATTAAGATGTGGGTGTCACCCTTTGGTACATCAAAAGACACAAGCCAAGACAATGGGCCCACTATTCATCTCAAGATTAAGATACAACACAAATGAGTGTCTAAATTGAATCAATTTGCCGAGACAGAATAATGAATCCAAATCAATTCACTTTACGTCTATATCCAACACATCATCACCTATGACAACGTGCCAATGTTTCTATTCATGGAGTCCACCGCCGATGGTCAAGACAAACTATCTCCCAAAAGGGATATAGACAACATAACAATCTTTGCATGAATAAAGCATCCAACTTTATTCCCTCGATTGTGGATCGTATGATTTAGACCATCACCTTTAGAATCGTGTCTGCCACATAATCCATCCATCATATGCTCAATTCTTAAGGTTTAGACCGACAGTCTCAAACTATTATTTGCTTAACATACATTCAACAAATCTGAACGTAAAGAGGACAAGATTTGATATATATATATAATAAATAAATTCTTTATTGATAAAATGTCTCCAAAAACTTATTACATTTTTACTCCTTAGGGCATACATGCCTAATATATTGAACTAGAGTACATAATTTTGGCGGCATCTATGAAATTGATCCTGAAAATACATAGCATAATTCTTTAAAAAGGTTTGCAAATAGTGATAAATTCATAATACACTAGTTAAATCCTATATTTCCCTATGATTAGATATTTTGCTTCATAAAATCACTAATTTATCCCATGAGAAAGTCAAGTAAATCTCTAATTTACCCCATGATGAAAGTGATAATTGCTAATTTAAATATAACTTTCTAATTAATTTTCTTATACTTCCTTGCTTATTCTTAAGTAATTTGTGTATTATTTGTGATTTTATGTTTTGTAGGTGTTTAAAGGTGTCAGAACAAAAAGCGAGTGAAAATTAGAATTTAAAGCTTCAAGAAATACATTTTGTGTTTGGAGGTTCGTAGGGCATCGCGGCCTTTAAAACATGCAAATCAGACCTTCAGACCTGAGACCAAGGCGCTACAACATTAAAGCACCTATAAGGAGTTTAGGATGACGCCGCTGTGCCAGTGATGGGCACCAAGGCACCCAGCACATAACAAGCTGCATAGCATTTTCCGTAGCACTGTGGCGCTACCAATTGGCATTACAATGCCAAGTTGTGAGAAACCCAAATTTTAGCTTCCCATTTTAGTCCAATGTTAGCCATTTTAATTCCCTAACTTAGGGAGCTTATAAATACATTAGTTTAAGGTACAAAACATCAATTTTCTATTATTTTTCCAACCATCTAGAAAAAGAGAGAAAAGAAAGGAGAATTGATGAGTTGAATTTATGCGTCTATTTTGTTTATTCCTGACTTAATGTTTTGTTCGTTAGAAAGTGTTTTTAGGAGTTAGTTAGTCATTTCTAATTTATTTTGTAGGTTTATTTTAATTGGAGTTCGTGGATGATTTTTGAAGATTTTTTAGAGCAACATTAAAGGAGGAACGTCGTGGCCTTGAAAAGGAGAGTCTAAGGCTTAAAAAGAGGAGAAAATGAGCTTTGAAGTGCAAAAACAGAGCTCAAAGTGCCTAGGTGCCCTGCAAGTAGCACCATGGTGCTACGCAAGTGTTTACATAGAATTTACACCCAAAGCCTAGGCACCACTATGATTTTTTGGAGAAACCTTACGTGTCATATGGCAAAGCCGCGTGTTACTTCGAAAAAAAAACCTTTCAAAACTTTTTTTTTTACTTCTAAAAAATTACAACAATTGCCATTACGACTCCAAACTTATAAATAGGTGTTGTTAGGGTTATTTTGTGGACTTTTGACTGGAGAAAAAGAGGAAGAGGCTACATTCAGCAAAGAAAAAGACGGTGCATCCAGGAACAGAATTCGGCTTCAATTTCGACAAGCAGTTTTTCTCTTCTCTATTTTCTTTATGTTGAAGTTCATTGTTACAATGTTTTTATCTTTAATTATGTTCTAAATTTCATGACTAGAACTACAAGTACAGCCAAGACAATGAATGTTTGAATTCCAATCTATTTTCTTTCAAAGACTTTATTTCTCTAAGAGTTTATTATTGATGGTTGTTGTTAATTCCATTGTGCTTAATGCATTTAAATATCTGGCTAATATTTGAATTATGTTAAAGACCTAAATTGAAACTAAAGAAGGAGATTTTTAGGAAAAGCTTCTTGTGAAATTAACTGTAAGGTGCATAAAACATCGAGCGACGTTAGTATGACCTGCATGAACAATTGAGAGAGTCATAGAGCATAATAAGTTTATAGGATGGTGGAATTCACATTGTGCGATAGTGGGTTTACATGATAAGGATATTTTTATTATCATCCCCAAAAAAATAATAAGTAAAAAAGAGTTTCTCATTCCATCAAATGAATAATAGGCAATGTTAGTAAATAATTGGAATCAAACCAGATTTGTCTTGGTGAACTTGTATGCTCTAGTATTTCTATATCATTGAATTTCTATTAGTTAAGTTTAAGTTTTTTTTTGTTAGTTTTATTTCTCTTCTTTATTTCAACTTATTATTATTTGTCAATATCAAGTTAAGAACATTATAATTTCGGTAATTACTAAAATAAACCTAGAGGGAACAATACTTTCTTAGCATTGTATTACTTGTTGCAATTCATATACTTGTGAAAATCCACATAGACATTTTTCTTGATGCTCAAGGAGTTTCAGCCGCATTGGAGAATTCTTTTGTTGGAATTTAATATAGAACGCAAAGGAAAATCGAATCGATTAAACAAAAATTTTCTTAAAACTTTGTTTATAATTTTAATTAAACAATTAAAACATTGGAGATTAAGATTCAAACCTCTTAAAAACCTATTAGAGTTTCTTTGTTTTCCTCTTTAATACCACGATCTTCCTAGCCAAGCCTTCACACAATTAGAATGACAAGTAGGCATCAAACTACAATAATGAATTAAGCTTCACACTTTTTGGTTTTACTATGTTATCAACACATGAGATAACAAAACTTTTTTTCTGAGAGGAATACTCAGTTTTTTTTTCTTTTGAAACATTAGAAAAACCACACTCATTTTATTGAATTAAACTCAAATTATTACCAATAAAATTTATCATTTAGCATAAAATACTTATATGCTGAATTTATAGTCCTATTAATAATCATGAGATTTTCTTGATGTTTATTAAAGTATTCATAATATACATAAGCAACCAAAAATAAATAAATATCATTTCATTTAATTTATTCACAATATATACTATGTCAATACTTGTAGGGCATTAATCTCAACAATCTCCCACTTGTCCTAAAGCAAGCGAGACATGTCTTTTAGACCTAAGCTTTCCAAATGTCCCTCGAAACTCTTTGTAGGTAACATCTTCGTGAAAGGGTCTATAAGATTGTTTTATGACAAAATCTTTACAACTTTCACATCGCCTTAACGCAGTATCTGTTTGATTAAATTATATTTTCGCTCTATATGCTTTCCTCTTTTGTGGCTTTTGTGTCTTTTGAATTTGTCACTACACCATTATTATCACAATATAGTATGAGTGATTTAATCATATCTAGAATGACTTCCAAATTAGTTAACAAACGAAGTCAAATAGCTTCTTTAGCTACTTCACAAGCAGCATATTTAGCTTCTATAGTCGAATCAATAATATAAGATTGTTTAATACTTTTCCAAATTATGGCTCCACCATCAAGAATAAACACTGCCCAGACATAGGTGTGTCTATGTCTAATTGAATCAAAATTAATGTATCCAATAGGAATCAAATTCCCACTAGAGTATACCAGCATATAGTTTCTCGTTCTCCTAAGATATTTGAAAATATGTTCAACTACTACCTAATGACCTAATCCTAGGTTAGATTAATACTGACCGACTCTACCCACTACATAGCAGATGTCATGCCATGTACACAACATGGCATATACTAGACTTCCTATCGCAGATGTATAGAGTACTCATCTCATGTTTTCTTCCTTTTAAGATGTCTTAGGACATCGCTCTTTTGAAAAATAAACTCCATGGCATGTAGGTTAATTACCTTTCTTGGAGTCTTGTATCGAAAATCTAATAAGTACCTTATCGATGTATAATGCTCAAGATAGTACCAACAGCTTGTTCTTTCAATCTTTATGAGTTGGATTCCAAAAACATAACTTGCCTTTCCTAAATCTTTCATTTAGAATTGGCCAGCTAGCCATTTCTTTACAATAGATAATATTCCTACATCATTCTCAATGAGTAGAATATCAACTACATCATTCCCTTTTTGTCTTTGATGTACTTATATACACAAGGTTCATCAATATCTTGATCAAAACCATCAAACTTGATTGCCTCCTCAAATCTTAAGATCCAAGATCTTGAAGCTTGTTTAGGTCCTTATATGTGTTGGAAAAATAGTATGCAATGGAGTTTTAAAAATTTTACATCAGAGTATTTTCCAAAACACAAGTTTGACATGCTATATGCATAAATTAAACAGATCTTACTAACCTTTGATTACTGAAGAACCCTCGCAAAATGTGAAGAGAAGTAACGTTCTAGAAGAGCCTCAACCAACTGGTCTTCTTTGTTATTCTCTATCCATGACTGGAGTGAGTGTGGGCTCACATTACAGCTCTTCCACCAGATGACTCTCCTTCCAACCAATCGAGAGAACCCAAAGCATGTAACGCCCCCCTTACAGACGTCATAGATGTCGTTACATTCATACATTCATACTTGTTTAAACTTTAAACATAAACATAATTACAAAACTTATACGATACTTTTAATTGTAAACGTAGTTAAACATACGTAACCAGGATCCATTCATACATTTTTTTTAATAACGTTGCTTAACTTATTCCATACCATAATTAATTTAATTATACTTTAAATTAATCATAAACTTATTTTTATAGAATAGATATGCCAAGTTGTAAAATCATAACTTATACAAACATCACATCATTTAATAGTTACATACTCCCATAGTTCGACAGGCCAGAATTTCTTCAACCGGTAGGCCAGCAGAGGCTTTGTAAATCTAGCTTAAAAACTCATCATCGTCCGGCAGGCCGAAAACGTGATCGGCAAGCCAAACTTTCAAACTTTGGCAGGCCGACCAAAGATGTTCGGCAGGCCGACCGAGCCAAAAATCCTTGAGAAAACTTAATTTTTAAAACAAAACCAACTTTTCATAAAAATGCGGAAGATCAAAATTCTTTAAAATGATAAAATAAAATATAAAACCATAGTTCAAGTACTCTTAAAACTTAACATAAAAATGTTCAAAATATAAAACTTGATTTAAAACATAAAAACATTCTTCTTGGCGTTCTTCCGGTTACAATTCATCGTGCTTAATGCTCACACGCCTTCCCATGTCCTCTGCCTAGTCCATGATTTTCTTACCCTTATCTGCAACATGACATAAGACTTGATTAAGCTAAAGCTTAGTAAGTACATATAATTCTCACAATTAAAAATATTCCATATACATCATCATCATCATCATATCATAAAAGTGCCTTAAGCACAATTTCATAGAAACATATCTTTCATTACATTTACCATATTAAAACTTATTCCATTTTATCTTAAGGGCCTGAGTGTGCACCATAATCATCATCATAGACGCGCCGTCATGAGAGGAAAGGGGTAGCTAATCCTAAACCAAACATGATCATAACATAACATTGGTGTGCAACACTCATTAAGTGATACATATATACATAACTTTCTTGTTTTGAAAATTGGCCATAAACCAACATGCATAACTTTAAATCATGAAAATCTTTCATAAGAAATCTTTTAAGGAGAATAACCATAAAATCATCATGAACATCATTGTGAACATATCATCAAACCTTATGAAACGTGTCATGTTGCAGGTGAGAATGTACTTACCTTAAAGCTAGCTTACTTAACCTTAATATGCTTTGGTGACGACGCCGCGGTCTCGATGTGCTCATTCCTTTGAGTGTTCATGTCATTTATCCATTTAAAAATACAATTAAATTAATACTTATCATAAAACATCCATTCATATAACATTCATATATACACTCATCTCATATTACAAACATAATTCATAACCATCATTGTGAAAACATAAAATTATCATCACATATTCTCATATAAACATTATTCATAACATGCTTCCTTAAGTATTACCATCAAAACATCTCATACATTACAAACATGAATATCTTTTAAAAACGTTTTTGAACAATTAAAACACATATATTTTAATTTTAAAATTCATACAAACATCTTATTATCATGCATTTCAATATCATAGAATCATTTCATCATCAATAAAAATAAAATCATTTAAACATGTAAACATTTCATAAAACAAAAATCCAAAAACAACATTGTTAAAACAGTTTTCTTGACGTAATTTCATGAAAATTTCATAACATAAAATACATTCATCAAAACATTAACAAACCTTGCAGTCAATATCATAACATATACATGAACATTCTTGTCAACTTTCATGAAAAACATTATTCATTTACCCCTTGAATTAAAAATTACATTTTTCATGCATCATATCCAAATAACAATATTTTACTATGAAGGGTAGAGGATAGAAAATTCATATTTTATCATAGAAACATCGAAATGACTTGAAACTAGAGAAAGATATTGCAGACGAATTGAGGAGGAGAAATTCTTTTCAGAAACACCGAAAAAACAGAGTCCTTAACTTAAAATTTCTTCTTAAAATCCTTGAATTCAACCAACAAAATATAACTTTTTCTTTCAATATTTGCAGAAAATTTTTGAGAGGAAGAAGGATGGAATTCGTGGAGAAGAGAAGAAGAAAGAAAGACAAAGAACCATCTCAGAAATTGAGAGAGAGAAAATGTGAGAAGATGAGAGAAAAAGATGGAAAAGAACGTTAAAAATTTTTAACGTTATGAGCATAACCGATGAAAATTCAATAGTCTCCATTAAGTCAGAATTTTCTGACTAATTGATGGCTAATTGGCGTGAAGGGAGGAGAGCAAAGAGGGAAAGTCAAACAACCACTCATCACTTACCATGTTTTGCCTTCTTAAAATGGAAAATCATTTAAAATCATACAAATCAATGCGAAGTCAAACATTTGATTTCCTTAAATGATAAAATTATTCCATATTATGCCAATTAATCACAATAAATCACCCATTTATCGTAATCATCTCAGCCATAAATTTGGAAAGATTTCTGCTGACTGCTCGTTAGCTATGTTTAGCCTACCGATTCTCCACTTCGGCCTGTCGGGTTCCACCAAGTTTGGCCTGCTGATGGTTCCCATCGGCTGGCCAATCCTTGCAGTCTTTTTTGGCCTGCTGAACTGTCTTAAATGCCATACATTAAAACATTCAATTCATCAATGCTTCATAATTAAACATACATTAAAATAATCATGAACACTTGAGCACAACGATTCCATGCGGTTGTCACTCGTCATAAAACTTAAAATAAAAGTTAGTAACATTAAAATCATATATCATAACATATAACATAAATTATTAATAAAATTTCCTTAACGTTGTTACTAACTTAACGAGATCCGTTACATAAAATAGGTGGGTGTTACAAAGCAAGTGTTCGTAATTTGTGAACAAAAGCTCTCAAGGAGTTTTTAGATTCTCACCAGCAAAGTACTCTTAATCTCTCAATTGATCTGAGTAACTCTTAAGACTTACTCCCTATTTATCAAATTAGATCTCAAAATTTGAAACAGAATCAAAATCAGATTAATATCTTATAAGATCCACGTAAAAACGCATGATCTTATCCATCGTTCATCGACAGGCCGATCAGGATGATCGGTAGACCGAACTGCCAATCTACTATCTCCGTGAATCTTTTATTTTCCACCTGATATTCTATAGGATAAAGTCTTAGTTTTAATTCAAATAACCCAATAGAGAAGTTATCCGATCAAAACAACTTTGTCTAGAAAATCTATAGGAAAATAAATGAATTCCTAATAATTCTACAAGTTTATCATGTTCTAATTTATCCAAAATTAAATCAACCGATAAACAAACAAGAATTATCAAATCCCAATAATTCAACAAGTTTATCTTGAAACAATTTTATCACAAAATTATTTCAACTGATAAACAGACATGAATTATCTGATTCGTCCAAATTTTAACCAATTTGATAAATCTGACATAAGTTACCAATTATTGGAAAAGCACGCCGTATCGTTACAGGATGTTGTGCGCTAGCAAAGGGGACCAAATGGACCTATATAGTTCAAGCTCCCAATAATTATGAAACCCAATATCCCAGATATGCATTTCATAATTATCAACTCCAACGCTACGCCACTAAAAGCTTGGAGCTGCACTCTCAAACTACATAGAATTACGAAGCTCGTATAGCTAAGTCTCCATGACATATCATAGTGTATCATATCCCCATATGATTATCCATAATCGGCTTAAGGACAAGTTCTGTCTTACCTTTCAAATTATTTTTATCTTATGTTCCATTATCTTACAATCAGAAAACTTACCATCCAAAAACAGTATACGATTCGGTTACACCTATGCATCCGAATGGTTCAGCGCTCTAGTTTTCCAATTATAGGATAATGCATATAAGAGGATATCATTACTCCTAAAGAGGAACTATGGATTCCATATCTATGAATAACAAGTCTATGCTATCAAGAGTCATGCCTCTAACGTACCGGCATGCATACCACTATTAAGATGTGGGTGTCACCCTTTGGCACATCAAAAGACACAAGTTAAGACAACGGGCCCACCACTCATCTCAAGATTAAGATACAATACAAATGATTGTCTAAAGTGAATTGATTTGCCTAGACAGAATTATTAATCCAAATCAATTCATTTTATGTTCCGATCTGACACATCGTCACCTACAACAACGTGTCAATGTTTCTATTCACGGAGTCCACCTCCGATGGTCAAGACAAACCATCTCCCAATAGAGATATAGACAACATAACAATCTTTACATGAATAAAGCGCCCAACTTTATTCCCTCGATTGCGGATCTTATGATTTAGACCATCACCTTAAGAATCGTGTCTTCCGCATAATTTGTCCATCATATGCCCTAATCTTAAGGTTTAGATCGATAGTCTCAGACTATTGTTTGCTTAACATACATTCAACAAATATGAACGTAAAGAGGACAAGATTTGGTATATAAACAAAAATAAATTCTTTATTGATAAAAATGTTTCCAAAAACTTATTACATTTTTACTCCTTAGGGCATACATGTCTAACAATCTCCTACTGCACTAAGTGAGTATATATGACAAATCTTGCATCCCCATAACTTCCACATGCTTCTCGAAGACTCTCCCAATAAGTGTCTTCGTAAATGGATTAGCTAAATTGTCCTCTCACGGGATCTTACACACCGTGACATGCCCGCCCTCAACGAAGTCCTTTATCACATGATACTTCCAATCAATATGCTTACTCTTCTTGTGAAATCTTGGTTCCTTAGCATTAGCTAACGTCGCACTATTGTCACAATGCAGTGATATCGCCTTATCCATACCAAAAACTATCTCAAGATCCCCAAGGAACTTGCAGAGCCACACTGCTTCTTTCGAAGCATCACTAGCTGCCACATACTCGACCTCTATCGTTGAATCCAAAGTGCAATCTTGCTTGCCACTTCTCCAACTGATGGCACCGTCACCTAGAGTAAACACAAAACCTAAAGTCGATTTCCTAGAATCTAGATAGGATTGAAAATCTGAGTCAGTATATCCTACAGGAGTCAAGTCCTCACCCGAATATACAAGCATATACCCTTGAGTCCTTCTCAGGTACTTGAAAATATGCTTTACCGCAACCCAGTGATTCGGTCCTAGATCCGCCTGAAATCGACTTATAATCCTGATCGTATAACTAATATCTGGTCATGTGCAAAGCATGGCATACATGAGACTACCCACTGCCTAAGAATAAGGCACCTTCTTCATGTATTCTCTATCTTTATAAGACTTTGGAGAGTCTTTCTTAGAAAGAGTAATTCTAGACCTAGATGGTTGCTCACCATTCTTGGAATCCTGCATTGCAAACCTCCTGAGAATTTTATCTATGTAGCCAGCCTAGGACAAAGCTATCATTTTGTTCTTCCTATCTCGAAAGATTTGGATATCGAGAACAAAAATAGCCTCACCCAAGTCCTTCATATTAAACTGCTTGGTCAACCATAATTTGACCGATGACAATGCCCCAATGTCATTGCCAATTAGCAGAATGTCATCTACATAGAGCAGTAGAAAAACCACCTTCCTATCCTTTATGTGTTTATAAACACATGGCTCATCTACATTTTGTGAGAACCCATAAGTCTTGATCACCTGATCAAATCTTATGTTCCAAGAATGGGAAGACTACTTAAGTCCATAAATTGACTTTAGCGGCTTGCAAACCTTACCCTCTTGACCCGTGACCTTGAACCCGTCCGGTTGTTCCATATAAATGGACTCATCAAGATAGCCATTCAGAAAAACCATCTTGACATCCATCTGGCAAATATCGTAGTCGAGAGCGGCAGCTATGGACAAGAGAATCCGGATGGACTTAAGCATGGCTACAGGCAAAAAGGTTTCCTCATAATCGATTCCTTCTTTTTGCGTATAACCCTTAATTACCAGTCTAGCCTCAAAGGTTTCGACGTTTCCATCCACTCCTCTTTTCCTCTTGAAGATGCACTTACACCCTATGGGTTTTACCCCTTTGGGAAGATCCACAAGCTCCTAGACCTGATTAGTCTCCATAGACTTCATCTCTATATTCATGACCTCTATCCAGAGTTTTGAATCAACATCCTCCATAGCCTATGCGTAAGTATAAGGATCCCTGTCATGTTCATTCGGTTCAGCCAAAAAGACCTCCCCATTGAACATATACCTCTCAGGCTGACGCCCGATCCTCCTACTATGCCAAAGCCCCTGAGGTTGTTGTTCAAGCTTGCTTGGTTTTTCTAAACGGATCAAAAGGGTTTCATTCGGAACATCTGGAGTGATGGAATCACTCTTTAACTCCTCAAGCACCACTTTGCTTCACGGTTTAAAGTCTTCCATGTAACTCTCCTCAAGGAAAGTTGCATTAGTTTAAACCATGACTTTATTTTCCTTCGGGTTATAGAAATATCCCCCTTTAGTCCCTCTTGGATATCCTACAAACACGTAAACTTCCAAACGTGCTTTCAACTTATTCAGATCCTTGAACATGACATGAGCCGGACATCCCCATATGCAAATATGGTTTAAGGATGTCTTCCTACCCATCCACAACACGTGAGAAGTTTTAGGGACCGATTTTGAAGGCACATTGTTTAAAAGATAACATACGGTTTGTAGTGCATATCCCCAAAAGGATAAAGGCAATGATGAATAACTCATCATGGACCTAATCATGTCCAATAAAGTTCTATTTCTTCTCTTCGCTAAGCCATTCTGCTGCGGAGTGCCTGGCGTAGTCAAATGGGATAAAATCTCATTCTCTAATAAGTGTCCTATGAACTCATCAATAAGATATTCCCCACCTCGATCGGATCAAAGTGCCTTTATGGGTCTACCCAATTGCTTTTCCATTTTAGCCTGAAACTCCCTAAACTTGTCAAAAGTTTTGCTTTTGTGGTACATTAGGGGCACATACCCATATCTTGAGTAATCGTCAATAAAAGTGATGAAGTACTCATACTCTTCTCGTGCCCGGATGTTCATCGGTCTGCAAACATCACTATACACAAGTTCCAGAACCCCTTCGGCCCTATTGCCCTTTGACCCGAATGGTCTTTTGGTCATTTTACCTTCCAAACAAGATTCACATTGAGGTATAGATTCCACCTTTAAGTGACTTAAAGGTCCATCCCTTACCAACCTTTAAATCCTATTCAGGTTAATATGACCAAGGCGTAAATGCCAAAGATAAGGCTTATTAGAGTGAGAAGTTTTAAGTCTTTTAGAGTTATTATCATTCGTCTCAACATTAAGCAATAAGTCCATCTTAGGTTTGATGAAATATAGATTATTTTGTATCCATCCAGCAGATAAAAGATTTGTTTTTACGAATCACCACTTTATCATTTAAAGAAACCAAATAGGAGTCTTTAAATAAACAAGCTACAGAAATTAAATTCCTTTTAAATTTAGGAACATAAAAACAATCTTGCAAATATAAATTCCTATAATTATCAAAATGAAGATGGACGTCTCCTACTGCTTCTGCTGAGACCAAGGATCCATCGCCTATCTGAAGCGTGAAGTCTTCATGCAGCAGACTTCTCGTTTCTTTGAACCCCTATAAAGAAACACAAACATGATTAGTTGCACTGGAATCTATGACCCAAATGTCATTGGATTCCTCAACCAAACAAGTTTCTAGATACAGAAGATCACACCTACCTCCTTTGGAAAGGAAGTCCTTGCAATGCTTCTTTATGTACCCGTCCCTCCCACAGAAGAAGCACTTAAGCTTCTTTGGGTTCTTCTTCTTCTTCTTCTTGCTCTTGGTGCTACCAGAAATAGAAGGCTTCCCATTCTTGGCCCCTTGCTTCTTTCCATTCCCAGAGTTGAGATTGGAACCAGAAGTAGCTACCATGTTGGCCTCTCCACCCGCAGGAGACACTCTGATCAACAGTTCAAACTCCTGTAACTGTTTCATCAATTCCATCAAGGTCATATCCCGTCTATTGCTTAAATAAAAAGTAGCCCTTTGACAGAGTCTCAAAGACCATAGTCATCTGAGTTTCAGCATCGATGTCGGCTCCATTGGTTTGAGCCTTAGCGAGGTAAACCCTGACCAACATCATATGCTCCTTTACAGATGTCCCCGGTCTCTGCTTACAGTTTAAGAGTTTCTGAAGCGCCCCTTACCGCTTTGTTATGGCTTGGCCTCCAAACATATCCTCAAGATTATCCAATATCTGCTTCGTAGTCTTATAATCCTAATGTTGAGCCTATAGTATGATATTCATGCTAGCCATAACATAGCAGCGGGCCTGATCATTAGCATCTTTCCAGCGATCATAGGCTTGGAATTGCTCATTAGTTGTGTCTCCCGTAGGCTCTGGAGGACAAGGGGTTGTTAGTACATATTTTAGTTTCTCAAAGGACATGACGATATCCAGGTTCCATTTCCAATCATTATAATTCTCTCCAGTTAATAGGTTTTTGTCAAGTATCGAAGATAAAGCATCTTTAGACATTTTTAATCTACAATAAAGAATCATATACCAAACATAAGCAAACATATAATAATAATTTAGTAAGATAACACAATCATGTAAAAACATACAAATGTGTTTATGTGTCAAAACCTTGAAAATATCACAACCTTACAACGATAATTCCCAACTCAGAATTCAATCAGGAACACAGATCCCCTCCTGAGTAATATATGTCATCTAGGACCCGTATGATCCAGCATATATTAATAATCATTTCTTTGGCCATTAATTTTATTAACAGAGCTCCTAAGTGAGGTTAATAATAAAATTAACATGAGTGTATAACTATCATTTCAATATTTTATCCATGATTTACAATCATTACCTAGGGGTATGCAACCATAGATCATGCTAAAATACCTTATCCTTTCAGAGATCCAATCTGGTACATGATAGAAATCCCTTCCTAGGGGTTGGGACCACCATGTTTTGCCTATGGACCAACGATAGAGGCCTTAGGTTCTCTCTTCGAAAACCTTCTCCCACTCAATCTTTTGAAATCAAGGTTTTATTTTAGGAACATGCATGAACAATTTTAATATGAGCGGCACTCCCTATTCTATATGACATGTTATCAATATACATGGCAAATCATATTATAATGCAGACAAGCAAAGCAATCAAGCAAAGATACAAGCAAAATAATAAATAACCGTAATATTATGGTTCCACCCTAGAGAATAGAAAACTAAGATTACAAGAAAAGAATCAAGACATATTATCGATTCTTCATCCTTGAATCCTCAAGCTGTATCCTTCTTCATGTAATGCCCATCTTAAAGTCTTCAATCCCATATGAATCTAATACTTCATATTTCAGGTCATATCCAAATTTAATGTTTCTCAGAATTGTCCCAAAAACAAAATTAAAACTACAATAAAAACTGCACCTTTTCTAAAAAAAATTTTCTAGCTCTTGGTCGGCAAGCTGATCTGGATGATCAGCCTGTCGATCCATGAAAGTTTGGCCTGCCGCAAGAACCACCTGATTTCTGCCCCACTGATGGCCTACCGTACCATACGTCTGGCCTGCCAAACTGTGACCATCGGCCTGCCAAACTGTGAGGTTCGGCATGCCGACCAAGCAGAAATCTCCCATTCTAGAAAATACAATTTTTAATGCAATTCAACAATTTTATTTTTAACAATTCAAAAACATAAAATTAAAGACTTAGGAAATACCTGGGACCGCCATCATCATTCTTTTAGATCCATCTTCTCTGAATGATTATTTAATTACAAAATTCTTATAAATCTAAAATTAAATAATAATTCCTAGATGAAGATGATAGTTTGTCATCTAATTACATGAAAAACCTAGATACACATTCTAACATCTAAGGAACCATAACCGGTATAAATTAATAAATTAAATAACGATTTAATCAACCATAATTAATTAACAAACATTCACCACATAATCCATGACAACATATAAAATATATAGAAACCTAGAGTCCCAACTCTCTATAAAATTAAATTCAAGCATAGGAGAGATTAATATCACAAAATTTATACATATAGTATGATCACAAACTTGGAAATTTATATAAAAACCATGGCTCTGATACCAATTGTTGGAAAAATAGTACGCAGTAAAATTTTAAAAATTTTACATTAGAGTATTTTCAAAAACACAAGTTTGACATGCTATATGCATAAATTAAACAGATCTTACTAACCTTTGATTGCTGAAGAACCTTCACAAAACGTGAAGAGAAGTAACGTTTCAGAAGAGCCTCAACCAACTGGTCTTCTTTACTATTCTCTATCCACGACCGGAGTGAGTGTGGGCTCACACGTACAGCTCTTCCACCAGGTGACTCTCCTTCCAACCAATCGAGAGAACCCAAAGCAAGTGTTCGTAATTTGTGAACAAAAGCTCTTAGGGAGTTTTTAGATTCTCACCAGCAGAGTATCACTCTTAATCTCTCAATTGATCTGAGTAACTCTTAAGACTTACTCACTATTTATAGAGGTTAGGTCAAGGTCATTCCTTATCAGATTAGATCTCAAAATTTGAAACAGAATCAAAATCGGATCAACATCTAATAAGATCCGCATAAAAATGCGTGATCTTATCCTTTACTCATCGACAAGCCGATCAGGATGATCGATAGGCCAAACAACCGCATCGGCAGGCCGAACTATCGAATAAATGTCTCCGTAAATCTTTTATTTTTCACCCGAGATTCTATAGGATAAAGTCTCAGTTTAATTCAAATAACCTAATAGAGAAGTTATCTGATCAAAACAACTTTATCTAGATAATCTCTAGGAAAATAAATGAATTCCCAATAATTCTACAAGTTTATCTTGATCTAATTTATCCAAAATTAAATCAACCGATAAACAGATAAGAATTATCCGATCCCAATAATTCAACAAGTTTATCTTGAATAAATTTTATCACAAAATTAATTCAACCGATAAACAAACATGAATTATCTGATTCTTCTAAATTTTAATCAATCTGATAAATCCGACATAAGTTACCAATTATTGGAAAAGCACGCCGTATCGTTACAGGATGTTGTGAGCTAGCAAATGGGACCAAATGGACCTATATAGTTCAAGCTCCCGATAATTATGAAACTCAATATCCCAGATATGTATTTCAACTCCAACGCTACTCCACTAAAAGCTTGGAGCTGCACTCTCGAACTACATAGAATTACGAAGCCCGTATAGCTAAGTCTCCATGACATATCATAGTATATCGTATCCCCATATGATTATCCATAATCGGCTTAAGGACAAGTTCTGTCTTACCTTTCTAATTATTTTTATCTTACATTACATTATCTCATCATCAGAAAACTTACCATCCAAAGACAGTATACTATTCGTTTACACCTTTGTATCCAAATAGTTGAACACTCCAGTTTTCTAATTACAGGATAACGCATATAAAAGGATATCATTACTCATAAACAGGAGCTATGGATTCCATATCTATGAATAACAAGTCTATGCTATCAAGAGTCATGCCTCCAATGTACCGGCATGCATACCACTATTAAGATGTGGGTGTCACCCTTTGGCACATCAAAAGACACAAGTTAAGACAACGGGCCCACCACTCATCTCAGGATTAAGATATAATACAAATGATTGTCTAAAGTGAATCGATTTTCTTAGACAAAATTATTAATCCAAATCAATTCACTTGATGTCCCGATCTGACACATCGTCACCTATGACAACGTGTCAATATTTCTATTCACGGAGTCCACCTCTGATGGTCAAGACAAACCATCTCCCAATAGGGATATAGACAACATAACAATCTTTACTTGAATAAAGTGCCCAACTTTATTCCCTCGATTGCGGATCTTATGATTTAGACTATCACCTTAAAAATCGTGTCTTTCGCATAATCTATGCATCATATGCCCAATCTTAAGGTTTAGACCGATAGTCTCAGACTATTATTTGCTTAACATACATTCAACAAATATGAATGTGAAGAGGACAATATTTAGTATATAAACAAAAAATAAATTTTTTATTGATAAAAATGTCTCCAAAAACTTATTACATTTTCACTCCTTAGGGCATACGTGTCTAACAATATGGACTTTTACAACTTGCAAATCTTTTGCTCTTGACCTTTAACCATAAACCCTTATGGTTGCACCATATAGATACTTTCTTCAAGATATTCATTCAAAAAGGCAGTATCGACATCCATTTGCCATATCTCATAATCAATAATAGTTAAAAGAATTTAAATAGATTTAAGCATAGCTGCAGGTGAGAAAGTGTTTTCATAATTGACACCCTCTTTTAGGGTGAAACCTTTGCTGCAAGCCTAGCTTTGAAAGTCATAACTTTTCTATCCACTCCTTTTTTCTTCTTGGAGATCTATTTGCACCCTATGGGTTTTATCTCTTCAAGCTGAACTACAAGTTCCCAAACTAAGTTGGAGTGCATAGACTTCATTTAAAGGTTCATAACCTCTTACCATTTCTCCTTGACAGAATCTTCCATTGTATGACGATATGTCAATGTATCATCTTCATTATTGTCAAAGATAGCAACATGCGCTTCTCTAATTTCCCTGTAGCGAGGGATGGTCTCACAATCCTCCCACTATGTTGAGGTGCTATGAAATTCTAAACTAGAGATATGGTCTTCCCATTTTGTCTTTCTACAACAACTCTCAGTTGTAGTCTGATCTAATCAAAAAGTAACTCTTCAAGTACTACTTTACTACGAGTTTTATAGTTTGTCATATAATATTTCTTGAGAAAAGTAGCATTTATTGATACAAATACCTTTTTTTCTTCAGACTACAAAATAAACCTCCTTCTATTCCCTTTAGATATCCTACAAACAACCATATTTCAGAACGTGGTTTTAGCTTCTTAGTCATTCCTTTCAGCACATGTGTTGGCCACCCCCATATATGGATATGTTGTAAACTAGGTCTACGACTGCTCTATAACTCCAATGGTGTTTTTGGAATAGACTTAGGTGGAACTATGTTCATAAGATACACAATGATTTGCAGTACATATCCCTAAAATGAAGTGGATAATAATGAATAGCTAAGCATAGATCTCACCATATCAAGCCATGATTGCTTTCTTCCTTTGGCAATACCATTTTATTATGGTGTTCCAGGTGTAGTGGATTGTGATAAAATACCATGTTCTATCAAATAATCCTTAAATTCAGTATCAAGGTTCTCCCCTCCTCGATTAGATTAAAGAGTCTTCACCAACTTATTTAATTGATTTTCAGCTTTCACTAGAAATTCTTTGAAGTTTCCCGAAGTCTCATATTTCCTTTGCATTAGGTACCCATACCTTGAATAATCATCAATAATATGACGAAGTATTTGTAATCACCATGTGCTTGTACATTCAATGAACCATAAATGTCTGAATGTATCAACTCAAATGGTTCTATGACCTTTACACCTTTTGCAACGAAGGGCCTTTTAGTCATTTTTCCTTCCTGACAAGATTCACAAGCTGGTAGACAATCAACTTTTAGTTCTCATAAAGGACCATCTTTTATTAGTTTGTTAATCCTATCAAGTTTAACATGACCTAACTGAAGGTGTCATAGGCATAGGAAAATGATACATGGCAGAATTTTTAAAAATTTTAAATTAGTCTTTTCTAAATAACAAGTTTGACATGCTAAGTACATAAATTAATAAAAGATCTTATGTACCACTTCAATAAACCAAAAACTGTAGAATCTACAACTAAAGAACAACGTCCTGGAAGAGACTGAACCAACTGGTCTTCCTTGCTATTTTCTTTCCACAATCAGAATATAGGTATTCACACGTAGCACAATTTTTTCTCTGATGATCTCTCCATCCAACCATTTGAGAAAACCAAGAGTTAAAATTCCTAATGTTGAACAATAGCTCTCTTGGAATTTTAGAATGTCTCTTACTAGAAAACTCTCTCTATACTTCTTAAATGATTTGAAAAATAATGAAAAATAGTTCCCTTCATATGGTGGTCGAATTTGGGGTTAGTCCCTATTAGATTAGGCTTAAAAATTCAAGTCTAGATCAACTTCTGAACAAAAACATATATCAAGATTATTGCATAATCGACATGCCAAACTTATGTATCAGCCTATCTAATTGGCGGCATCAGCATATTGAACTTGGCAATCAGCCTATCGACCGAACTATAATTTTAAATCTCAAAACATCTTATTTTACATAGGAATCTTAGATAGAGCCTTAGTTTAAATCAAATAACCAATAGAGAAGTTATCTGAATAAAACAGTCATATACAGATAACCCATATTAAATAAAATATATCCAAATAATTCAACATGTTTATCTTGAATTAATTTACAAAATTAATTTAACCAATAAACCAACATAAATTATTAAATCCAATCTATCGAATTTCATCTAATCTAATAATTAACATAGTCGTCAATATGTAGGAAAAATATGTCGTATCATTATAAGAATTATTATGAGCTAGCAAAGGAGACCTTATAGACATATATAGATCAAGCTCCTATAATTATAAAATAACAAATCCTAGATACATATATTTTATAACTATCAACTCTAACGTTATTCCACTAAAAGCTTAGAGCTGCACTCTCGAACTATATAAAATTACGCAGCTTCACTAAGCTAATCATCCATGACATATCATATTCACTAAGCTAATCATCCATGACACATCGTAATGTGTAACATTCCCATATGATATTCATAATTGACTTAAAGATACTTTATGTTTTACCTTCCGACTATTTTCATCTTATGTTAGCATACCATTCGGTTATATTTATGTATCTAAATGGTTGAGTGCTTTAGTATTCTAATTACAGGATAATGCCTATAAGAGAATATCATTAACTATACAAAAGAGCTATGGATTCCATATATATGAATAACGAGTCTACGTCAATCAAGAGTCATGTCTCCAATGTACCGATATGAGTACCTATATCTAATTCAAGATGTCACCCCTTCATACATCAAAAGATATAAGTCAAGAATAGAGACCCATTAAATCATCTTAGGATTAAGATGTGACACATGTGATTGTCTAAAGTGAATTGATTTAAAGAAACAAAATTACAAATCAAATCAATTTAAATTTTCTATCTTGATCCAATATATCATCACTTATGATAATATACCAATGTCTCTACTTGCGGAGTCCAACTCCAATTACCAAGAGAAGTCAGCTCCCACTACAGATGTAGATAACATAACAATCTTAGCATGAATCAAGCGCCTAACTTTATTTTCTCGATTGAGGACCTTATCACTTAGACTATCACCTTTAAGATTCATTTCTTTTGCATAACCTGTCCATCATATGCATGATCTTAAAGGTTTAAAATAATAGTATTTGACTTTTGTTTGCTTATCATATATTCACAGAAATGAACATAAAGAGGGCAACATTTGATATACGAATATAAATAAACTCTTCATTTATTAAATGTCTCCAAAAAACTTATTACATCATTTAATCCTTAGTGCACCTTGTCTAACAATCTCCCACTTATCTTAAGTGAGTAAATATGATATGTTACATATCTCCATGGTCTCGATAGGCTATAATGTCCTCATATACGATCTTCTACGTTGTCACATTTGCACTTACCATGATGGCCTTTATCACATGGTACTCCTGATGTATATATTTACTATTCTTATTAAATCTTAGTTCTTTAGCATTACCTATTACTGTAGTGTTATCACAATACAACGATATTGGCTTTCCCATGTTAGGAACTACCTCAAGATCCTCAAGGAACTTGCAGAACCATCAACTTCTTTCGAAGCTTCACTAGCTGCCACATACTCAGCCTCCTTCGTTGAATCTAAAGTATAATCTTGCTTGACACTTCTCTAAACAACGGTGCTTCCTCCTAGAGTAAACATAGAACCTAAAGTCAATCTTCTCGAATCTAGACAAGATTGAAAATCTGAATCAACGTATTCAAAAGGCGTTAGATCCTCACTAGGATACACTAGTATATAATCTCTAGTTCTTCTCAAGTATCTAAAAATATACTTAACCGCAACCCAATGGTTTGGTCCTAGATTTGACAAAAATTGACTCACTATCCTGACCATATAACATATGTCTTGTCGTATGTAAAACATATCATACATGAGACTACCTACTACCGAAACGTAAGGCACCTTCTTTATATATTCTTTCTTCATCAAACTTTGGAGAGTTTTTCTTAGAAAGAGTAATTCTAGACCTAAATAGTTGCCGACTGATGAGACCGTAAAAGTATATATTTTATAAGGATTAAATCATTTATTTATGCTTTATTTCTCATTAAATTCTCTAATTAATAGCATTTTTTTGTTAATAAGTATTTTGTGTCTTAGTATGTAAATGTATTTAAAAATTTATTTTTAATGTGTTTTTATGCTTAATAATATTTTTAGTAATTTTTAAATTCGTTTCGGTAAGTTAAATAAGTATTTAGTTTGTAAATAATTAAATAATTTGTGGGAATTTTATTTTGAGTCTTAATGTATTTGATAGTGTGTTTTTAGTTTGTAAATATGTTCTATTATTTTTTTAGTAATTTCTAAAAATATTTTCGAATCTTAAAAATCATATCTATGTCAAACCAAATGAGATAGGAAATTTTAAAAGTTTGTACTTATTTTTTATGTCTTTTATTGTAAAGTAAATATTTTTAATAGTTTTTTGTAAGTATTTTGTTTGTAAAATAATTAATTTAGTGTTTTTGTAAATTTTAGATTTGAAATTTGGAGAAAAAATGGAGCCAAAATGCTGTAAAAATGACAAAAACAGACAACAAATGCAAATTAGTGCTTGCATTAGTGTTGTGTCAACACAAAATAAAAAAGAAAAAATAAAATTAAAAATATTTATATTCAAGTTCACATTATTCATGTCATCAGTCAGAGGGGGCAGCTAATTGATTGGGGAAATGAAAAAAATAATAATTAAATAAATAAAATTAAAAAATAAATAAATAAAACATATTAAAAATCAATGAATAGTATTTTTGAACTACGATAAATAGCCCTCATTTCCCCTAATTTAGGCACCCTTTAATGGCCTTCAGCCCATTTCCTTCCTTCCTTCTCTTGCTCAACAGTCTCTCTTTTAGGAAGGAGATGCTACTACAACACTCCGTCAACCTACTAAAAATAAAATAAAATAGTGTCTAAATTAGTGCAGAGAGTCTATGTATAGTACTCTGGTATAGATTTTGACTCTATGTATGTGTTGTAATACTTATTTTTATGGAATTAATTATATTTCTATGTTTTTAATTAATACTGTTATGTTGTTATGTTACCCAATTCATGCATAAATTCAGTTATACTTTCTTTATATAATTAATTATGTTGCTTAATTAATATTAATAATATTGAAGTCATGCTCGTTTATTAAGTTAAGTTTTTGCTACATTATAAATATAGACTGGTATAGTAAATACTTAGTAATGCTTGATTTATTATAGACAGAGGATGACATAGTGTATTTTTAAACCATTTAATAAGACGAGATACTACCGAAATCAACGCAATAATTTATTCCATTAAAATATATTAATTTTGATTTGTTATTATCTTTTCTATCTTAAAATTATGTTAATTATAATTGTAGTGACAGCGGTTATAATTTTCATAATTAGTGCACCAAATCATTAATGAGAGATGATTATTTTGCTATCTTTTATAGAAAAACCCTTACTATATTATAGCTTGCCATATTGTCGTTTTAAGTTGACTTATAAAATTAATAAAATTGCTTGTAATTAATTAAAAAAATATTATAAATCAAATGCTTTAGATAATTATTAATTAGAGTTAAAATTCCATATCAGTTACGAAACATACAAGGGATTCTTAAAGCTTCACCGTTTTAATTTTATGTTTGAAATTTTAAATTAAAAAAATCACAAAAATATTTCTTTTATTTTAAACTTTGTTTTAAAAGCCACTTGTCTTTTTGAACGTTTATTTTTAACAATCTCTTAAGTTACAAATTTCTCATTTCCCTGTGGATAAAACAACCTTTTATGCTACATACATCCATTATTTAAGAAAAACATTTTAGGCGATTCAAACAAAAATTTGGTGTCGTTGCTAAGGAGGTGCTGTCACTTTGTTAAATTGCTAAATTAAGCAAGAAAACAGGTAAGTGATCTATCCCCATCCTTTGCAAATATTATTTTAATTATTTGCATGTTTTAATTAGTGTGTTTATTATTAAAAAAATTAAAAACTTTAAAATTTTAAAATTACAAAAAGGCGGATGTTTTTCACTCACTACTTTGTTCGTTCCGGATAAAGAAAAGCTTAGCATCTTGTCTCTCTGTTTTTTTTTTTTTTGGTAAGTTTATGTAATCGCAAAATTTGTTAAATTTTGTCAAAAAGGTCCACCATTGGGACACAATCCCACGACCACAAGGTGAAACCCTTGCCTAAAAAAATTAGAAATTCTAAGTGTATCCAGTGTGACCTCCCAACAATCTGGGAATCTAATTAATTTAGTATTATTCAGCTTGTAAATTTTTCTTCAAAAATTTCAAAAAATAAAAAAAGAAAAAATGTTTTGGAAAATTCATCAATATTTTATTGCACGGTTTTCTCAAAAACACTTGGAACCATTTTTAGTGCTTAGTGGAATATAAATATTTGTTAGATAGGTACCCTCGCCACGATTTTTCTTGAGATTATCTTTTAAGAATTTTCTATGATGGGATAAGTCTTGAAACTAGAAATTTGGTAGAAAGAGGAGATGGTACCACGGCTTTTTACTAGTTGCAAATTGACGAAGCCTATTATATGCTAGAAGATACGACCGAATATGATTATTGGAGATTGAATAGTTCTAGGAACAATTGAATTTGGGAGAACAATTCAAATTTTTCAAAATCTTGGCCTTACACTCAACCTGAAATTTTGGAGTCAAATTTTGAATTACAAGAGACATGTAGTGACCCAAATAGGGTAAATCTAGAAGAAACCTTAGAAAAATTGAAAGAAACTTTAGAAAAATATATGAAAACCATGAGAGATGTAGACCTAAATAGGTGTAAAAATTCTTTGTGTCAATTAGTGTCAAAGGTAGAACAAAACGAAACCATTCTTGCTAAAGATACCTTCGCAAAAAATTGTCACTTATAAGAACCTATTGACCAATTAAGCAACCTTTTGAATTGTTTAAAGAAGTTTCTTTAGGTGAGGAAGAAACAATTGAACTAACCATAAATGAAGAACATTTAGATGCCACCTATTTTGAGGAACAACCGTTAGGAGAGGAATGTGAGGAAGAGAAAGAAAACTTAGCTATAGATGAGAAACAATCATTACTGTTAGTCCTAGGTTCTCAACCTCAGTTTCGATAAAAATTCATAAAAGACCATCTTTCCAAGGTCCTATATGGCTAACATCTCCTCCACCACCTCTAGCATTGTTTTTATAGACTTATCAAGAACATAAAATTAGTCCAAGTTTCACAAGTTTAAATGTTTCATATTTTGCCAATCTTGAGGGCATGTTCATACAAGACTCGTATGTGGTGTCTTTTGACACTTACTATGGAAGGAAGCCATTCTTTGACAATTGTCCACCAAAAGCAGAGTTAGAAGAAAGATTTGCTGATTTTAGAGCATCAAAATGTGGGAAAACTCTTCAAAGTAATATCGTTACTTTCTCTTATTTGTAATATATTTTTGTGTGTTGTTGTGTGCTATTTTGATTTTTTGATTTTTTTTAAAAAATAAAAATTATTGAGATTTATTTTGAAAATTTAAAATGAAGGCTATTAATCAAATTAGTTTAGAATGTCTAAGTTATGGAAAATTTCTGAAGACAAATTTTAACAAATTTAATTTCATAAACACAATTGGTTTGGATTTTCAAATAAATTTTCAATTAAAAATGTGTGTTTTGATTTTGCATTTTCTTTAAAAAAATCTTTGAAATAAATTCCTTAATAATTCATTTAAAATAGCTGATATTAAGAAGGATATCCTCTTGAAACACATTTTGAAGAATTTCAAAAGTAATTTTAATTTTTAAGCAAAAAAATAAAGTCTTAGGAATCTGACCTTAAAAGACTTAGTTTGTAATATATTATTTTAGTTTGCTATAGATCATCTCTGTACCTATGCTAATTCAGGTAATATTTTTGCTGCTCTCACTATTCTTTTGATATATTGAGGACAATGTACAACTTAAGTTTAGGGAGAGGGTTGTGCTTCAATGTTGTGCTATGCCAAATTTTTTTTCTTCGATTTTTGCCCCTTTTTGTTTTTGCTCTAGATTTTGTGTGTTTTGTAAAAAATTTTAACCTTGTGAGATAAATTTTAAAAATTTTAAAAAACTATTTTGTAAATATTAGTTTTTTAATTATTAATGTGTTATTATTTTGTTTTGATTTTTGAATTTCATATTGATGTAATATCATTTTCTATTCTTTGAATTATTTAACTTTATGGACTCTCAAAACTTCTATTTTATTTAATATTTTTATGTGTTTATTTTTCAATGTTTGTAAGCCATTCTTTTCATACATATACTATAATACTTAATTGTGGTGCTAAGTGAAAGCTACGAATATCTAAGCTTTGTTATTTTGTGAAGATGAACAATTAAAGACAGTAATATTTTAAAAATTAATTAATTATTTTTAAAAAATTAAAAAAAAGAAAAATAAAAAGAAATAAAAGTAATTGTAAATAAATAAACTTTGTAATTATGTATGTTAATGAATAAAATTGGACACCTAGCACCTTAGGCCAACTGGCCTAGGAGTTACTGACTTAAAGCTCGATAAATGGGTTATGGAAAAAGCTTAAGGGAGCTAAACATTAGACTATCAACACTTGTAAAGTTTGTTTAGTTTATTTCTAATTTATATTCTACTCTTTAATTGTTCTAATTAATAATTTGAAGTGTTGCTGCCACAGGAGTGATTTGAATCAAAATATCATAACAATTTTATTCTTAGTTTTTGATGGAACTTCATAATTATGCATTATTTCTTTGTGCACTAAGTCTAGCTTATTTACATTTTGTTAAATAGCATTTAAATTGATTAAATAAAGGTTTTGTTTTGTTAGTCTATTAAGTTAGGTTAGTCAAATTAGAATTAAATGGTATGCACTATGTGAATATTTAGTAAATCATTTCAAAATTTTATCTCTTTAATTGCTAAGGACTAAGTTAATTGGGGGGTATAATGAGACTGTAAAAGTATACATTTTATAAGGATTAAATCATTTATTTATGCTTTTATCTCTCATTAAATCCTCTAATTAATAGTATTTTTATGTTAATTAATAAGAATTTTTGTATCTATAGTGATCGAAAATATCCAAAAATTAATAAGTATAATTAATTAAGGATTTTTTCATAATTACTCCATTAAGTACTTGAGAAAGTATAAGTTTAGAATTTATTAACATGTAAATTTAAAAGTCGTAATAGCTATAAGACCTTAGAAATAAATAATTATATGAATGCACAACTCTATGTGCTTTATTTCTGAAAAATATAACAAATGTAATGTTATAATAGTGCACTTAAATAATTAAAAATAATTATTTAATGTGTTAAACTAAAAGTTTATGATCCATTAATTTCATGTATAAGCCACGATAGTAACATTTTTAAAAATCTCAATTAAAATATTTGTATTGAGATTATGTGATAAAAAGTAAAATTTTCAACTTATTATGATTATGCGAAAATTCATATATGATATAAGTTTAGTAAGAGAAATCTCGATCATAGTAGTTAAACAACTCAATACCATAATTAAGAAATAGTGAGTACAAAGTTTATGAAAATAAGATGATCTCGAAATTCAATGAGATCATAGAGTAAGATAAGAATTTTATAAGTCATAAGGATTATTAGAAATCCAAGAATTTGCAATATCCTATATGTGTACAGTAAATCACTTACGAGTGTAAATAATTGTGTAAAATTTAGAATAATAAATTATTATTATTATAAAAATGTTAATAGAATTCACAAACATTGCACAAACCTTTAAGGCAAATACAAAATGACAAACGGAAAAATTTTAATCCATAAAATGATTACAGAAAGTTTAAAGAGCATCCATAAATTAGATGTGGAGTCATAAATGACTTTTCACGATAAATAGTTTGGGTTATACATGTCAAACACATAACTACGCTGAGTATAGATTTTGGATTAAACTGATTTGTAGATAGTCAATTTAACTTACGAAATTTTTTATAAATTACAATTATTATTTTGATGATAAAATTGAAAGCTTATAATGCGGAAAATTTTAAATGAAAAATACATGTTTTAAGTAACATTATAAAATTGTAAAATTTGCAAAAAATTATTTTTATCAAAGCTCTAAGTACATAAGATTATTTTAAGAAAAATAAGTAAATGTAGTGTATATAGCTAATCACCAGTTTTGAAGAGAATGTGTCAAAGTTTATTATTTTAGAATAAAATAACAAAATCCATATGGCATGGATAAATTTGTGAAAATGATTTTATGTTAGTACAAAGATATTAATAAGTATAGAATATAGCAAGAAATTTAGATTTTTACTGAATTATTTTCAAAAAGACAAAGAATGCTATAGTTTTAAAAATATAGCTATGTTTATGGAAATTTGGAGTTTACATATCAAATTTGATTAAACAAGCCATGACACAGTATAGACTTCAATGACCATCGATAATGTCAATAAATACATGAAAAATGCAGCAAAAAAAGGGAAAAAATTTAGACCAATCAAAATCAACTCCCACTCACTCTCTATTTTCTCTCTTTACTCTCTCTCTCTCCTCAAACTTAGTCCAAGAATCTAGCCTCCATTTTCAACACCTCCCACACCATCGCAAAGATCTTGTCGAGCTGATTCTAATGATATGCCATGCCGGCCACGACTCTGTCAGATGTAACAATGGTTGTTTTCTTTAAGTAATGCTATATAATGTTTGACGAATTTATGCACCACATGAACAAAATTATGACTTAGATGCATATTAATAAATTATAGTACGATATTTGTGATTATGAATAAGTTATTATGGTTAATAATGATTCAAATATTAATAAGAATTTAGATGCATATTTTCTTAGAGTTTATTATGGTTCAAAAATACTTAGAATGATTCAAGCATAATGAAAATTTTTTTGGAACTATGTTGGGATGTTAAAAATACCACTAATATTTTAGATCAATTGGAATTTTGTAGGATTTTATAAAATTCGTTGATTGTTGATTGCTAGGAGGTTGTTCATAGTGGTAGATTGTTGCTGTGAATTCTAAATTGTAAGAAAAACATTTATGCTCTCTCAAACTTGATGAAATTAATTGTGATGATAGGTCTATATGTCTATTATATCATGTAAAAATTTCAAAGCCATTGGAATTATGGTGATTTTTCTAAAATCCATTGATTGTCACTGCCTGAACCAAAATTTCAGCAACAAAGTCATGATTTGTAAAACATCAAATAATGGCGAATATGTGACAAAAATTTATAGTCATTTGAAAGTTTGTGTGATTTTTAAAAATTCATGGAATGATGGCTATCCAGGTTACTCATCCAGAAACTGAGTTGTGTCTTGAAAACTATGAAAATGGCACTTAGACCAATCCGAATGTTATGAAATTTATTTCCGTGATATATGTACATGTTAGGAATGTTGTATAAAAATTTCAAAGTTATTGGAATTTTCTATGATTTTATAAAAATCGTAGAGTGTTGGCTACTGAGTTAAGATTATGCACCTGTTTTAATTGTAATAATAGGATAAGTTAGTTTAAATGATCAAGTATGGAATTGCTTGTTGTAATGATATTGAATGTGATGTTTTGAGTATGTTCTTATACCGAGAATATTTTTTTTGTTACCATGTTATAATATTAAAGACGCTTGAGGCACTTAAGTCATTAGAAATAGAAAGGAAACCATCCACTTGCAAGAGGTTAAGTAAGAATTTTTACAACTCAGGTAAGTATATTTTCACCTGCAATATGATTAAGAATTACGAAAAGTTTGGAGAAACGATATTCTTTATTATGTTATTAATTTTTATGCATTTCTCATTCAAAAGACTCCTTTTACCATAGTTATGAAGAATGTCTTTTACGGATGTTTTCATCATTGTTTCATGATGCACATGATGTTTTTACAAAAATATATGTATATATATGTATCACATAATTAAGGCATTGCACACCCAATGATGACGACGATGATGATAATGATGTTTGTACCGTAAGGTGGACTTGTCATGTTTGGTTTGGGATTAGGTACCCCTTTCCTCTCGTGACAACGTGCCCTAATGATGTTAATGGTGCAACACTGGGGCCCTAAAGAATAGAATGAATGTTTTTAATATGGAAAAAGGTAAAAGGAAAGATTTGTTTTTACAAAGTGTGCTATATGCACTATGTTGACTGTATCAATGATGAAATAATTCATGTTATAGTTGAAGTTTTTACAATGTTTTGTGAGATTACATCATGTACTTACCAAGCTTAACCCTTACATAAGTTCATCATGTTGTAGATAAGCGTAAGGCTTTAGCTATGGATGGAGGATGGAAAGGCAGATGTGTGGCAAGGATGGTGGTGTTGGATCACAATGTCACGAAATGAAATAAAAATTTAATATTGCTATGTTTAAATTTAATTCCACACGTTATGAAATATTTTTATGGACTTTGGTTTGTAATAATTTATGGATTGTAATTTACCTTAATATTTTATATTTATTATGAAATAACTATTTCCGCATGTAGTCGGTTAGCCAAATACCTTGTGTATTTTTTTGGGCTAATGGAGGAGGAAAATAGTTTAAGGTAAGTAAGTATCACTTTTATTTGAAAGATGCGATCCTAAATAGTATTAGTAATTCATACTCAGAAATAATTCAATTGTTTAATAAAATAATTCAAAATTTTAAATCCATATGTCCACATGGTAATGTTAAATAAAATATATATATATATATATATAAATTTACACCAAAATTTCTAGGATAATAATTAGGAAATATTTACAAGTTTAGGTCTTCTCATCAAATAAATAAGAGATAACGATGTAAGTTAACGGTTCCTATGATATCCATAAGGGGGCGTTACACCAGAGCAGCCTGTATGCACTAGTTGAAGCCACAGAAACAAGTTATTTTTCTAACGTGATTCCTTTGCCGTCCAACCACCATTCGACACGATCTTGATGTCTACAAAATCATAGTGAAGGGATGAAGAGAATGGAATTGATTTTATGTGTCGATTCTTGTCAATAAAGCCTCGTCGAAGCCACATGTTTTCTTCACCATGCCACCTTTTGATGCCGTCATTGACGATGGCGTTGAGATACACCACCAACTCCATTCAGTTTAAACGACTATAGGGAGAAAAACTCATTGTCCAATTAGACTCAGAAGGGTAAATTTAGTGGGAGGTACACCCAAGCTTGGTCATCAACAAAGTCTGGTCAATGGCGACCTTGGGTTTTGGTGATCCCATCCTCCGATCGACAATCCGTGACCACCTCCCAACTTGTTTCAACATTCCAAATATGATGGTGCCCTCCATTTGAGCCAATTTCACTCCATTAAAAGTCGTCTAGTACCAGCTGCATGTGGATAAGGTGACTCAGACTGTAGTAACGGAGTATAGAATGACGTTTCTAGCAATTATAAATCTCCATGGAGCATTCCTAGCTATCCATGGTTGCTCAAGGACCACTATCGAGGATGCTTCACAAACTGTAAATACAGTGAGATACAACTAGACTTGCTTAGCTTAGAGTCTAGGGTAGTTGGAATCTTGTCTATAGTATAAATAGTTTTAAAATAAATAGTTTTAAATGTTTTCATAAAAATTTATAAAAATGCATGATCAGTGATTTGTTACATTGTTTATGTTATGATATACTACCGGTAAATTTTTGTATTTATATAGAAATATAATATTTATAGTTATTATGATATTTTCCAGGTTTGTTAAGGTTACTAGTAATTTTTTTATTTATTTAAAAATATGGTGTTTACATGTTAATATAATTTTTTCGGGCCACCAGCAACAACCCTAGTCACCGATGACGTTGTCGATAAATTTTTCATTATTTGAAAATATAGTATTAATATGTAAATACAGTATTTCCTGACAACTGTTGATGCCAACAAGGGAAGAGGGTGAGAAATTAGGAGGAGAAAGAGATAAAGAGTATTTTAGGGTTTTTGCTCTTAATTTCTCATGAGATATATCTCAATTTCTCATGATAACTTATTTATCGGACATTTTGAAAACATTATGACATTATTTACAAATTCCAAACCTAAATCTACTATTTTGCTCTTTCTTATGTGTGTGTGTGTGTAATAGGAAGAAAGAGCGACTAGATTTTCTTCTTCTGTTAAGCAAACAATCTCAATAGTCGATCTACTTGTTGCATTGATCTTGGTCCTTGATAATGTTATTTTTCAAAGATCAACCAACATCATTTTATTGATATTGTCATTTTTTCCACCATACTTGAAGCGCAAGTTACTACTTATTGCTGCTAGCAACTATCAGAATACCCCACATCACAAGTATAATTACAACGTGTTTAGCATAAAAAGTATAATTACAAGGAATTTTTTAATGATTATAACAACAAAGGCATAGTTCAATAAAAATAATTTCTGCATTCCTACACATTTGGATTAGAAGACATAAGAACTGTATGTTGGCATGTTGTGCTGTCCGGTGCCCACAAACGCACAGACTCTACTCACCCACTACTTGACTATTCTACGAGCTGGTGAGACTATTCCACTAAAGAGGACTTACTAATTTGCTGACTGATTCAAGGAGTTAAGACTGACGGTTCGGCGATCGGGCGAAGATAGACGACAACTGTAAGTTCTATTGTGCTCGCTTGTTTAGGGTAAGGGGCTACTCATTCCCATTACAGTCAATCAGTCATCCCAAGAAAAGTCCTATACATAGCTAAACACCGGGCTGGTTTGGTTCCTAATACGCGAAGGATTGAAACTATATTTATTAAATTCTTTCAATCTAGAATATATTGCTCTAGCCTAGCTAGAGGAACAGAAACACAAGGAGACATGACAACGAGGATCGCCGACGGAACGAAATCGAATGCCATTAAGCAATTTAAGGATTCCAATTTCACAATGTGAAGAGCTTGAAAACTCCCTTTTTTCTTTTTTATTAAGGAGTTATGTGCGCGCTGCGCCCCTTTGGTTGGAGCGCTTTGCTTGACCTGATCGTTGTGCCAAAGGCTGGTGGTGCCTTGAGCTGCTCTGAGTTCCGTTTGCCGGGCCCTTGACGGTAGGCTATACAGCAGGCTAGAGACTTATGCTGTGCGCTGCCAACAACTGCGATTAATTCTTGGCTTCCGCTAGTAGGGCTAAACAACTGGACCATTGAGTAACCTCTCTGTAAGACTACTGAACGACTAGTCCGTGGGGCTAGACCATTGTTCCACGGGGATTCTTACTCCACTGCGGATACTGACCTTCTTTCTTTGAGGAGCACAATCAACAGCACTTCCAACGCCTTCATCGGAGAAAAAGCGGGCAAGGGAAGTCGCCGGGTAGTACTCTAGGGTAATTTTTTTCCCCCTTACCCAACTGTGGGAGAAGAAGGATTTTGGAAGCAGTCCCCTCCTACGGTTTGATGATTGCTTTAATCAAGAATGGGTTATGCATTCAATCATCGTGCCCTTCTACGAACGAGGGAACCGATTAATTATATGGCCACCGCTACGAGTCCGGTAAAGACATAAAAAAATAACCCACAAATGGTGTCGAAATGGCGATTGAAGCGTCGGAAATAGCCAATGCGCTCATATCTCGAATTGCACGGAACCCACTACCACTACCTTTTCGATAACAAAGCCTTCAACTAAAGGATTAAGTCGAAATGAGTGATTCATGTCGTTGCTTGCCCATCTCTTTCTTTCAAGCTTAGGCTTTTGATAACAAGAATAAAGTAGCAATTCAATTTCAAATGATTTGAGCTTGGAAGCAACCTACTATCAATAGGCAAGAATAGACTGTTATTGGTTGCTTTGCCCATCTATTCTATTATGGCCGACTTGGAGACATCAAAATAAAACCCTCATATCTATCCAAGTACGATCATAGCTTCATTCAATTGTTGAATCATAGGGATAAGCATTAGCAATAAGGTCAATCACCACACCACCTCTATCATACATATAACATTACATGACGCAAGATTGCATGGTCAACACACATCTAAAGCACTTACCTTCTCGCTTGCAGCAAATACAACCACAACTAAACTTGCACAATATTCAACAACCAAAACCACTGGTAGTCCCAACGTAACAACATCATTCTATAATAGTTTTAGTAGTACTAAACAAGAAAGTTATCTAATCATTTGAAATTGAATTGATACTTAATCCTTTTATAATAGTTTTAGCAACCAAAATAGTTACAAATGTCACTTTCTTTATTTATTAACAATATTACAATGTCATAACTTATAGGGCACTAACCCCAACAAATTCTTAGGTATTATGAATTGATTTAATTCATTCTTTCAAATCTCATCATGTTTAAAACGCTAGTTCATGATCAAATAATATTCTATATGTTATTGTTTTGGAATGAAAATGCTTGAAACTTAAGGTTTGAAATGCCAATTAACGATTTTACAGATTCCATGATAGAATTTGGTGGGTTCTAGTGAGTTCCTAGACAAAATTTGGTGGTTTTGACAATTTTTTGGACGAAAATCTATTGGGTCACGTCGAGTTCCTGAACAAAAAACCTAGTGGATTCTATGATGGAACCTAGTGGGTTCCCTCATAAGAGATTGAGAAGGAAGGGTAACTTAGACTTTTAATAAATCACTAATTTCTAATAAAGGGGCAGTTTTAATAAGTGGTTTGTTGAAGGGTATTTTTAATAAGTTAGGGTATTTAGAGGGCATTTTTGTAAGTTGCGCTTTAAACCATTGATTTAGACCTAGTTTCCCAAGTACCTTACTTATATATGTTTAAGTCCACTTGTTAACTTATTTTTCTTAATGTGTAGCATAAATACTTTTTAAAAATTTATTCTTATCGCGGTTTTTTTTATTTTATCAAGTGTGAACTCTGAGTTTTATTCTTTTTTTTTCTATTTAAGGAACTTCTTTCTTCATAATCAACACTTACTAAAAAATTTCTCAAATGTGGGATTAGCCAAACATTTTTATTTTTGTCGCTAAATTCTCCCTCAACTATGACCCTCATAAATGTTTTACCTGATTATTTCTGTCAAGTAATTTTTTTCTCATCTATATTTTAACCTACATATTTTTCTCATGCAACCCATTTAAATGCTTTTTTATATGCCATATAAATTATTTGCAATCAAATTTTATTATTGACTTTTTTTATTTGAAATGCCACTTCTTCTTCTTTTTTTACTTCTTGGTTTTTGTTCATTTTTTTCCTATTTTTGTCATTTTTTGTCCTCTTCCCTTTATATATATATCAGCATATATTGAAGAAAAAAGAAGTTAAGCAAGCCTAATTAAATGGAAAACTAATTAAGGGTATATATAAGAAGGGAAAATATGTTTAAATAAGAACATAATAAAAAAAAATTTTCAGCATACTTAGTAAAATAAAATGTTTGTGAAGAAGAATTCCGATACATCCTTTTCTTCTAAAAATGGTAAAAGGAAAAAAAAAACCTTAAAAATAGGTTAAACAACATTATGAAGCAATAAATTGCTTATTTGCTTATAGCAAAACAAAGGCAATCAAATAATTAATGCTGATCTGTTTTATAATGTGGTAAGAGCTCCAAAAACGCAAAAGGATGCCCCCAAAAACTACATTAAAAGGGGAATGAAAAGTGGTGACATGTGTTTTAGGGTTTTTTTTTTTCTTTTGCACTGCTACTCTTTGTATTTACACAATTTGCAATTGTCCTCTAAACTTTTAAGTTTGGCAATTTGGATCATAAACTTACAAATTTATAACAAAACAACCCTTTTCTGGGCATGGTAATTTTTTTTATTAAAATTGTGGTGTAATATTTACATGCATCATTGATTCACAACATGAAAGGTCATTCTAACCTTTTTTGGTTATGACTTCTTAAATCTAAAGGTGAGAGAAGAAGAAATACATATAGAGATAAAGAAAGGATTTACCTCATGCAACTAGATATTTTATTGTGAAATTTTATAGGGCGTTTTGCAACATAATTAAAACTAGGAAAATGTAGTTCTAGCTAACTTTTGTTATAATGTTTTGTCTCACAAAATCAAATTAAAAAGTTGATTGAAACTACAATTTATAACTCCAACTATATTTCTAAACGTCATGTCAATATTGTCCTTACTTGATAAGAACACGCCAACTTCCTACAAAAATAAACATGTGAAAATCATAAAACAAAGAATGAATTTTCTTATGTGTTTTATTATAACTTAAAACTAAAACTAAAGTTTGGTTTCCCTTTTTTTTTCTTTTCTTTCTTTATTCTTGCCTTTTTCCCCTTCTCTAGCAGGGTGCCTGTTGAGGGTGAGCTCAGCGCTACTGCCGAGGAGGTAAACTTCGGTGGTCGGTTAAATAGCCCGGTAGAGCTTCCAGGGAGCAAACTACTAACCCTGACGGCAACGTGCGCTTCGTTCAAGGTGCTTCTCAAGGGCCCCGAGGATGCATCCTGGCAGACTACCACCTCAGGCTATGCACTAGCTCGAGTCGGATTAATTTCACTCACAAGCATACTGCTATTTGCCACATAGGTCAACAAACGGCAAATAACTCACTGTTTGATGGGAGTAGATCCATCGACGAGGGACGTGACATTTGTCACCTACCGCCTCTCACACATTGATGTGACACCCGGGTTGTGGGCAAAACCCACCTAACACCCGGTCCAAGTGGTGGCCTATAAATAGGATGCATTTGTTGCATTCTAGAGAGAGACTCTTTCCCACCTAACAAGCTCTTGTCCTCTACCGAGCAACCCCTACCTTGAGCATCAGAAAGCCCTTGTCCATTGGCTTGACACCTTTTTCTCTCACCTTCGAAGCGTCCCTCCTCTTGTTACAGGTACGCTTGACCGGGCAGAGGTGAGCTAGGAAGAGCTAGACCATGTGTTGCCACGCGTGGTGTTGATCCAACACCGAACCATGGTAAGCATCAATATTTTAGCGCTAGAAGGAGGGCACCTACGCCTTTACTCAGACACCAGCCACCTTACCCCTGAGAACCGAGATGGTGACTCGAGGGAATGCCAAAGACGATGCTGCCCAACAAGAGGGGTTGGGAGATGCAAGATATCGGCAACCAAATATAGGTAAGCCTAGGGGTCGTCCCTAGGCCACAAGGTCCTAGTCCGAGGGACAAGGAAGCACAGCTAGGGCTAAACAAGCAGAAGACCTAGTCGCTCAGGATCCAATTTGAGAGCTTACGAATGTAGTTTAGATTCTAACTCAATAGCTCGCGTAGCAGGCTCAATGTCAAGCTGCACCGGCTCTCCCACCTCTAGCCCCGGCTGACCAAGTTGGAGGTCGGGTAGGACGGGATGCAGATGACCATGGAGAAGCTGATACCGAGCGCTTGAGAGGCTCCACATGTGGCGCCTTGGCCAATAACAGTTTGGTCCAAGAAGGCCATCTCAGCCCCCAAGCAGCACGGGTTCCATCACCACAAGACTCCCGAGCTTCGGTATTTGACTGGCTAGAACGCCAGGGAGCTGTGCTTCAAAATTGCTAACTTAGGGTCACCGTGGAGGGTGAAGTACCCTATAGGGTCGAACTTCCCAAAGACATGAACAGTCACCAGTTCTGGGCACTACAGCACCAAATCGATGAAAACAACCGCTTCAGCCTGGACGAGGTAGGAGCTCTAGAACCGCCGTTCTCCGACATCATAATGCGAGCCCCCATGCCGTCTAAATTCAAGGTTCCACAAATCAAGGCTTATGATAGGACCACAGACGTGGATGAGCATGTTGAAAATTTCAAGGACACATGCTCCTTTAGAATGCCAACGACACGACAATGTGCAAAGCCTTTTCGCTGACCCTGACTGGACCTACTCGGCAATGGTTCTGAAGACTTGAACCATCCTCTATCCTTTCTTTTCGGTAGCTTATCGATGATTTCTCGGTAGCCTTTTCAATGACGAAAACACGGAGAAAAGAGATTACATATCTGTATGTCGTCAAGCAAGGGGATGGCAACATCTGAGACTATATCAATCGGTTTACCCGGGCAACACTAGAGGTCAGACACGTCGAAGATGAGACCCCCAAGCATATCTTTGTAGGGGGGCTCCGAGATGAAAAACTGACCTGGTCATTGCCTTCAAACAGCCAAGCACGTTTTCATAGATGCTTGGCTACGCCCAGAGGTATGCTGATGTTGTGGAATACATGAAAAGCCACAAAGAGGAGGCTTGCCCCAGTAGGAGCAAGAAGGACAAGAAGCAGAAGAAGGCGTCAGAGCAAAACAATGCCTAGCAGAATAAGAGCAAAAGAAAGAAAAGAAACCCGAGAAGCCAAAGATGCCGACTGGTAAATTCCAAAGCTACATACCATTAGTGGCGACCATCGATGAGGTGTTCACCCAAGTAAAAGGCCGAAACCTACTGGTACCACCACCCAAGCTTACGGGCAGCAAGGTGAAGCAAGATCAAGTGAAGTACTATGAGTTCCACAAAGATGTGAGGCACAACACCCATGAATGCATCCAGCTGAAGGACCAGATTGAAAGGTTGGTCTGGAAAGGACATCTATGAGAATTCATCGAGCGAGTCATAACCCCGGGCTCCACCTCAGGAAGGAAATATCCGCTTAGCCGAGACGTATCAAACCGTTCACAAATAGATGCTGGGAACACCTTGAAACCCCCAAAGATCGTTCACACGATCTTCGACGGGCTTGACACCGAGGACATGTCAAGTGGGCGGCGGTCGTATGTCAGAGAAGCTCGGCTGATCGAGCGAGGCCAGTTTATAAACATGTCCGAGCATGTTAACAAAATATGCCGCCAACAAGAGGTTCCAATCACATTCACCGAGGAAGAAGCAGACAAGATGATCCATCCGCACAACGAAGCCCTTGTATGCGAATTGCAAATCGCCAACAGCATAGTGCGACGAGTGTTGATTGACAGCAGTAGCTCGACCGATATCCTTTTCAAGCAAGCTTTTGACAAGCTAAGGATCAGCAATGCCACCTTGGTTCTGGTCCAGACCCTGCTCTACAGCTTCACGGGAGAATGCATCCGAGCAATGGGAAAGGTCAGCTTGTTTGTAACTTTTGGAGAAAGAGCTGCTCGAATCACTCAGGTCGTCGACTTTTTAGTCGTCGACAAGCCCTCTCAGTACAACATCATCATCAGCCGCCTGACGCTGAACGCATTGAAGGCCGTGGTCTCCACGTATCATCTAGCCATGAAATTTCCAACAGAGGATAGAGTCAGAGTAATTCGCTCATCCTAGAAGGATTCTCGAGCTTGTTATGCCAATGCCGTAAGAGCTACGACAGCTCAACATCTAATTGTCTCGGCTATCTATGCGGTCGACTAGGAAAATCTGCCTGCCGACCTTGCACCTAACATGTTGTCCGATCTCGACCCCAGACTATCCGAGGAAGAGGTAAGAGCTATTGGCAAAAAATAGTATGCATCAAAATTTTAAAAGTTTTATATCAGAGTAATTTCTAAAACACAAGTTTGACATGCTATATGCATAAATTAACCAGATCTTACTAACCTTTGTGTGCCAAAGAACTCTCGCAAAATGTGAAGAAAAGTAACGTTCTAAAAGAGCCTCAACTAACTGGTCTTCTTTGCTATTCTCTATCCACGACTGGAGTGCATGTGGGCTCACACGTATAGCTCTTCCACTAGGTGACTCTCCTTCCAACCAATTGAGAGAACCCAAAGCAAGTGTTCGTGATTTGTGAACAAAAGCTCTCAAGGAGCTTTTAGATTCTCACTAACAGAGTATCACTCTTAATCTCTCAATTGATCTAAATAACTCATGAGGCTTCCTCCTTATTTATAGAGTTTGGGTCTAGGATCAGTCCTCATCAGATAAGGTCTCAAAAATTCAAATCAGAATCAAATTCGGATCAATATATGATGGAATCCGCGCGAAAATGCATGATTTTTTTTCCGTGCACAGGCAGGCCGATCTGTCTAATAGGCAGGCCGAACTTAAGGATCGGCATGCTGAACTATCGATAAAAAATCTCAACAAATCTTTTATTTTCCACCTGAGATTCTATAAGATAAAGTCTCAGTTTTAATTCAAATAACCTAATAGAGAAGTTATCTAATCAAAACAACTTTATCTAGATAATCTCTAAGAAAATAAATGATTTTTCAATAATTTTACAAGTATATTTTGATCTAATTTATCCAAAATCAAATCAATCGATAAATAAACAAGAATTATCCGATCCTTATAATTCAACAAGTTTATCTTGAATTAATTTTTATCACAAAATTAATTCAACCGATAAACAAACATGAATTATTTGATTCTTTCAAATTTCAACCAATCTAATAAGTCCGACATAAGTTACTAATTATTGAAAAAGCACGCCGTATCATTACAGGATGTAGTGAGCTAGCAAAGGGGACCAAATGGACCTATATAGTTTAAGCTCTCGATAATTATGAAACCCAATATCTCAGATATACATTTTATAATTATCAACTCCAACGCTACTCCACTAAAAGCTTGGAGCTGTACTCTCGAACTACATAGAATTACAAAGCCCAAATAGCTAAGTCTCCATGACATATCATAGTACATCGTATCCCCATATGATAATCCATAATCTGCTTAAGGACAAGTTCTGTCTTACCTTCCTGATTATTTTTATCTTATGTTCCATTATCTCACCATCAGAAAACTTACTATCCAAAGACAGTATACCATTTGGTTACACCTATGTATCCAAATGGTTGAGCGCTCCAATTTTCTAATTGTAGGATAATACATATAAGAGGATATCATTTCTCCTAAAGAGGAACTATGGACTCCATATCTATGAAAAATAGGTCTACGCTATCAAGAGTCATGCCTCCAACGTACCAGCATGCATACCACTATTAAGATGTGGGTGTCACCCTTTGGTACATCAAAAGACATAAGCCAAGACAATGGGCCCACTATTCATCTCAGGATTAAGATACAACCCAAATGATTGTCTAAAGTGAATCGATTTGTCGAGATAGAATTATTAATCAAAATCAATTCACTTTATGTCCCGATCCAACATATTGTTACCTATAACAACGTGCCAATGTTTCTATTCATGGAGTCCACCTCCGATGGTCAAGACAAACCATCTCCCAATTGGGATATAGACAACATAACAATCTTTACATGAATAAAGCGCCCAACTTTATTCCCTCGATTGTGGATCTTATGTTTTAGACCATCACCTTAAGAATCGTGTCTTCGGCATAATCTGTCTATCATATGCCCAATTTTTAAAGGTTTAGACCAACTGTCTCAGACTTTTGTTTGCTTAACATACATTCAACAATATGAACGTAAAGAGGACACAATTTGGTATATTAATAATGAATAAATTCTTTATTGATAAAAGTGTCTCCAAAAACTTATTACATTTTTACTTCTTAGGGCATTCATGTCTAATAAGAGCCACCCCAGTGGAAGACTTGGTGCCGTTCTCTTTAGACCCTGCAAGGCCTGAACGCACCGTCCAACTCGGATCCCAGCTGAGACCTGAGATCCGGGCAAACATGGAGGGGCTTCTTACCGAATATCGGGACGTGTTCGCGTGGTCCCATGAAGACATGCCTGGCATCAACTTGAGCGTGATCTGTCATTGGCTCAATGTCCAACCTGACCATAGGCCAGTGATACAGAAGAGGAGAGCTTTCAACCTAGAAAGGTACGCAGCTATGAACGAAGAAGTCCAAAGCTCCTCAAGGCAGGTTTCATTAGAGAGGTCAAATATCCATAGTGGTTGGCGAATGTCGTCCTCGTCAAAAAGGCAAACGGAAAATGGTGGGTCTGCATTGATTACACTGACCTGAACAAGGCTTGCACAAAAGATTGCTTTTCGCTTTCCTGGATAGACCAGCTCGTCGATGCCACTATCGGCCACAAGCTTCTAAGCTTTATGGACGCCTATTCCGAGTACAATCAAATAAGGATGGCCGAGGAGGATCAGGCTAAGACAGCTTTTGTTACCAACCAAGGGTTATTCTGCTATGTGGTAATGCCCTTTGAATTAAAGAATGCCGGGGCTACCTATCAACGCTTTGTCAACAAGATGTTTGCTTGACTAATCAGCAAAACAATGGAGGTCTATGTCGACGACATGTTGGTAAAGTCTGTCCGAGCAGAGGACCACATGGCCGATCTCCAAGCAAGCTTCGACATTTTTTGGGAATATAGGATGAAACTCAACCCAACGAAGTGTGCGTTCGGGGTAAGCTCGAGCAATTTATCATATTTTTTGTCCACTAATGAGGTATTGAGGTCAACCTAGCCAAGGCCCAGGTGGTTATCGACATGCATTCTCCTCAGACTGTAAAAGACGTGCAAAAGCTCACCGACATGATAGCAGCTCTCTCGAGATTTGTCTCCTGGGCTACCGACAAGTGTCATCCATTTTTTAAGGCACTTAAGGGGAGGTTCAAGTGGAACAGGGAGTGTGAAGAAGCTTTCTAAAACCTAAAGAAGTATTTAGCCACGTCCCTGCTCCTATCCAAACCTTTGCCCTGCGAGGTTTTAACCGCCTATCTAGCCGTGTCCGAGAAGGCCATGAGCTCGATCCTAGTCCGAGATGAAGAAGGAGCCCAAAAGCCTATCTATTATACTAGCCACGCGTTCTAGGGTGCCGAGAAACGGTATCCACCTGTCGAGAAGTTAGCCTTCGCCTTAATCACTTCAGCTCACAAGTTGCGACCATACTTTCAAGGCCACACAATAAAGGTCCTAACCAAGTTTCCTCTCCGACAAGTTCTTTAGAGCCTAGAGATATCGGGTCAGATGGGCAAGTGGTCGGTAGAACTCGGTCAGTACGACATGCATTTTGTGCTGAGGACGGCCATCAAAGCCCAAGCTCTTGCAGACTTCATTGCTGAATTCACGGATGCCAAACAAGCCACCCTGTTGGCCGAGAAGGCACCTGTAGAAGTGCTAGACGCCCCCAGCTGCAGTGAAGATTACACCACCTCGGTGCCAGAATGGAGACTTTATGTCGACGGATCTTCCTGTGTAGAAGGATCGGGTGCCGGGCTGATATTAAGAAGCCCGAACGGATACAAAGTGATATACGCGCTCTGATTCGACTTAAAGTCCTCGAACAATGAGGTAGAGTACGAAGAGCTTCTGGCCAGACTTCATATCGCAAGAGATCTTGGGCTCGACCATATAATCGTCCACAACGACTCTATGCTTGTCGTTCAGCAAGTCACCAGAGGATTCCAAGCCCGAGCAGACTCAATGGTTGCATATTTACAAGAAGTGAAACAACTGCTCGGGCAATTTAAATCTTACTCTTTCAAGCAGATCCCCCGGTCGGAGAACTCATAGGCCGATGCCCTTGCTTGATTAGCTTCGGGCCTCAGCGATAGCGACCTTACCTCGGTCCCCATCAAGACTAGCCGAGCCAAGCATCCACAAGGAAGTCGCAAATGTAGCCGAGGATCATGAGACCACATGGATCAACCCGATCATCCGATACCTAACTGCAGCCGAATTGCCCAACAACCTAGAAGAGGCACGTCGGATACGCAGAAGCTCGGCTCGGTATTCATTGATCAGCGGAAGGTTATATCTATGATACTATACCACGCCGTATTTAAAGTGCGTGGACCCCAAAGAAGCCGAATTCCTAATGAAGGAGATCCATGAAGGTCTATGTGGCAACCATTCTGAGGGATGATCGTTGGCCCAAAAGTGTCTTCAACAAGGCTACTATTGGCCGACCATGGAGCAAGATTGCAAGAATTTTGTGCAAAAATGCCTCAAATGTCAGCAATTCGTCAAAATGCCTGGCTATCATGCCGAGCCTCTCACTCCAGTGACCTCGGCGTGGCCATTTGCGAAGTGGGCTATCAATTTGATCGGATCCCTTCCCTCGGCCTTATCACAATTCAAATACTACATCGTGGCTATTGACTATCTCACGAAATGGGTCGAGATTGAACCATGTGCCAACATGACTGAAGCCAAATGCACCAACTTCATATGGAAGAACATCATTTGCCAGTTCGAAATCCCACACACGATCATGACCGATAATGCCAAACAGTTTGAATCCTCTGGTCTCCTCCACCTATGTGAACAGCTCGGCATCAAGAAAGTTTTCTCCTCACTGAGCTACCACAGAGCAACGGCCAAGTGGAGGCAGTAAACAAAACAATCAAGGACAACATGAAGAAAAAACTCGAGAGCCTTAAGGGCGCATGGATCGATGAGCTCCCACAAGTGCTCTAGGCTTATCGTACAACTGCCTAAACGGCTATTGGGAAAACCCTATTCTCCCTTGTGTACGGGGCAGAGGCTGTCATCCCGGCCGAGGTGAGGCTACCTAGCTTCAGAATTGAACATTACGAGGAGGTTTAGAATGCTGAAATAATGATGTCCCAGCTTGACCTACTCAAAGGGAAAAGAAATTGGGCAGCGATCCGTAATGCAGCCTAGAATCAAGTAGTAGCTCGGTATTACAACAAGTGGGTTCAACCGAGAAGCTTTAAAATTGAGGATTTGGTACTAAGAAGGTCATGGTTTAGCAGCCCGGCCTGGGGTCCTTTGGTCTAAAGTGGGATGGGCCATATAAGGTTATCGACATTGTTCGGCTGGGCATGTACAAATTAACTGAGATAGAGGGAAATCAGCTCGATCATCCTTGGAACACCGAGCTCTTAAAAAGATTCTTTTGTTAACATCAAAGCCATAAAATTTTTTTGACCTCTGGCCAAGATTGTTTTGTAACTAGGCCTAACGAATAGGGCTAGAATGTAAACAATACACGTCAATGAAATGTAAATTTCCTACACCATTCCATTGAGCAATGTGTTTGAGGGAAATAAACAAGACACGAAAAGGGATACCATAACTCCAGCCTAGAGGACCAGACGACAACTCCTGACGAAGGAGAGTCATCCTAATTAACTGGACTAAGGGGCTGATCGACACCTCACCAATTCTAAGTCTATTGACGTACATACCACCTAGTGAGTCGCTCGGTACACCCACGTGCCCAATGAGTTCTAGACTTGCAAAGTTTCCTCAAACTTAAATAAGTCTAGGGGGCGATAGGGTAAGGGTATTCACGCGCCGTTGTGCTCTGCCTGACCGAGAAAATGGGGACACCATCCTGCTTGGATTAACTAAGTAAACAGGGATACCATCCCTATCCCTACTCAGACAAACTCAATAGTTACCGAGATAATATACTCAACCTTAATTTTAATCAAAAAAATGGAAGCTCAGCAAACTATTGTCTAGGAATGCCCTTCAAAAGAGCATCCAACTTGGCCCAAATTCCTAATTTGATTCCAAGACCAAGATCTACTTTAACTTGTTTAAACGAAGGCCAAACTCCGTTTTCGAGAAGCCTCTCACCCTGAAATATGAACGCATTTTCCCGAGAACAATCGCACTTGGAAAATATTGAAAACGCGAAACACAAAATCCAAGAAGCGAAGAACATGGAAAATAAATTTTATTCAGTGTGGGGGAGGTACAATTAACTAGGCACCTCTCAAGCCTGGACAAAACACAACAAAAAATGGCCTCCACCACCGGTAGTGCTTTGCTCGTCTCCATTGCCGTCGCCATCCACATCCACTACGACAACCTCCTCACCCTACTGTTGCTAAACAATGGCTTGCTTCGGCTCGATTATAAGCAACCAGTCGAAGACCTCAACTTCAGGGTGCTCCCGGATTAGATGATCCCGGAGGTCTATCATGCCAAAGTAGTAGTAGTCGATGTACTCTAGGGACGCCTTGAATTCCTCCACGGCTTGTGTGAGGCGACCGGGGAGCTCATCCAAAAATCGCTGGTGCTTGGCCTGTAGAGCTACCAGCTGCCCTATGAGCCGAGCAGCCTCGTCCTTTACTTCCCTGGCCTTCCTAAAAGCCTCCTAGGCCTCCGACTTGGCCTTACCGGCGTCCTCCTTGGCCTTCTAAGCTTTTTCCTCGGCTTGGGAAATAGAACTCTTGATCTAGTCTATCTCAATGTTCTTGGCATGAAGCTTTTTTTCAACCTCCAATTTGCTGAGGAAGGTCTTCTTATGCCTCTCTTTCTCCTTGTTGAAGTCCTTCATCCCGGTTGAGTAGGCCACGTGCAAGATGGCACTCGTCTGAGGATAAACAATGCTTCAATGCTCGGTGGAAAGAAAAATAGTCAAGAGGCTTAAGTTCGATAAGCACTTACCATGGCGGCAAAATGGAAGGCTGCATCAAAAAGGCCCTGGAAATCCTCCATCCTGAGGTTCACCAAAAAATCTTCCTGGGGCACTACATCCCCGAGATGCTCTAGGATGGTTTCGCGGTAGTTCGAGCGTCTCCTCTGAGGATCCTCAAAAGACACCATGGTAATGTCGTCAGCCGGTGTCTCCTTAAATGAAGCCCTAATCATCGGAGGCTGGGGTAGTGGTTCTTGGATTGTGATGGGTACTTGCTCAGGTCGGGGAGGATGCTCTGTCCTTGGAGTCTGCTTATGTTTCCTACCAACCTCTACGGCTTTGCCCTTTTGTTTCTTGAGGCTCTCCATAAAAGCCCATCTCTCAGCAGCACTGCTCAGCCGTGAACATATCTCTGCAAGCCAAAAATTCCCAAGTCAAAATGAAGTCAGCACTAAAAAAAAAAACTCAGGGCTAACCTCCGATCCAGAGTTGGCAAGATGGGTTAATGAGCCGAATCATGTCCTCAAGGTCCTTGTCTGCCACAAATGGCCTTGCATCAAAGGAGCCACTCGATGAGTCCTCGGAGCTGGATGATAATGGCTCCCTTGTCGACCACCCAGATTGGGAAGTGCTTGGCCCTGAGACATTTTACGGCACCAAGCCTGGCAACTATTACCTGCCCGGTCGACCTGGCAGGGCGGACTGATGGGGGATTTATTCTGTTGGGTTCCCCAAACCAGCCATAAACGGAAAGAGTTTCCTTCCAGAGTAGAAAGGACTGCTGCTTGGTCGCCTACGGCTTCTCAAATAGGTCTTCGACTGCCCTAATCACATGACTCAGTGCCCAAGGCCTCTCAGACCACACATGCCCTTGTTCGAACGACCTCGGCACATGCTGGTCATCAGGGATGGCCTCACCAGCTCAGGCTAAGTAATTGCCCCCGATATAGAACCACTTGTACTTCTAGAGTTTATCCAAGTCGGGGTTCTCCAAAATAAAATCTTTCCTAAAGCTGGTGACGTAATACCACCCAGACTACCGAGGAAGTTTCTTCATCTTGTATACTTGTTTAAATGCTTCCAGCAGCATCTCGGTTGCTCGGTGGTACCTCCATAATACATATATCTCGATCAGCGACCTGTAACTATTCGGGTTTAACTGAGCCAGGCACACGTTGAAATCATTGAGTGCCTGGCGGAGGAATGGGTTGAATAGGAGGTGCAGCCTAGCCCTGAAAAACTCGACGTAGAGCGTAATGCATTCCTCGAGCGGCTCTAGTGGCAAATCGTTCTCCTCAGGCATAGCAAGGATCATGTCGTCTGGGATGCTGAACTCAGCATGCAAATCCTCCAGCCGAGACTTTGTTATAGCACTGGCATAGGCCGCTGTAGAGGTCTGCCTAGGCCAGGTCACCCTGTACACAGTCACCCCCTAAACCTGGGTAACTCAAACCCGTTCGTCCTCTTTTATCTCCAGCGGCTCTGCCTTCTCCACCTCCTCGGCCGCTCTCTCTTCGTCGAAAATGTCCACAATGATTACACCTTTAACTTCGGCTAGTTCCCCAAAATTCTGGCTAGATGTGCTTGGGACATCATCGGTTGCCTGAAGCTTGGCTCTCTCCCGAACAGTAACTCAAGAGGAGCCTACAGTCGTTGCCCCAATGTAAGGGTCTTCGCCCCAGCGTGGCCTAATCAGTCTCTCTCTATCCAACAAATTGAGAAACTCCTACTCGAGGACCGTCTGGGAGTCAGCCCTCAAAATTTGTTCTAGTCGGTCGACCCCATCCTACTCTGGGGATGTATTCTCGATGTCGGCTTGAATGCTAGATGAACCACCCTCTGGGCTACTTTTCAACCAAGAAATGTCTATATTATGGGAATCTGTGACGTCACTCATTTTCATACACCTTGGGAAATTACCTGATCGAACTGTGGTAGCTTGGAAATGCAAGGTCTTCGAGTTAATAACTATTGCTCGGCAGCTAAGAACTCTTCGGGCGTGAAATCTGACTTCAGTCATGTAAAATTGACAAAAAGGAAGGCCCTATTTATAGTTGTTTCAAGTGGGTCATCTGAGTGCAAAAAATGAAGAGGCGTGATGATTATGCCTGACAGGCGGTGCAGTCAACCGTAGAGCGACATGTGTCCCCTAGTCAATTCGCGTGACCTTTCGTCTCACCCCTATTCGGAGTGTCATTTGGTCTTCTTTCTTTCAACCTACCTCGCCCACTCGGCGTAGTCCACCCAGCCGAACACCGACCAGGTGAACTAGGGGGCTAATGTTGAGGGTGAGCTCGGTGCCACCGCTGAGGCAAACTTCGGTGGTCTACTAAATAGCCCGATAGAGCTTCCAAGGAGCAAACTACTAACCCTGACAACAACATGCTCTTTGTCCGAGGTACTTCTCAGCGCCCCCGAGGTCGCATCTTGGCAGACTACCACCTCGGGCTATATACTAGTTCGGGTCGGATTAATTTCACTCACAAGTAGACTACTACTCGCCACCACAGGCCAACAAACGGCAAATAACTCACCATCCGATAGGGGTCGATCCATCGACGGGGGACGTGACACTTGTCACCTACCACCTGACACATATTGATGTGACACTCGAGTTGTGGGCAAAACCCACCTAACGCCTAGTCCAAGTGGTGGCCTATAAATAGGATGCATTTATTGCATTCTAGAGAGAGACTCTTTCCCAACTAACAAGCTCCCGTCCTCTACCGAGCAACCCCTGCCTTGAGCATCGGAGAGCCCTTGTCCATTGACTCGACACCTTTTTCTCTCACCTCCAAAGCATCCCTCCTCTTGTTGCAGGTACGCCTGACTGGGTAGAGGCAAGCCGGGAAGAGCTAGACCTTGCGCTGTCACACGTGGTGTTGATCCGACGCCGGACCACGGTAAGCATCAACAGTAACATTTCCACCAACTTTATTATAGAGGAACCTCTAGTAAAAAAGAACAAAAAGAAAAAAAAATAAACAATGAAAGAGAAAGTAAAAAATAAAATATAAAAAATAAGTAAAAAATGAAAAAATGAGGGGGAGAGAGAGATCAGAGAATGCTCCAAAAAGAGTTTGTCTTTTTTATATATTTAACAATAGAAAAAATGTGTCATGATTGATCATTATACAATCTTATTTCTTCATTCTAAAATGTGTGTCATTGAAACACCTTTTCCTTTTAATTTTTTCCTATTACAAAACTTTTTTTCCAAATACGTCCTCACTTTGATATTCTTCTACATCTTCTAAAATATTGTTTTATCTGATATTCCCTCCAAGTTTTTTAGTTTCTTTTTAAATCAAATTTTCTTGCTTTCCTTGTCGTTGTTGTTGTTGTTGTTGTTGTTGTTGTTGTTTTGTAGCTCTTCTTGCTTCATTTCTTTTATTTTAACAGAATTATTCATTTTCTAGTGTGTCTCTATTGCGTAATATTTTTCTTTTCCCTAAATATGACCTTACTGAAATAATTTTTTACTGTTGGAATAAAATAAGAAACGCAGCAGAAGAAACTGATCATTGACAAACAAATTTTCTAAAAAATTTGTTTATCGGGAATAGCTATATAATTTTAATTAATAATAGAAAGTTTTAGGAATTTTACTAACCTTTTTAAAGACTATCAGGGTATCCTAGCTTTTCTCTTTGACACAACGATCTTTCAATATAGGCCTCCAACACCCATGGAAAGACGAGTGGACGTCAAACTACATGAATGAATTTTCCTCACACTTTTTTTAATCTGCTATGTACTTAACACATGAGATAGCAGACTTTTTTTTTAGAGAAGAACTCTCAGTTTTTCTCTCTATGAAAGTTATGTGAAAAAGATTGATCTGTTGAGATAACTGTTATCTCTAACTTTTTATATCTAAGCAATTAGTTATTTTTTTAATTAATTTTAAATTTGAAATAATCACCATATCATATATATGGGAAAGAGATATATAATATACATGATCTTATCTCTTTCCTTTTCCTTTTTTTTTATTAACTGAATCACGTTTGTGATTCATTTATATACATGTATATATATATATTAAAATTATGTTTACGTAAATGTAAGTTTACGTTTGTTTTTTTTTTAGTTTAAAAAATGTAAACAACTTTAGTTTATAATATATATATATATATATATAATTAAATTTAAAAAATCATATTTATTTAAAATTAGATTTTTAAATTAATCAATTAACTATTTAATTTTGTGTCCAAATAAGAAAAGACAAAAGGTGGTCCCACCACACATGTGTCACACACAAAATTAAAATTATATTCAAATAATCTTATTATTCAAATATTATTAATTAATTAATTTAAAAAATATATATTTAACTAATCTCATTAGTTAAATGTAATCAATTAATAATTTAACTAATGCTCAGTTAATTGTAACAATATTTATCACATTACATTATGTGGCACAGAGAATATTTTTCTTGTCACATTAATAACTCAACTGTGAAATAATTAATTCAAAATTCAATAATTCTAAATTAAATATCTATAATTTATTATATGCATAAATCCAATATAGTGTTACAGAGGTAGCATTGGGGACCTATGGACCTATAACCTAAGCTCCAATAAATTTAACAATTAATCAAACTCTTTAATTGATGTGCCACATTTATTAGTTTTAGTGTTACTTCACTAAAAACCTGAAACAAAACTCTTGAGATTATAGTGGAATTACTCAAAGAAAATTAGCGAGTAGTCCATTGATATAATCATTACATATAAGTCAGTCCTCCATAAATAGTTCATAATAAGAGCTAGGTTCAATTTTTGTTTACCTTTCTTATTATATCTTTATCCTTGAGTTCCAATAATTCTCTGATGAACAGTTAATTTATAATCTTATTATGAACGAGCGCTCTACTATTCAAACCTTGAATTATCACTTAAGAGAACTATTTTTCTAACTTCCATAAGGAAGGAATAGATTTCATATTTGTATAATATTATTCCCAGTCATTTATTACATTATGTTTCCAAGATGCTAAGTTACGATCTGTGCTTAGACAAATCTTACAAAGCAAGTCAAAAAATATAATGTTATAAACAGGAGTCTAATAAATACTCAGGATTAAGACTGTCAAATATATGATCATCATAGTAATAAATTTGAATACTCTATTTACAACAGATGATTATTGCAGATCTATAATTTATCTGGTCTAGTCTTTTATAAGCTCATTATATAAAGTAGCTCCAATCCAATGTCTCTATATTAATAGTCCGGATAATGACTATTTCATTCTAAATGAGATTGGACTGTACTTGTAATATTTAATTAAAGATCCTAAACTTTAATTAATTATAACGGACTATTTAGATTATTATCTATAAATTTTATCCCTAAGCATAGTCACATAAATAATCTTGAAATTTTCTTGATGTTTATAAATGTATTGATAACACATACAAGCAACCAAAATAATAATAAATGTCACTTTATTTGTTTATTAACATTATGTACAATGTCACAGCTTTTAAGGCACCAAACACAACAATCTCCCACTTGCCGTAAAGCAGGTGAGACATGTTTCTAAGACCTAGGCCTTCCAAGTGTTCCTCGAAGCTCTTTGTAGGTAATGTCTTGGTGAAAGGGTCGACAAGGTTGTCATCTGATGCTATCTTCACAACTTCCACATCGCCTCAATGTACTATTTCTCTGATCAAATGATATTTTCTCTCTATATGCTTTTCTCTTTTGTAGCTTCTAGGTTCTCTTGAATTTGTCACAATACCACTGTTGTCACAATACAGTGTGAGTAGTCAATCCATGTCTGGAATGACTTCCAAATCATTTAAGAACTTACAGAGCCAAGCAGCTTCTTTAGCTGCTTCACAAGCAACCACATGTTTAGCTTCCATAGTCGAATCAACAATACATGATTGTTTAGTGCTTCTCCAAACTATGGTTGCACCACCAAAAGTAAACACTGATCCAGACGTAGATTTACGTGTGTCTTTGTCTGATTGAAAATCAAAATCAGTGTATCCAATGGGAATCAAATTCTCACCAGAATATACCAGCATATAGCTTCTTATTCTCTTGAGATACTTGAAAATATGTTTAACCACTACCTAATGATCTAATCCTAGGTTGGATTGATACTAACTGACTATACCCACCGCATAGTAAATGTCAGGTCCTATACACGACATGGCATACATTAGATTTCCCACTGTAGATGCATAAGGTATCCCTTTCATGTATTCTTCCTCTTGAGGTGTCTTAGGACACTACTCTTTTGAAAGATAAACTCCATGACGTGTAGGTAAATTACCTTTCTTGGATTTTGCATTGAAAATCTGATAAACACCTTATCGATATACAATGCCTAAGATAGCGCCAATAGTTTGTTCTTGCGATCTCTTATGAGTTGGATTCCAAGAACATAACTTGCTTCCACCAAATCTTTCATTTGGAATTAGTTGGCGAACCATTTCTTTACATTAGATAATATCCCTACATCATTCCCAATGAGTAGGATATCATCTACATAAAGAACTAAAAAGTCTACCTTTTTATCTTTGATGTACTTGTATACACAAGGTTCTAAGATCTTGAAGCTTGCTTGAGTCCATAGATGGACCTTTGCAACTTGCAAACCTTTTGCTCTTGACCTTTGACTATAAACCCTTCTGGTTGCACCATATAGATGCTTTCCTCAAGATAGCCATTCAAAAAGGCAGTCTTTACATCTATTTGCTATATCTCATAATCAAGATATGCAGCAATGGATAAAAGAATCCGAATGGACTTAAGCATAACTACAGGCGAGAAAGTTTCTTCATAGTCAACTCCCTCCTTTTGGAGATAACCCTTTGCCACAAGCCTAGCTCTGAAAGTCTCAACTTTCCCATCCACTCCTCTTTTCTTCTTGTAAATCCATTTGCACCCTATTAGTTTTATCCCTTCAGGTAGATCTACAAGATCCCAGACTGAATTGGAGTACATGGATTCCATTTCAAGGTTCATAGCCTCTAGCCATTTCTCATTCTCAAAATCTTCCATTACATCATGATATGTTAATGGATCATCCTCACCATTATCAAAGATAGCAACATGTGCTTCTCCAATTTCCCTATAGTGAGCAGGTGCTCTCACAACCCTCCCGCTACGTCGAGGTGATATGACATTCTAATCTAGAGATGTGGTCTTCTCATTTTGTCCTTCGACAATGGTTGCCGGCTGCAGTCTGATCTGATTAGAAAGTAACTCTTCGAGGACAACTTTGCTACGAGGTTTATAGTTTGTCATAGAGAAAAGTGGCATTTGTCGATACAAATACCTTCTTTTCTTGTAGACTATAAAACAAACCTCCCCTCATTCCCTTTGAGTATCCCATAAAGAAGCATACTTTAAAAAGTGGTTCCAGCTTCCTAGTCTTTTCTTTCAACACATGTACTAGACACCCCTATATACAAATATGTCATATACTAGGTTTGCGACCATTCGATAACTCTAAAGGTGTTTTTGGAATAGACTTAGATGAAACTATATTTAGAAGATATACTGCAGTTTGTAGTGCATATCCCCAAAATGAAGTGGAAAAGGATGAGTAACTGAGCATGGATCTCAGCATATCAAGCAACATCCGATTTCTTCTCTTTGCAACACTATTTTGTTGTGGTGTTCCAGGTGCGGTAAGTTGTGATAGAATACCATGTTCTAACATATAGTCCTTGAATTCAGCATCAAGGTATTCCCCTCCTCGATCAGATTGAAGAGTTTTTACCGTCTTTCCTAATTATTTTTTAGCTTCCACATGTAATTCTTTGAACTTTCCAAAAGTTTTATATTTCCTTTGCATTAGGTACATGTATCCATATCTCGAATAATCATCAATAAATGTGACAAAATATTCATAACCACCATGTGCTTATACATTCAATGGACCACGACATCCGAATGTATTAACTCAAGTGATTCCTTGGCCCTTTCGCCTTTTGCAGAGAAAGGCCTCTTAGTCATTTTATCTTCCAGACAAGATTCACAAACTAGTAGAGAACTAACTTTTAGTTCTTTTAAAGGACCATCCTTTACTAGTCTATTAATTCTGTCAAGGTTAACATGACCTAATCTAAGGTGCCATAGGTATGTTTCATTATCAGAAGAAACCTTTTGCTTGTTAGGTTTTGGTCGTTCAACTTTGAAAATTTTGGTATTGAGCAGTGATTTTTCGTTGGGCCTCAAGGTATAAAGCCCTTTTTCTAGATGCACAAAACAAATATCTAAACCATTTCTAGAAATATTAACATAATTATTATTAAAAGAAACATTAAATATTTATTCAAACAACCTAGAAACAGAAATCAAATTCTGCTCTTGCTGAAACAACCTCTCCTGTTTCCACTCTCATTGTTTGTTCCCTATCGGCAAGCTCCTTTAAAGAACTAAGCATCTGCAACGAAGAACAAACATGGTCAGTTGCCCGTGAATCAATTATCCAAGGTGAAGTATCATCTTTAACTAAACAAGCTTCTAAAATGAGTAAATCTAATTTACCATTATTCTTCTTTTCTTTAAGCTCCTAAAGATACTTCTTGTAGTTTCTCTTCCAATGCCCAGCTATGCCGCAGTGGAAACATTTTCCCTTGGACTTCTTTTGCTTTGAGCTCTTTTTGTTGTTGTTGCTTTTGTTCTTCTTAGGTTGCCCTCCATTCTTAGACTTACCACTTCCTTCAGTTCTCTTTCTCTTCTTATTTTTTCGAGTAGAAGAGGAGGATTGAGCTTTTGCAATATTTGCCTCAGCTTCTTTAGTCTTTTCTTTCGAAATAGACTCGAAGGTTTGTATATCATTAAGCAACTTAGTCATATTATATTTCAACTTGTTCATAAAATAGTTGCTTTTGAACTGAAGGAACGTAGGGAAGAGTTCCAAAATCATCCCACCTGTGTGGCTTCATCTATCACCGCCTTGTTCACGTCGGCCTTATGGAGATAGTTAACCATGTTGAGAACATGTTCTCTAACTGAGATCCCTGCTTGCATTTTGGCAGTCATTATCGCCTTAACGGCTTCATGGCATATCTTTTCAGAAGGTTTGGCAAACATGTCTTATAGAGACTGCATTATCTCATAAGCGGTCTCATGCTTTCGTGCTTCATCCTAAGCACATCAGACATGCAAGCCAAAAGGAAGCAGCGGGCCTTGTTGTTTGTCTCGATCCAACAATCATATGCTTCTCGTACATTACGAGGGGTATTGACAGCAGGCGATGGAGGACATTCTTCCGTAAGGACAAACTTGTAATTTTTACATATTAGTACTATATTCATGTTACTCTTCCACTTGACAAAATTATCTCTGGTTGATTTTTCATTTGAGAGAATAGCGATGATTAGATTAAAAATTGTTGCTGTAATAAATAAATAAAATGACATAAATTAAATGGTTGCATAAACATCATAAATATATGTTTTGGAATAGTAAATGTGATGCATGATGCATATGGAAAAACACAAAAATATTTTACTAAGTCTAGATTGTTCAATTTTAATAAATAAAGTGTTGCCGTAGTGTAGGTCAAATTATTTATGAATTGAATTAAGACATTCTCAATTAATAAATATAGTCAAAATATCTCATATTTTCTATATTTATTAATAACCGTTTATTTTGGTCAAGATGTAATTAACAATTTAATTATATCTTTATGAGTATAACCCACTATTTCAAATTTTAACAACTTAACTCAAAATTGCTGCCGTAGGATAGGTCAATTTTAAAATACATTATAAAATCCTATCTTTTGGAAGCCAAAATTGTTATTGATTTAAATGGAGACCCTCCATAGGGAGGATGAAATCAAAATGCCATGAGGCGCCACTTAAATCTTACGGTGTTGTACTAATAGTGGAGACTACAGGTTATACTGTCATATTACCTTCTCCTACTCATTATTATAAAAGATGTGTTTTATCTTATAACTCTAGTAAATAAAAACAATTTTTAATTACTAGTTTATATTATGTGTTAATTGAATCTCATTCTATTTATATTTAAATAAATTACCAGATTTTCTAAAAATCTAAATTTATTATGAATTGTCTAAGTTATCAAATATTAAACAATTTAAAATTAGATAACTTAGAATTAATGTGAATTTTACTAAGTCTTAACTATTAAAACTAAATTCACATTATTTGGTTGATTAATAAATTAGGATTCTATAAAACCAACCTAATTAATTTAATCTCATTAAATTAATTCTAACACATATTAAATTATTTTATAAACACCTTTATAAAAAAATAATATGCAAGTGTCTGCATGTCATGTTACAATAACTATAAGTGGGCACTTTCTTAGATGACATGTTATAATGCATGAACATGTTATCACAATCATCACATGAAAATAAAGCATGAAAATAAACAATAGATTTTTGACTGGGTTCTTTTGGATAATTAAAATTACAACCCATAAAAAAATAAGAGAAAAAATTACAAGGGTCTTCTTGTAATTTATACATAATTCCCTGCTCCAATTTTGTAATCTTCATCGGGTGGTTTATCGTGCAACAATCTATTGGATTACCTTTGAAATTTGATAGGCGCAGGTTCTCAACTGTGCTGAATAACCCAATGGACTTCTTTTTCTTCATCACTCCACATGTTTTGGATAAGAAAAGTAAAAAACATGTCGCCCTCTGAGTTGCACGTTACAGTGCATTAATTACTTATATGTCATCACCTTTTTTTTAAAAAAAAAACTAAACTTAAAGTAGGCCACGTGCAGGTGTATTGATGGAGCCTTTTTTTTGTGTTAATGGTAGTTTCACATGTCAGGTGCATTAATTATACAGTTCAACTTTTGAACCTCTTTTTTTTTTTTTTGGACAATTTGTGGCTGTGAACACTCAGGTAACAAGAGGAAAAAAAAATAAATTTCAAAAAGCTTATGCCCTTTTATGGGCTTGTACAGATTTGATCTAATCAAATTAAAAATAAAATTATCAATCCTAAAGGACCATATAATTAACGACAAAAGATCTATTCATAAATAACCATTTATCACATGAACTAAAAATTGCAAAGATGTAAAGTGCCCACAAACATGCATCAAAATATGAAATTATCAAAATAAAATCATGTTTAATTAAAATTATATATGCTATAACCTAGCTCTGATACCATTTGTTGGAATAAAATAAGAAATGCAGCGGAAGAAATGGATCATTGACAAACAAAAATTTTCTAAAAAATTTGTTAATCGAAAATAGCTATATAATTTTAATTAATAATGAAAACTTTTAGGAATTTTACTAATTTTTTTGAAGACTATCAGGGTATCCTAACTTTCCTCTTTGACACCACGATCTTCCAATCCAAGCCTCCATACCAATGTAAAGATGAGTGAGCGTCAAACTGCAAGAATGAATTTTTCTCACACTTTTCTGAATCTGTTATGTACTCAACACATGAGATAGCCGACTTTTTTTTAGAGAAGAATTCTCAGTTTTTCTCTTTGTAAAAGTTACGTGAAAAAGATTAATATATTGAGTAACTGTTATCTCTAGCTTTTTATATCTGAACAATTAGTTTTTTTAATTAATTTTAAATTTGAAATAACCACCATATCAGATATATGGGGAAGAGACATATATTCTAGATGATCTTATTTCTTTCCTTTTCCTTTTTTTTTATTAATTGAATCGTGTTTGTGATTCTTTTATATACATATATATATATATATATATTAAAATTATGTTTACTTTTGTTTCTTTTTTAGTTTGAAAAAGGTAAACAACTTTAGTTTATAATATATATATATATATATATCTAAATTCAAAAAAAAATAATATTTATTTAAAATTAGATTTTTAAATTAATCAATTAATTATTTAATTTTGTGTCAAAATAGAAAAAGACAAAAGGTAGTCCCACCACAAATGTATCACACACAAAATTAAAATTATATTCAAATAATCTTATTATTCAAATATTATTAATTAATTAATTCAAAAAAATATATTTAACTAATCTCATTAGTTAAATATAATCAATTAATAAATTAACTAATGCTCAGTTAAATGTTACAACATTTATCATATTACATTATGTATCATAGAGAATATTTTTATGTGTCACATTAGTAACTCAAGTGTGAAATACTTAATTCAGAATTCAATAATTTCAAATTAAATATCTATAATTCATTCTATGCATAAATCCAATATAGTGTTACAAAGGTGGCATTGGAGACCTGTAGACCTATAACCCAAGCTCCAATAAATTTGACAATTAATCAAACTCTTTAATTAATGTGCCAAATTTATTAGTTTCAGTATTACTCCACTAAAAACCTGAAACTGAACTCTTGAGATTATTGTAGAATTACTCAAAGAAAATTAGCGAGTAGTCCATTGATATAATCATTGCATATAAGTCAGTCATCCATAAATAATTCATAATAAGAGCTATGTTCAATTTCCATTTACCTCTCTTATTATATCTTTATCCTTAAGTTTCAATTCTCTAATGAACAGTTAATTCATAATCTTATTATAAACGAGCGCTCTACTATTTAAACCTTGAATTATCACTTAAGAGAACTATTTTTCTAACTTCCATAAGGAAGGAATGGATTCCATATCGGTATAATATTATTCCTAGCCATTTATTACATTATGTTTCCAAGATGCTAAGTTACGGTCTATGCTTAGACAAATCTTACAAAGCAAGTCAAAAAACATAATGTCATAAACAAGGGTCTAATAAATACTCAGGATTAAGACTGTCAAATATATGATCATCATTGTGATAAATTTGAATACTATATTTATAACTAATGATTTTTAGAGATCTATAATTTATCTGGTCCAGTCCTATATAATCTCATTATATATAGTACCTCCAATCCAAGTCTCTACATTAATAGCCCGGATAATGACTATTTCATTCTAAATGAGATTGGACTGTACTTGTAATATTTAATTAATGATTCCAAACTTTAATTAATTATTACGGACTATTTAGATTATTATCTATAAATTTTATCCCCTAAACATATAACACTTATATGCTAAATTTATAGTCACATAAAAAATCATGGAATTTTCTCGATGTTTATAAATGTATTCATAACACATATAAGCAACCAAAATATAATAAATGTCACTTTATTTAACAATATGTACAATGTCATAGGCTTTAAAGCACCAAACCCAACATTTACACCCCTTTAAAATATAACTTTTATCGAAAGATAATTTTTCCCTTCTCATATGTATCCTAATTAATTTTCTTAAGAATTTGTCTCGATCAAATTTTTTTTGTGTCTAAATATATTGTACTAATATATATAATATATGTTTTAGACGTATGTCCTAATTGAAATATACACTTTTGTCCATCTATATTTTTAAAAACATTTATGTTTTTAAATCTATGCACGTACAGGAAATTCGTGCTTTGGCTATTTCATTTAGTTTTTTGTTCAAGTTTTTTCTTTTGATTGGTGCCCATTAAGATAATTTCTTCAAGTATATTCTTATTTAAATAGGAATAACCGTGTCTTCTATTTTTTCATAGTTTAACCAAAAACATTGTTCTTTTTTATTGGACCCTTTTTACCTTTTCTTAATGGTTTTTGTTTTTTTTAAATCTTATATTTTCAAATGTAACACATTTAAATACGTTTCTTTATTTTTCCATATGAATTTTTTTTTCCTCAAATGTATTCCTTCGTATGTGCTACAACATTCTCAACTTATATTTATATACCATTCCTCTAACATTTAGTCACTGGTATTGAGTGGTGCTTTGGAAGTTTGTAATTGAGGGTTAAATTGGAACTTTGAACTAAAACTGTGGTGGCGAGGAGGTTTGTAATGGAGTAGATTTGAAAATAGCACGGACCAGTATTGATTTTGTGAATTTTGTGACCTATTTTCTACTCTTGTTAATTTAAATGTAATTTTGTTATTTTTTTTGGCCATTTTTCTAATAATGTGACCTTTTTGTATGGAATTTGAGTTCAATTTGATAAAATTGTGCTTTTGTCGATGTTGGAAAGATAATTTGGTAGATTATAAAAAGGCAAATAATCTACTAGATATCTCTCTATTATCTGGTAAATTATCTATGGTAATTTGATGGATTACCTTTTTGAGTAGCATGGGTAATTTATTAAACATATATATTGTGACCTTTGACCAACTCCTTACAAAAAGACAGCAATTGAAGACTCAATTTTAGAACGTTAGATATAAAAAGTAGTTTTCAGTTAGACTTGCTATGCATGGGACTTTAAGATTTTAAGGCTTGATTGATTTGTCAAACACAACAAGTTCAAAAAGTGGTCGTGTAGAAGAACCCTTGAAAAAAAAAAAAGCAGGATATCTTAACGCTTTTCCTTATGCAAATTTCGAGATATAGAGGGAAAAATTAATTGCGTGTGCGTGCCCCTTACAATATTGCTGTAAAAAATATTTTCTCTCAAAAAATTAATAAAAAGTGCAAATTTTGAAATTTTTCAAAAAATTACGAACCATGTAATATTATTAAAAGTTGACAGGTAATTGTTACAAGGGTTAAAATCCAAATTTTTTAAATATTAATTTGTCCTAAATTTATATTAAATGTGTTTGTTCTAGTTTTGTTCTTTTAGTAAAGGTTGATTATTTTTTAGGTAATTGGGATAGATGGTCTTTAAACTATTTAGTAGGTGGTAGTTTAGGTTTTTTTTTAAGTATTAATGACAAAACATTCTCCAAACTCTTTAATCAAATGCAATAAAAACCTTTACGCCAAATTCTATTAAGTTTTTAACATAACACATCACATGCAATGCATGCAACTTTATATGGGAGGGTATTTTGGTAAAATAGCAATAATAATATTTTAACAAACAAATAAAATTAAAATATTACAAAATAAAAGGAAAATAAAAGCGTTGTTCAAAGAGGAAAAAAATGAAAAATCTTTTTCTCCATAAAATTGTGAACCCTAGCCTAGTTGTAATGTATTTTTTAGACCAGGTCCCACTATTTTGTTTATAGCAAGGTTATAACCCGTAGAGTTAAATAAAATTGTTTCAAACAACAACAACAACAATAATAATAACCAGTCTTCCTCCTCTCCCTCTCTCTCTCTAACTCATAGAATCCAAAAGGGCAAAAGCTTAGAAAGAAAAAAAAGGGCAAAAGAAAGAACCTAGTTGGCCATTAGTACAGCCACACCCATAGAGTTTATTTCTATGTTGATTTTCTCTCTCTGTCTTATTTAGTTCATTGATCTCTTGTTATCCTAACTTCCCTTTGTCTGTTCCTCTAATTAATTCTTGACAACTAAGTGAATTGCTTAAGTAATTTTAATATTTAGGTCTTACTTATGTATTTAGATTGTTATGTTTGAACGATATGTCAAATAAATAGCGGAGGGAGAGCTAAGCGTACAAGTAAATAAGGAGAACAGCTCTGCTATATTCAAATATGTGATAAATTAGTAAAGATGTTAAATTAGAAGAGTTCAATATTTAGAAGAGATGAGGACAGGGACATTGAAATGTACAGATGGCGATTCGCTAGATGGCTATTGAGGGTGTGCTCGGCGCCATCCCCGAAGAGCTTATCCTTAGCGATTCGGCAGATACACTTGGACGGCAATCTTGGATGCCCAGAACTTGGTTTGTCCTCTCGAGGTGCTATATGAAGCCTCTACTGGCTACGACAAAAGTTCTTGCCTCCTCAAATAAGACACATGCTCGGGTTGGATTGTCAGAGCTGTAAATAGATAGTCACTTGCCACGGAAAGCCAACAGATGGCTGCATTTCTGCCATTAGATGGAGGCTAATCCTCCAACGGAGACCGTGACACACGTCACCTACCTTCTGACAAGCCTTGATGTGATATACGGGTCATGGGTAAAACCCACTTAACACCCGGTTCAAGTGGCAGCCTATAAATAGAGCGCATTTACAACAACTCGAGGCCAACATGCTCCTTCCCAACTAACTAGCTCTTGTTATTTGTCGACCAGCAACTGCCTTAAGCGTCAGAGAGCTCTTGCCTGGTACTGCATCGGCATCCCCTCTTTACCTCCGAAGCGTCCTTCCTCTTACTACAAGTACGTCTAAGTAGGCCAAGACGAGCAGGAAAGAACCATCCGAATACCATATGTAGCCGTATGTGGTGTTGACTTGCCACCATTAACTGGTAAGCATCAATATTTTGACGCTAAAAGGAAAGCGCCTATGCCTTCACTCAAAATCATCGGCCGTAATTCTTTTTACAACCCAAACATGGTAATGAGAGGGAATACCCAGGATAAAGGTGCCTGACAAGAGGGGTCGGACGAAGCCCGAAACCAAAATAAGAACCCAAACAGACCTTGGGCCTGCTCTCAAGTTGTTAGATCTCGATACGGCAGTCAGGGCAACGCAGCTAGAGCTGAGCAAAATGTAGAAGACCTAGTTGCCCAGGATTCGATACGAGAACTCATGAATGTTGTCATGTTACTAACGTAGCAGATTGCCAGCAACAAGCGCAACGTCAATAGGCTCTTGTCCTCCTTCCCCGGCCTAGGAAGACCAAGCTGGGGGTCGAGCAAGGCAAGGGGCTAAAGACTGAGATGATGCCAACTCCGAACACTCCAAGAAAACAACTCACGGGGTCTCGGCTAATAACTGACTAGTCCGAGAAGGCTGACTTGGCCCACAAGGTGACCGCGAACAGTCATCTCAAGACTCTTGAGCATTAGTGTTTGATCGGCTTAGATGCCAGGAAGAAGTTCATCAAGATAAACAACCCGAAAGAGGCGACAGGGTTGAAGGCAGAGCCCCGTATAGGTTAGAACTACCAAAGATACAAATAGTCGTCAATTTTGAAAGCCACAATGACAAATCGATTAGACGCAACAACAAGTTCGGCCTAGATAAAGGTGACATGCCGGACCTGTAGTTAACCAATGCCATTATGTAGGCCCCCATGCCCCTAAAAATTTAAGGTCCCACAGATCAAGTCTTATGACAGAACAACCAACGCCGACGAACATGTCAAACTATACTAAGGGCATATGTTACTTCAGAACACCAGTGATGTAGCCATGTGCAAATCATTTTCACTCACACTGACTAGCCCTACTTTGTAATTGTTTAGGCCAATAAACCGGGAACCATCACCTCTTTTTGCTAGTTATCTGATGCCTTCTCCTCTGCATTTTTGACAACCACGGTGAGGAGGAAGGAAGTTACTCACCTCTATGCCGTTAAGTAGGGGGTTGGAAGTGTTAAGGATTACATCAATCAATTTACCCGATTTGCACTAGACGTGAGGCATATCAAAGATGAGACCCTGAAACATGCATTTACAAAGGGCCTTCGAGATAGAAATCTAACCTAGTCGCTTGCCTTCGAGCAGCCGAGCACTTTCTCTCAAATGCTCAAGTATGCTGATACGGTCGAATACATGAAGAGCTGCCAAGAAGATGAAGCTAGTAGTAGTGGTGGAAATAAGGGGAAACAAAAGACTCCACCCGAGCAACCCATCACCGAGCATAGCAAGAAGCCAAAGAAGGAGAAGTAGAGAGCCAACAAGACCAAGGCCCCAACCGAAAAATTCTAGAGCTACACACCTCTGGTCGCTAGCATTGACAAAGTATTGACCTAGGTGAGCAGTAAGAATTTATTGGTAGATCCACCCAAGCTAAAGGGAAGCAAGGCCAAGAGGGATCAGAATAAGTACTACAACTTAAGGACGTTGGGCATAATACTCATGACTGCATTCAACTTAAGGACCAAATCAAAAGGCATAGTACCTGTGATTGAGATTAATAATTCTGTTTCGGCAAATTTATTCATTTTAGACAATCATTTGTATTGTATCTTAATCCAGAGATGAATAGTGTGTCCATTGTCTTGACTTGTGTCTTTTGATGTACCAAAGGGTGATACCCACATTTGAATAGTAGTATGCATGCCGATACGTTGGAGGCATGACTCTTGATAGCATAGACATGTTATTCATAGATATAGAATCCATAGCTCCTCTTTAGGAGTAGTAATATCCTCTTATATGTATTATCCTGTAATTAGAAAACTGGAACGCTCAACCATTTGAACACATAGGTGTAACCGAATGGTATACTGTCTTTAGATGGTAAGTTTTAAAATGGTGAGATAATGGAACATAAGATAAAAATAATTGAGAAGGTAAGACAAAACTTATCTTTAAGCCGATTATGGATGATCCTATGGGGATATGATACACTATGATATGTCATGGAGACTTAGCTATAAGGGATTCGTAATTCTATATAGTTCGAGAGTGTAGCTCCAAGCTTTTAGTGGAGTAGCGTTAGAGTTGATAATTATGAAATGTATATAATTATCGGGAGCTTGAACTATATAGGTCCATTTGGTCCCTTTTGTTAGCTCACAAAAATCTTGTAATGATACGGCATGCTTTTTCAATAATTGGTGACTTATGTTAGATTTATTAGATTGGCTAAAATTCAGAAGAATCAAATAATTCATGTCTGTTTATCGGTTGAATTAATTTTGTGACAAAATTGATTCAAGATAAACTTGTTGAATTATCGGGATTATATAATTCTTGTTTGGTTTTTGGTTGGATTAATTTTGAATTAATTCTAGATAAACTTGTTGAATTATTAAGAATTCATTTATTTTCCTAAAGATTATCTAGATAAATTTGTTTTAATTAGATAACTTTTCTATTGGGTTATTTGAACTAAAACTAAGACTTTATCCGATAGAATCTCAGGTAGAAAATAAAAAATTTGCTGAGATTTTTTATCAGCAGTTCGGCATGTCGATCCTCAAGTTTGGTCTGTCGATGGGGCAAGTTTGGCATGTCGGTTGAACAGATCATCATGCCGATCACGCAATAAAAAAATCACGCGTTTTCATGTGGATTTCATCAGATATTGATTCGAATTTGATTCTGATTCGAATTTGGAGGCATTATCTGATAAGAACCGACTCTTGGACCTAACCTCTATAAAAAGGGAGTGAGTCTCATTATTATTTAGATCAATTGAGAGATTTATAGTGAAACTCTAATAGTTAGATTTTAAAACTCCCTGAGAGGTCTTGATCACAAATCACGAACACTAGCTTTGGGTTTTCTCAATTGGTTGGAAGGAGAGTCACCTGGTGGAAAAGCTATACGTGTAAGCCCACACTCACTCCTATCATGGATAGAGAATAGCAAAGAAGGCTAGTTGGTTGAGGTCCTTCTGGAATGTTACTTCTCTACACTGATTGAAGAAGCTTTTCGGCATTTATAAGGTTTGTAAGATCTGGTTAGTTTATGCATATAGCATATCAAACTTGTGTTTTGAAAAATACTCTAATATAAAAATTTTTAAATTCCACTACATAATATTTTTCCAACAATTGGTATCAGAGCCGCGATTTTTATGTAAATTTACGAGTTTGTGATCATGCTATATGTATAAATTATGTTATCTTGATTTCTCCTATGCTTGAATTTAATTTTATAGAGAGTTGGCATTCTAGGTTTCTATATATTTTTATATATTGTCATGGATTATATGGTGAATGTTTATTAATTAATTATGATTGATTAAATTATTATTTAATTATTAATTAATTAATTAATTTATATTGGTTATGGTTTCTTAGAGGTTAGAATATGTATCTAGGTTTTTCATGTAATTAGATGGCAGACTATCATCTCCGTCTAGGAATTATTATTTAATTTTAAATTTGTAAGAATTTTGTAATTAAATAATTATTCGGAGAAGATGAACCTAGAAGCGAATCTAGAAGATGGATGATGGCGTGCCCAGGTATTTCCTGAGTCTTTGATTTTATGTTTTCAAATTGTTGAGAATAAAAGTGATAAATTGCATTAGAAACTGTATTTTCTGAAAAGGGTGATCTCTACTCAGTCGGCATGCCAACCCTCCAGTTTGACAGGTCGATGGTCGCAAGATTGACAGGCTGAACTTCGGGTTCGGTAGGCCATCAACGGGGCAGAAATCAGGTGGCTCTAGTGATAGGCCAAACTTTTAGTTTGGCAGGCCGATCTATCATGAATTAGCAAGTCGATATGTGAAGATCAGCAGGCCAATGGGTCATGACTGGCAAACCGATCACCCAAATCGGCTTGCCGGCAGAGAGTTAGAAATTTTTTCAGAAAAGTTACAGTTTTTGGTGCAATTTTAATTTTATTTTTGGTACAATTCTGAAAAACATTAAATTTGGATATGACCGAAAATATGGAGTATTCGATCTATGTGGGATTGAAGTCTTGAAGATAGGCATTACATGAAGAAGGATATAGCTTGAGGATTCAAGGAGGAAGAATAGATAAAATGTTTCGATTATTCTCTTGTAATCTTTATTTTCTATTCTCTAAGATGGAACCATAATTTTACGGTTATTTATTATTATTTTGCTTCTAGCTTTGCTTGATTGCTTTGCTTATTACATTATAATATGATTTGCCATGTATATTGATAACATGCCATATAGAATAGGGAGTGCCGCTCATTTAAAATTGTTCATGCATGTCTTTTTTTAAAATAAAACCTTGATTTCAAAAGATTGAGTCAGAGAAGGTTTTCAAATAGAGGACCTAAGGCCTCTATCGTTAGTTTATAGGAAGAACATGGTGGTCCTGACCCCTAGGAAGGGACTTCTATTATGTACCAGATTAGATCTCTAAAATGATAAGGTATTTTAGCATGATTTATGGTTGCACACCCCTAGATGGTGATTATAAATCATGAATAGAATATTAAAACGATGGTTATACACTCTGGTTAATTTTATTATTAACCTTTCCTATGAGCTTTCTTAATAAAATTAATGGCTAAAGAAACGATTATTAATATACATTGGATTATACGGGTCCTGGATGGCATATATTAATTAGGAGGGGATTCGTGTTCCTAATTGAATTTGGCATGACTCCCCTATGAGCTTATTGAATTCTAAGTTGGGAATTATCATTGTAAGGTTGTGATATTTTCAAGGTTTTGACACATAAACACATTTGTATGTTTTTACATGATTATGTTATCTTACTAAATTATTATTGTATGTTTGCTTATGTTTGGTATATGATTCTTTATTGTAGATTAAAAATGTCTAAAGACGCTTTATCTTCGATACTTGACAAAAACCAATTAAGCGGATAAAATTATAACGATTGGAAACAGAACTTGGATATCATCCTCTTCTTTGAGAAACTAAAATTTATGCTAACAACCCCTTGTCCTCCTGAGCCTACGGGAGATTCTACCAACAATCAATTCCAAGCATATGATCATTGGAAGGATACAAATGATCAGGCCCGCTACTATGTTATGGCTAGCATGAATAATCTGTTGTAGGCTCAACATGAAGATTATGAGACTGCTAAGCAGATGTTGGATAATCAAGAAGACATGTTTGGAGGCCATGCCTTAACTAAGCAGCAAGGGGCGCTTCGAAAACTTCTTAACTGTAAGTAGAGGCTGGGGACATCTGTAAAGGAGCATATGATGTTGGTCAAGGGTTACTGCATTGAGGCATAAACAAATGGAGCTGACATTGATGCTGAAACTTAGATGACTTTGTCAAAGGAATTTGTTCCATTTAGAGCTACTTTTAATTTGAGCAATAGGTAGAATATGACCTTAACAAAATTAATGAAACAGTTACATGAGTTTAAACTGCTGATCAAGGAGTCTCCTGCAGGTGGCAAGACCAACATGGTAGCTACTTCTGGTTCCAATCCCAATTCTAGGAATGGAAAGAAACAACGGGCCAAAAATGGGAAGTCTTCTATTCCTACTAACAACAAGAGCAAGAAGAAAAAGAAGAAGAACCTAAAGAAGCTTAAGTGCTTCTTCTATGGGAAGGTCGGGCACATCAAGAAGCATTGCAAGGACTTCCTTTCTAAAGGAGGTAGATGTGATCTTCTGTATTTAGAAACTTGTTGAGTTGAGGAATCTAGTGACATTTAGGTCATAGATTCTAGTGCAACTAATCATGTTTGTGTTTCTCTGCAGGGGTTCAAAGAAACGAGAAGTCTACTTATTAAAGACTTCACGTTTCGAATGGGCAATGGATCCTTGGTCTTAGCGGAAGCAGTGGGAGACGTTCATCTTTATTTTGATAATTATAGGAATTTAATTTTGCGAGACTGTTTTTAAGTTCCTAAATTTAAAAGGAATTTAATTTCTATAGCTTATTTATTTAAAGACTCCTATTTGGTTTCTTTTAATAACAAAGTGGTGATTCGTAAAAACAAATCTTTTATCTGTTCTAGATGGATGCAAAATAATATATATTTTATCAAATCTAAGATGGACTTACTGCTTAACGCTGAGATGAATGATAATAACTCTAAAAGACTTAAAACTTCTCACTCTAATAAGACTTATCTTTGGCAGTTGCGCCTTGGTCATATTAACCTGAATAGGATTCAAAGGCTGGTAAGGGATGGACCTTAAAGTCACTTAAAGGTTGAATCTATACCTCAATGTGAATCTTGTTTGGAGGGTAAAATGGCCAAAAGACCATTTGGGTCTAAGGGCAAAAGGGCCAAAGGGGTTCTAGAACTTGTGCATAGTGATGTTTGCGAACCGATGAACATATGGGCACAAGGAAAGAGGAGAGTATGAGTACTTTATCACTTCTATTAACGATTACTCAAGGTATGGGTATGTGTACCTGATGAAACACAAGCGAAACTTTTGACAAGTTCAGGGAGTTTTAGACTGAAGTGGAAAAACAATTAGGTAGACCCATAAAGGCACTTCGTCCAATCGAGGTGGATAATACCTTTTTGATGAGTTTCTAGGACACTTATTAGAGAATGGGATTTTATCCCATTTGACTACGCCGGGCACTCCATAGCAAAATGGCATAGCGGAGAGAAGGAATAGGACATTATTAGATATGGTAAGGTTCATGATGAGTTATTCATCATTGTCTTTATCCTTTTGGGGCTATGCACTGCAAACCGCATGTTATCTTTTGAACAATGTGCCTTCAAAATCGATCCGTAAAACTCCTCACGAGTTGTGGACGGGCAAGAAGACATCCTTAAACTATATTCACATATGGCCATGTCTGGCTCATGTCCTGTTTAAGGATGTGAATAAGTTGGAAGCACATTCAGAAGTTTGTGTGCTTGTAGGATATCCAAAAGGGACAAAAGGGGTTTATTTCTATAGCCCAAAGGAAAATAAAGTCGTGGTTTCAACTAATGCAACTTTCCTTAAGGAAAGTTACATGGACGACTTTAAGCCTCGAAGCAAAGTGGTGCTTGAGGAGTTAAGGTGTGATCCAATCACTCCAGAGGTTCCAAATGAAACCATTCTGATTAGTGTAAAAAAACCAAATAAACTTGAGCAACAACCTAAGGGGCTTTGGCGTAATGGGAGGATCGGGTGTCAACCCAAGAGGTATATGTTTAATGGGGAGGCCTTCTTGGCTAAACGGAATGAACATGACATGGATTAATGGAATAAATTATTTTGTTAATTTTGGCAGCACCTCATTTTATTAAATGGTTTAAGAATACACTATGCCATCTTTTGTATACAATAAATTAAGAATTACTAGAAATTTACTGTGCCAGTCCATGTTTATAATATAGTAGAAACTCAACTTAATAAATAAGCATGACTTCAGTATTATTAATATTGATTATGCAGTACAATTAAATTACATAAAGAAAGCATGACTGAATTTATGCAAGAATTAGGCCGCATAACAACATGAATAATAATTATTAAAAACATAGAAATATAATTTATTCCAGAAAAAAAAAACATTACAAACCAAATATAGAGTCAAAATTCATACTAGAGTACTATGCATACAAGATCATCTCTCTGTCTCACCAGACTCTTTACACTAATTTAGACATTATTTTATGATTTTTACCTAAGGGGATATTACTGAGTCTAACACAGCAAAAAGGAAACAAAGAAGAGGGAGGGAGAAGAAGGGCCATTTGGCCCGTTGGGGGATGAGGAGAACCAGGCTGATGCCTGGTATTTATAGGCACAAATTTTAACTATTCATAAATTTTTTTATCATTTTTTTCACTCTTCCCTAGTTGAAAAACTCAGATCAAATTGATCATTTTCTTCAATTTTTCAACATGAGATTCGTGTCAGGATTGTGCGATTTTAGCTTGAGATTAGGTGTAACGCGGCAGCCGACAGCACTGAAATGGACACGATCGAGCCGTTATTTTCGTAATCCAACGGTCAGTAGGCAAGCTTTGAATTGGGCCGAGGTGGGACCAAGTAGGACATAGATCGATGGCTGTTCAATCAGTCCACATAATCCAATCCAATGGCTAACGAAACAAATACACGTGGGACGCGAACACCGAATCAGACAACACTCTCAAACGTGGCGAGCCCACCTGACATGCGTCAGCGTTAGCTGATCGAGTGCTCCATATTTTGCCACGTGTCCTCATCTACATAAATTCCAATTTTTTTGTTGTGTTTTTAGGCATTTGTTGTCCGATTTGTCCATTTTGATGTCGTTTTGCTCCGTTTTTCCTCCAGATTTTAAATCTAAAATAAATTAAACAAACCAAAATTAATTATTTTACAAACATTATTTTCACAATAATTAAAAATATTTATTTTATAATAAAACACACAAAAATTACTAAAAATAGATAAAAACTTCTAAAATTAACAAACCTTAACAGATATACTATTTAAGACTTAAGATTATTTTTAGAAATTTCTAAAAACATAATAGAATATTTTTAAAAACTCAAAACTTATTTACAAATATTTTATGATTCAAAATAAAATCACACAACGTAAATTTTATGGTTTTAATTATTTACAAACTAGACATATGTTTAATATACTGAATGACTCTAAAAATTACCAAAAATATTATTAAACATAAAAACACACTAAAAACACATTTTTAAACACACTTACACACTAAGACACAAAAATATTTATTAACACAAAAATGCTATTAATTATAGGATTTAATGAGAAATAAATGATTTAAGCATTATAAAATATAAACTTTTACAGTCTCATCACACCCCCCAACCAGGTGATTGCTAGTCCCTAGCAATTAAAGCGATAAGATTTTGAAATGATTTACTGAATATCCATACAATGCATGACATTTAACGATAATTTGACTAATCTAACTAGACAGGCTAACAAAACAATAATTTTATTTGAACAATTTATATGACTATTTAACAAAATGTATATAAGCCAAACTTAGTGTAGAAAGAAAATAAATAAATGATTTAAACCTTATAAAATATAAACTTTTATAGTCTCATCACACCCCCCAACTAGCTTATTGCTAGTCCCTCACAATTAAAGCGATAAGATTTTGAAATGATTTACTGAATATCCATACAATGCATGACATTTTAACTATAATTTAACTAATCTAACTAGATAGGCTAACAAAACAAAAATTTTATTTGAACAATTTATATGACTATTTAACAAAATGTATATAAGTCAAACTTAGTGTAGAAAGAGATAATGAATAATTATGAAGTTTCATTTAAAAGTAAGAATAAAATTGTTATGATATTTTGATTCAAATCACTCCTATAGGCAGCAATACTTCAAATTATTTATTTAGAACAATTAAAAAGCAAAAATATAAAACAAAAATATATGTACAAACTTTACAACAGTTGCAAATAGTGCAATATTTGGCTCCCTTAAGCTTTTTCCATAACCCATTTAACGAGCTTTGGGTTAGTAACTCTCAGACCAGTGGCCTAAGATATCAGGTACTGAAGCACCCCTTAGAACTTACTTACTCGAGTTAAAGAGGCTACGAAACCAAACTTATTTAACTTTATTCATTAATTTACATAATTACACACTTTATTATTTACAATTCTTTTTATTTCTTTTTATTTTATTTTGTATATATTTCTTTTTATTTCTCTCTTTTTTATATTTCTTTTTTTATTAATTAGTTTATTAATTTTGAAATTATTGCTGCTTTTAATTGTTCATCTTCACAAAATAACAAAACTCAAATATTCTTAGCTTGGAGTTACTACCACAATTAAACATTACAGTGCGTGTGTGAAAAGAATGGCTTACAAACACTTCGAAAAATAAACACCTAAAAATATTAAATAAAACCGAAATTTGAGAGTCCATAAAATTAGATAATTCAAAGAATAGAAAAACGATATTACATTAATATGAAATTCATAAATTAAAACAAAATAATAACACATTAATTACTGAGAAACTAAACCAATATTTACAAAACACATTTTAATTTTTTTTAATTTTATGACGCATAAAAAAAATAACACACAAAAATGAAAAATGCACAAAAATCTAGAGTAAAATCAAAAAATTAGGCAAAATTTTTTGCATAGCACAACATTGAAGCACAATTTTAAAGCACAACCCTTTCCCCCTAACCTAAAATGTACATTGTCCCCAACATATAAAAAGAATAGCAAGAGCAGTAAAAATATTACCTGAATCAGCACAGTTGTAGAGATAATCTGTAGCAAACTTAACAAACTAAACTAAAAGCTAACAAAACACACAAGAATATATTACAAACTAGGTCTTTTAAAGTCAAATTCCCCGAACTTTATTTTTTTGTTTGAAAATTAAAATTACTTTTCAAATTCTTCAAAATACGTTTCAAGAGGCCGTAAGTACAGAATACTTACTAATCACATCGATTATATCCTCCTTAATCTCAACCATTTTAAACAAATTTAATTAATAGTCTTCATTTTAAATTTTTAGAATAAATCTCATTTTTTATTTTTAAAAGAAAATCAAAAGAACACACAACAACACACAAAAATATATATTACAAAATATATTACAAAGAAGGAAAGGTAAAGATATTACTCTGAATTCAGCAAATCTTTCTTCCAACTCCTCTTTTAGTGGATAGTCATCAAAGAGCAGCTTCTTCTCATAATAAGTGTCAAAAGACATCACATATGGTTCTTGTGTAAACATGCCCTCAAGATTGACAAAATATGAAACATTTGAATTCATGCAACTTAGACTCATTTTATGTTCTTGGTAGGTCCATAAAAACAATGCTAGAGGTGGTGGAGGAGGTGGTGGCCACGTAGGATCTTTGTAAGAATGGTCTTTAGTGAACTGTTGCGGCAACTAAGGTTGAGAACCTAGGATTAAGGGTGATGATTGTTCCTGTTCTACAGCTAAGTCCTTTTTCTCTTCCTCGCATTCCTCTCCTAAAGGTTGCTCCTCAGGATAGGTGGGTTCTAAATTTTCTTCATCAATGACTGGGACAACTATTTCTTCTCACCTAAAGAATCTTCAAATAACTCAAGAGAATATTCAATTGGCTTGACAAGTTCTTCTAAGTGACAACTTTGTGCTAAAGTATCTTTGGCATGAATTGTTTCATTTTGTTCCACCTTTGACTCTAATTGACACAAAGAATATGCAAGCCTATCTAGTTCTATTCTCCTCATGGTTTCCATATATTTCTCTAAACTTTCTTCCAATGTTTTTATGGTTTCTTCTAGATTCACCCTATTTAGGTCACTATATGTCTCTTATAGTTAAAAATTTGACTCCAAAATTTCCAGTTGCTTGTCAAGCTAAGGTTCTGAAAAGTGTGAATTTTTCTCCTAAATTAAATTGTTCCTAGAACTATTCAATCTCCAATAATCATATTCGGCCATATCTTCCCATATATAATAGGCTTCGTCAATAGGTAATAGGTAAAAAGAGGTGGTACCATCTCCTATTTCTACTCAATTTCTTGTTTCAGGACTTAACCTATCTATGAAAATTTCTAACAAATAATCCCTAGAAAGACCATGGTAAGGAAACTCATCTAGCAAATCTTTAAATATCCATCAAGCACTATAAAATGGTTCCAAGTGTTGTTAGGAAAAACTTACAATGATTTCTCTATGAACTTCCCAAAACATTTATTTTATTTTTATATTTTTTTAATTTTTTTAAAGAAAATTTTTCAAGTTGAATAATGCTCAATTCATTGGATTCCCAAATCGTTTGGGGGTCAAACCGAACACGCTTAGAATTCCTAACCTTCTTAGGTAAGGGTGTTAGCCTTGTGGTCATGGGATCGAGTCCCAACGATGGGCTTTTTTGACAGAATCCAATAAATTTTACAATTACCCAAACTTGCAAAATAAAAGAGAGGATGATAAGCTTTTCTTTATCCGAAACGATTAAAGTAGTGAGTGAAAAGCATCCGCCCTTTTTTATTTAATTTTATTTTTTGTGTTTTTAATTATTTATTTTTTAATGATGAACATGCTAATTAAAAATACAAGTAAGTAAAATAATATTTACCAAAGATAGGAATAGACGACTTACTTTTTTTCCCGCTTAATTTAGCAATCTGACAGAGTAATGGAGCCTCCCTAGCAACGGCGTCAAATTTTTGTTCGAGTCGCCCAAAATGTTTCTCTTAAACGACGGACATTTGTAGTGTAGAAAGGTTGTCATATCCACAGAGAGGTAAAAAAAAATTTGTAACTCGAGATATTGTTAAAAATAAATGGTCAAAAAGGCAAGCAGTTGTTCAAAACAAATTTTATAATAAAAGAAATATTTTTGTGATTTTTTTATTTCAAAATTTAAAATATAAAATTAAAGCGGTAAAGCTTTGAGAATCCCTTGTATATTTCACAACTGATATGGAATTTTAACTCTAATTAATAATTATCTTAAGCATTTGATTTATTATATCTTTTCTCATCAATTGCAAGTAATTTTTACTAATTTTTATATGTCAACCAAAAGCGACAATATAGCAAGCCATAATACAATAAAGGGTTTTCCTATAAAAGTAGTAAAATAATCATCTCTCACTAATGATTAAGTGCACTAATTATGAAAATTATAACCGCTGTCACTATAATTATAATCAACATAATTTTAAGATAGAAAAGATAATAGCAAATCAAAATTAATATATTTTAATAGAATAAATTATTGTGGTAATTTCTACAGTACCTCATTTTATTAAATAGTTTAAGAATACACTATGTCATCCTTTGTCTATAATAAATCAAGAATTACCAAGCATTTACAGTGCCAGTCTATGTCTATAATACAGCAGAAACTCAACTTAATAAGCGAGCATGACTTCAGTATTATTAATATTGATTATGTAGCATAATTAAATTACATAAAGAAAGTATGACTGAATTTATGTAAGAATTGGGCTGCATAATAACATTAATAATAATTATTAAAAAAATAGAAATTTTATTCCACAAAATATAAACATTACAAAATAAATATAGAGTCAAAATTCATACCAGAGTACTAAGCATACAAGATCATCTCTCTGCCTCACCAGACTCTTTACACTAATTTAGACATTATTTTATGATTTTTACCTAAGGGGATACTGCTGAGTCTAACTCAGCAGAAAGGAAACAAAGAAGAGGGAGGGAAAAGAAGGGCCATTTGGCCCATTGAGGGATGAGGAGAACCAGGCTGATGCCTAGTATTTATATTGTTGGAAAACATAGTACGCAGCGGAATTTTAAAATTTTACAATAGAGTAATTTTTAAAACACAAGTTTGACATGTTATATGCATAAGTTAACTAGATGTTACTAACCTTTGTGTGTCAAAGAACCCTCGTAAAACGTGAAGAGAAGTAACGTTCCAGATGACCCTCAACCAACTGGTCTTATTTGCTATTCTCTATCTACGACCGGAGTGAGTGTGGACTCACACGTACAACTTTTCCACTAGGTGACTCTCCTTCCAACCAATCAAGAGATCCCAAAGCAAGTGTTTGTTATTTGTGAACAAAAGCTCTTAGGGATTTTTTAGATTCTCACTAGAAGAGTATCACTCTTAATCTTAATTGATATCTTAGTAACTCTCAAGACTTACTCCCTTTATATAGAGATTGGTCTTGGGGTCAATCCTTATTAAATTAGGTCTCAAAAACTTGAAATAGAATCAAGTTTGGATCAATATCTAATAAGATCTGCGTAAAAATGCGTGATCTTATCCTTCGCTATTGGCAGGCTGAACACATCCATCGGCAGTATGCTTGTATATTTTCAAGTACTTGAGATGGACTCAAGGCTATATGCTTGTGTATTCAGGTGAGGACTTAACTCCTTTAGGATATACTTACTCGGATTTTCAATCTTGTCTGGATTCAAGAAAATCGACTTCGGGGTTTGTGTTTACTTAGAACAACGGTGCCATCAGTTGGAGAAGTATGAAGCAAGATTGCACTTCGGATTCAACAATGGATGCTGAGTATGTGGCAGCTAGTGATGCTTCGAAAGAAGCAGTGTGGCTCCCCAAGTTCCTTTGAGATCTTGAGATAGTTTCTAGTATGGATAAAGTGGTATCACTGTACTGTGATGACAGTGCGGCTGTAGCTAATACTAAGGAACCAAGATTTCACAAGAAGAGTAAGCATATTGATCAGAAGTATCATGTGATAAAGGACTTCATTGAGGGCAGGCATGTCATAGTGTGCAAAATCGTGTCAGAGGATAATTTAGCTAATCCATTCACAAAGGCACTTATTGGGAGAGTCTTCGAGAGGTATGTGGAAGCTATGCGAATGCAAGATTTGTCATATTTACTTACTTAGTGCAAGTGGGAGATTGTTGGACATATATGCCCTAAGGAGTAAAAATATAATATGCTTTTGGAGACATTTTTATCAATAAAGAATTTATTTATTATTTTACATACCAAATCTTGTCCTCTTTGTGTTCATATTTGTTGAATGTATGTTAAGTAAACAATAGTCTGAGACTGTCGGTCTAAACCTTTAAGAATTGAGCATATGATGGATAGATTATGCAGAAGACATGATTCTCAAGGTGACAGTTTAAATCATAAGATCCGCAATTGAGGGAATAAAGTTAGGCACTTTATTTTTGTAAAGATTATTATGTTGTCTATATCCCTATTGGAAGATGGTCTGTCTTGGCCATCGGAGACAGACTCTGTGAATAGAAACATTGACACATTATCATAGGTGACGATATGTTAGATCGAGACATAAAGTGAATTAATTTGGATTAATAATTCTGTCTCAACATATCGATTAACTTTAGACAATCATTTATATTGTATCTTAATCCTGAGATGAATAGTGTGCCTGTTGTTTTGACTTGTGTCTTTTGATGTACCAAAGGGGGACACCCACATTTTAATAGTGGCATGCATACCGGTACGTTAGAGGCATGACACTTGATAGCGTAGACCCATTATTCATAGATATAGAATCCATAGCTACTCTTTAGGAGTAGTGATATCCTTTTATATGCATTATCCTGCAATTGAAAAACTACAGTGCTTAACCATTTAAACACATAGGTGTAACCGAATGGTATACCCTCTTTCGATGGTGAGATAATGGAATGTAAGATAAAAATAATTAGGAAGGTAAGACAAAACTTATCCTTAAGCCGATTATGGATGATCCTATGGGGATACAGTACACTATGATATGTCATGGAGACTTAGCTATAAGGGCTTCTAATTCTACGTAGTTCGAGAGCGCAGCTCCAAGCTTTTAGTAATATTGGGTTTCATAATTATCAGGAGCTTGAACTGTACAGGTCTATTTGGTCTCCTTTGCTAGCTCATAAAATCCTGTAACGATACGACGTGCTTTTCTAATAATTGGTGACTTATGTCAGATTTATCAGATTGGTTAAAATTTGAAAGAATCAGATAATTTATGTCTGTTTATCGGTTGAATTAATTTTGTGATAAAATTGATTCAAGATAAACTTGTTGAATTATTGGGATCAGATAATTCTTGTCTGTTTATCGGTTGATTTAATTTTGAATAAATTAGATCAAGATAAACTTGTAGAATTATTAGGAATTCATTTATTTTCTTAAAGATTATTTAGATAAAGTTGTTTTAATCAGATAACTTTTTTATTGGGTTATTTAAATTAAAACTAAGACTTTATCCTATAGAATCTCCGGTGAAAAATAAAATATTTGTGTAGATATTTAGTCGGCAGTTCAGCCTACCGATCCACGTGTTCGGCCTGCCGATGAGTGAAGGATAAGATCACACATTTTTACGCGGATCTTATCAGATATTGATCCAAATTTGATTCTGATTCGAATTTTGAGACCTAATTTAATAAGGACTGACCCTAGACCCAACCTCTATAAATAGGGAGTAAGTCACATAAGTTATTTAGATCAATTGAGAGATTAAGAATGATACTCTGCTAGTGAGATTCTAAAAACTCCCTAAGAGCTTTTGTTCTCAAATCACGAACACTAGCTTTGGGTTTTCTCGATTGGTTGGAAGGAGAGTCACCTGGTGGGAGAGTTGTACGTGTAAGCCCACACTCACTTTAGTCGTGGATAGAGAATAGCAAAGAAGACCAATTAGTTGAGGCTCTTCTAGAATGTTACTTCTCTTCACGCTTTACGAGGGTTCTTCGACAATCAAAGGTTAGTAAGATCTGGTTAATTTATGCATACAGCATGTCAAACTTGTGTTTTGAAAAATACTCTAATATAAAATTTTTAAAATTCCGTTGCATGCTATTTTCCAACAGCATGTCAAACTTTTGTTTTAGAAAATACTCTAATATAAAAATTTTTAAATTCCGTTGCGTACTATTTTTCCAACAAAGATCTCCCCAAAACCCCCAAACATCATTCACACGATCTTCGACCAGCCTGTTTCTGGGGACACCTCAAGTGGACAGTGAGCCTATGCTTGGGAAGCTCGGCTAGTCTAGAGAGACTACCTCATGAATATGTCTGAACACATTAACAAAATCAGCCAATAGGAAGATGTCTTCATCACTTTCACCAAGGAGGAGGTGGATAAACTTGTTCACCTACACAACAACACCCTAGTATGCAAACTCTAAATCACCAACAATATTGTCTGACGTGTGCTGATCGACAACGGCAGTTCGGCTGACATTCTATTTAAGCAGGCCTACGACAGGTTGAAGATTAGTAATGCCAATCTTTTTTTGGTCCAAACACCACTCTACGGCTTCACTAAGGAGTGTGTCTGAGTAGTCGACAAGATCAGCCTGTCGGTCACCTTTAAAGAGAGGGTTGCTCAGGAAACATGCATCTTCGACTTTCTTGTCATTGATAAGCCCTTTCAGTACAATATCATCATTGGATGACCAACTCTGAAAGCCCTAAAGGCAGCGGTCTCTACCTACCACCTTGTGATGAAGTTTTCGACAAAGAATGGAGTCGGAGTCATTAGATCATGGCAAAAGGATTCTCGAGATTGCTATGCAAACGCCATCAAGGAGGCCTTAGATCAGCAATTGAGCATTTTGACTATATATAAGGTCGATGAAATATTGCTCCCAGTCGAGCAAAGGCCCGAGATGCTTTTCGACCAGGATCCTCGACTTCTGAAAGGAGAGGTGAGAGCCATGCCTGTGGAGGAATTGGTGCTGTACAATCTAGATCCCAAATATCCCGACCGAATGGTCCAACTCAATTCTCAACTAAAACCTGAGATCCAGGCCGACCTAGAGAAGTTCCTTACAGAATATTGAATGTATTTATGTGGTCCCATGAAGACATGCCCAGCATTGACCCCAATATTATTAGTAACCACCTCAATGTCCGTCCCGAACATAAACCGTTCATCCAAAAAAGAAGAGCCTTCAACCCGGAGAGGTATGCCGCCATTAATGAGGAGGTTCAAAAGCTCTTGAAGGCCAGATTTATCCAAGAAGTCACCTACCCAGAGTGGCTAGCAAATGTAGTCCTTGTGAAAAATGCCAATGAGAAATGACAGGTCTGTATTGATTACACCGACCTCAACAAGGCCTGCCTAAAGGACTACTTCTTACTTCCCCGGATAGACCAGCTCATGGACGCAACGGCTAGACACAAACTGTTGAGCTTCATGGACGCTTACTCCAACTACAACCAGATCAAAATGGCCGAGGAGGACTAAATTAAGACAGCTTTCACTACTGACCAAGGACTTTATTGTTACATAGTTATGCCCTTTGGATTAAAGAACACTAGAGCCACCTATTAGCATTTGGTAAACAAGATGTTTGCATGATTGATCGACAAGACCATGAAAGTCTATGTGGATGACATGCTCGTCAAATTGATCCGAGCACCAGACCACATCGTCGATCTCCCAGCAAGTTTTGATGTCCTATGAGAATATGGGATGAAACTTAACCCAGCCAAGTGAACATTTGGGGTTGAATCCGGTAAGTTCCTTGGATTCATGGTAAACCAAAGGGGTATTGAGGTCAACCAGGCCAAAGCCCAAGCTGTAATTGACATGCACTCGCCCTGCACCATCAGGGAGGTACAGAGTTAACTGACATGGTAGCGACTCTGTTAAGATTTGTATCATGATCTATCAACAAGTGTCACCCATTTTTTCAGGCACTCAATGGAAGGTTTGAGTAGAGTGGGGAGTGTAAAGAAGCATTTCAAGACCTTAAGAGGTGCTTAGCCACGCTCTTACTCCTATCCAAATCTTTATCGGGAGAAGTATTGTATGCCTACCTAGCCGTGTCTGAGAAGGCCATGAGCTCGGTCCTCATATGAGAAGAAGGCAATGTCTAGAAGCTACTTACCTGTACCAGCCATGTGTTCCAAAGTGCTGAGGAGAGGTACCCATCGTTGGAAAAACTCATGTTCTCTATTGTCACTTCTACTCAAAAGTTTAGACTATACTTTCAGGGCCATACAATTTGAGTCCCAACCAAGTATCCCTTGAGACAAGTCTTCCAAAGTCCAAAGAAATTTGGACGGATGGCCAAGTAGTGAGTTAGGCTCGGGCAATATGACATTCACTTTGTCCCTAGAACGGCCATTAAGGCACAAGCCTTGGCCAACTTTATAGTGGAGTTTACAGATGCTAGGCAGAGCACCCTATCCATCAGGAAAGTTCCTGTCAAAACTCAAGACTTTCCTAGTAGCAGTGGAAGCAACGTCACCACCGAGCTTAAGCCCGAGCCCAAGTGGAAGTTATTTATGGACGGAACATCATGTGCTGAGGGCTTGGGTGCTAGCCTAATCCTCACTAGTCTAGATGTATGCAAAGTAATCTATGCCTTTCGCTTTGACTTTAAGGCATCCAACATTGAGGCTGAGTATGAAGCGTTGCTGGCCGGGCTCAAAATTGCATGAGACCTCAGAGTGGACCATATCTATGTCCATAGTGATTCAATGCTTTTCGTTAGTAAGTCACCGGGGGATTCTAAGCCTGGACGGAGTCCATGACTGCCTATTTGAGAAAGGTTAAGGCATTGTTGGGGCAGTTCAAAGCTTGTTCTTTCATCCAAATCCCAATATCCAAGAACTCTAAAGCTGACACCCTTGCTCGGCTTGCCTCGGGATTGGGCGACAACAAATTGACATTAGTCTTAATCGAGAGATTAATTGAACCAAGCATTGCCAAAGAAGTGGCCAGTGTAGCTGAAGAGTAAGAAAGCACATGGATGGACCCAATCATCCGATACCTAACTATAGTTGAGTTGCCCAGTGACTGAGAACAAGCCCGATGTATTTGCAACAGGTTGGTCCAGTATTGGATGACCAGGGGAAAACTCTGTAGACATGGCTACACCACCCCGTGCTTGAGATGTGTTGGGCCCAAGGAGGCTCAGTACCTTATGAAAGAGATCCACGAGGGGTTATGTGTGGCAACCATGCAGGAGGGCGTTCCCTAGCCCAAAAAGGCCTCCATCAAGGGTACTACTAGCCGACCATGGAGCAAGACTGCAAAGAGTTTGCACAAAAATGCCTCAAATGCCAACAGTTTGCTTCGGCAATCGGACACCATGCGAAGCCTCTTAGCTCAGTCACACCTACCTAGCCATTTCCCAAGTGGGCTATTGACCTAATCGGACCTTTCCCTCAACCCCGGTCTCAGTTCAAGTATTGCATAGTGGCCATAGACTACCTCACCAAGTGGGTAGAGGTCAAACCATGCACTAACATGACTGAGGCCAAATGCACCAACTTCATCTAGAAGAGCATAATCTGTTGATTTGGGATTCCACATACTATAATTACCGACAACGCGGAAAATTTCAAATCATCAAGTCTCCCCCTCTTGTGCAAGTAGCTTGGCATCAAGAAAGTTTTCTCCTTGTCTGGTTACCTCAGAGCAATAGGTAGGTTGAAGTGGTTAACAAAACAATCAAGGACAACCTAAAGAAAAAACCAGACGACCTCAAAGGCACGTGGATCAACGAGCTCCCAAAGGTCTTTTAGGCATACCAAACAACAACTCAGACTGCCACAGGGGAGACTCCATTCTCGCTCGTCTATGGGGCTAAAGCCGTCATCCCAATAGAGGTTAGCTTGCCGAGCTTTAGGATTGAACATTATGATGAGCTAAAGAATGCCGAACTTATGATGTCTGAGCTTGACCTATTGGAAGAAAAGAGGGATAGGGTGACGATTCGTACCACGACTCGAAAACAAGTCATTTTTTCGATACTACAACAAGAGAGTTCATTCAAGGAGTATTAAAGTTGGTGACTTAGTGCTCAAGAGGGTCATCGTTCAGCCACCTAAGCTCTGGTCATTAGGGCCAAAATGGGATGGCCTATTCAAAGTGATCAGTATTATACAGCCAGGCACCTACAGGATCACTGACATGGAAGGGAATGCGCTCGGCCCTACCTATTTTAAAAGAATTCCTCTAAGCAATTTGCATCGAAAAGGTCGTAACTTCCGAAGAGGGAGGGCCACCCTAACTCCCATCTGGGGGATCGGACCAAAACTCCTGAAGATGGAGGATCATCCCAGAAACCGGACTAGGGGGCTGTTCAACATGATTTCGACCACATGTGGACTTGAAACACCAGTCTATTAGTCCTCCACAAAGCAGATAACTTGGCTAAGAGTAGCCCTGACATAGAGATATCTCTCAAGAAATTAACTCCCGATCATAGTTAGACTTATAAACGTTCAAACAAACTTAAACAAGTCTAAGAGGGGCTACTAGGTTCTATATGCCATTATAGTTCACTCGGGCCGAGAAGTGGATCTTTCTTGCTCGGCTGTTGACAAGGAACGGGAAAAATGGAATTAAGTTTCATTTTTGAGAAGCGTAGAACTTGGGAAAACAAAATTAAAATTTTATTAAAAATAAAAATAAAATTTAATTGTCCCTAGGAGGTATAAATAACCTGGCACTTCCCAAACCTAAACAAAAAAAAATTACAAAAATACGAAATTTACTCCTAGGCTTTGTTCTTGACATCATCGTCCTCGCTGTTGCCATCCTCGGTATCTAGGTCTACCACCACATCTTGGCTGACCTACTTAGCATCCTTGCTCATCTCTAGTTTAACCACTAAGGACTAGTCCAAGGCAGCAGCTTCAAGATGCTTCTCCAAAATATATTCCTATAGATCCTTCATCCCTAGGTAATTATTGTCCATGTATTCCACAAACCCCTTGAAGTCCTCCACTGCATGGGCTAGCCTGCCAGATAGCTCCTCCTTCAAAAAGCATTCATGCCCATCCAAGCCACCCGAGCTTGGTCTGCCTTAACCCACGCTTTGTCTGATTCTTCACGGGCCTTCCTTTCTTCATCCTCGACTCGGGTAACACCAGCCTTTGCCCAAGTAATGTCAGCCTTCGCTTGGTTAAGCTCAGCGTCCCTCACCTCGAGCGCCTTCTCTGCCTCGTCTTTCTCCTTGTCAGACTTCTCGGCCTTCCTCAACTCGAGGCAAAATTGGTGCTCAGTGATGAAGTCCACCATCTTCATATATGCGCAGGCCTACAAGGAGAGTGGTTAAAGCTAAGAAAACTAAGAAAATATTGCAAGTGAAAAGGACCTCAGGATATAAACTTGACATACCTAGACGGATAATTAAAAGGCATACCAGAAGTATTCTAAGAAGGCCTCTAAATGAGCTTGCTTGAAGAAATCCTCCCCAGGTATGGCATCATTGATGGTCTCAACCATTAGGTATCACGTGGTAAGATGCCTCTTGGGGGCTCGGATGGTGGTGGTTTTACAACGGGAATCGCAGTAGGCTGACGATCTCGGCTGGACGACCCTCTAAACCTAGTTGGTGGTAGCTGGATGGGTGATTGCTTGGTGGTAGGATGCTTTCGGTCCTCGAGGTCTTCTTTCTCTTCGACCCTAAAACCGCTTTCCTTTTAGAGCGGTAGAGGTTCTCCATCATCCTCTGCCTCTCCTACCTGGTCATTTGCCATGAAGACATGTCTGCAGGAAAGAAATCACCAAGTCAAGGCAAGCTCAGCAAAAATAAAAAAAATTAGAGCTTACCCTCGATCTAAAGCTAGCGTGACGGATACAGATGCCTGATCATGTCCTCAAAGTCCTTGTCAGCAACGGGTGGCCCCAAATCAAAGGAACCACCTAAAGAGTCGTCGAAACTGGATGTTGATGGCTCCCTTGTTGACCATTCAGATCGATTGGTGCTTGGCCCCAAGATGTCCAAGGCATTGGGCTTAGCGACTATCACCCACTTGGTAAGCTAGTGGAACATTTTAGCAAGGGTTTATTAAGCTGGACCCCTCAAACTAGCCGTAATGGTAGAGGTTGGTCTTCTAAATTAGGGAGGATTGCTGCTAAGTAGACTAGGGCTTTGCGTGCAACTCCTCCATTGCTTCAATGACCTCGCTCAGCGCCCACAGTCTCTATGACCAAACATGTCCCTACTTGAATATCCTCGAAACTTGTTGATCCTTGGGTACCACTTCACTGGCCCAGGATAAATAATTTCTCTCAATAAAGAACCATTCAAACTTCTAAAGCTTGTCCAAGTCGAGGTTGTCAAGAATAAAATCCTTTTTAAACCCAATGAAGTAGTTCCATCCCAACTATCAGGGAAGCCTCTTCATTTTGTACACTTGATTAAAGGCTTCCCACGGTATCCTAGTTACCCAGTAATACTTCTAGAGAATGTACACCTCGATCATGAAGCGGTAGCCGTTTGGGTTAAGCTGAGCAGGGCACATGTTCAAATCATTGAACGCTTGGCAGAGGAAGGGATGGAAAGGTAGACGAAGCTCAGCTTGGAAGAACACAGTGTACAAGGGGATGTGTCCTTCGGGCAGGTTCAACGGTGAATCTTCGTTTTCGAACAGAATAAGGTCGACGTCATTTGGGATATGATACTTCCGACACAGCACTTCGAGCTGGCTTGATGTCATTGTCGAGGTGTATCTAGCTATAGAGGCTTGGTCGAACTAGGACCTAGTAGCAATTGGCCTCTCTTCAACCTCATCCTCGGCAGCCACGTCTCCCAATTCTTCCTCCTTGGGTCGCTAGTCCTCGGTGGAGACGTCGATGGTTATTCAACTTACGACAGGGGAGAAAGCCCCAACTCCCCAGCCTGAGGTGCTCAGCACATTGGAAGTTGCCACCAAGCTGGCATGCTCCTGGGTCGTAACTCGGGACATACCCATGGTGGCAGGCTCGATGTTCGAGTCATCGCCCCGACATGGCCTAACTAGTCACCTCCCCTTTATCATATCAAGGAAATCTTGCTTGAGCATAGCCCCAATTTTAAGGCTCAATATTTTGGCTTGCCAGCCAGACCACGCCATCATGCTCAGGAGAAACCCCCTTGATGTTGATATCCTTGATCATTACTGCTGTCTGACAAGGAAATATTTATATTTTGGGAGTCATTAAAGTCACCCATTTTCCAATTATCTTTTTGAGAAAATTACCTACTCGGTTTTGTGAGAGCTTGGGATGAAATCTTAAGTCCTTGGGTCACAACCTACAGCTCGACAGCTAAAACTCAAAAAATCCAAAGTCGGTCATGCTTACACACGGACATAACGAGGGATCAACTCCTATTTATAGCGAAAACTCAAGCACGAAACTCGAGCACGAAAATCAAAGACGCGTAATGATTACGCTCGTTAGGGAAACACCTAATTATGTTTTGACACATGTCTCATCGAGTTTGATCGCGTGGCTCTTCATCGCCCATAGCCCTAGGACACTGCCTGAAGGCTAACTTGAGCCGACCACACCCACTCCAGCATAGTCCACTTGACTGAGCACCGATCAGGTGCACTGGGGGGTTACTGTTGGGGGTGTGCTTAGCGTTGTCCTTGAGGAGTTTATCCTCAACAGCTCAGCAATTATGTTCAGCAGATACATTGGGAAGGCAATTTTGGATCCCCAGAGCTTGGCTCGTCCTCCCGAGTTGCTCTACGGAGCCTCTATTGGCTGCGATGAAAGTTCTCGCCTCCTTAGATAAGACACATGCTCGAGTCAGATTGTCAGAGCCTGCAAATAGATAGCCACTCACCATGGAAAGCCAATAGATGGCCGTGTTTCCACTGTCAAATAGAGGCTGATCCTCCAGCGAAGATCGTGATACATGTCACCTACCTTCTAAGAGGCCTTGATGTAACACACGGGTCATAAAAAAAATTAACCTAATACTTGGTTCAAGTGACAGCCTATAAATAGAGCGCATTTACTACAGCTCGAAGCCAACGTGTTCCTTCCCAACTAACTGGCTCTCGTTCTCTACCAAGCAGCACCTGCCTTGAGCGTCAGAGAGACCTTGTTTGGTACTACACTGGTATCCCCCCTTTACCTCCGAAGCATCCCTCCTTTTGTTGCAGGTACATCCAAGCAGGCCGAGACGAGTAGGGAAGAGCCGTCCGAACACTATGCGTAGCCGCACGTGGTGTTGACTCGCCGCCATTAACTAGTAAGCATCAACAGTGGTGATGACAAAGAAAGGAGAAAAATGACATCCAATGTGATGGACAACTGTACGTCTTGCTGAAGATGGAGAACTATACTCGCGACAGGTGGGAGGGCTTGGTTTGGTTTTCCAAGGGACGAATCTAGCTTGGACGGCAGGAATTTGCTGAGGGATGGATCTCACTTGGACTCGACAAAGGGAAGGCTTACTCTGTTTGCCATGATTTTTTCCTTAATCCTCGATTTAGTAGGAACGAAAGAAAATGAGAAGAAAAGGAAAATTAAAAGGATTGAAAATTAAAAGATAAAAAAGATTTAGTTGTTTAGTATGATTGGGAAGAAAAAAAAATAAATTTACCTTCAGTTGTTTGGTATTGGAAGTAAAAGAAGAAGGATGAAAAAAATACAATTGGAACATTTACTTTTTATCCAAATACTTTGATATCATATTATCGCCTATAAAAAATATATATTACAGACGATATTTAACATTATATTCACTAAAAAAATGTAAGTCATAATTATAAATTTATATGTATGTATATATAACTATCTTTGTATAATTATATATATATATATATATATATATATATGTTTAGAATGCTTTTTCAGCAAAAGAAATGCATTCTTTACTAAAAAAAAAAAACACCTTTTTTAACGAGACCAAGCATGTTTCTTAATAAAGAGCAAAGCTTAAAAAATACATACAGAACAAGATAAAAGCTAATTTATCCAATCTGGCGCTTAAATTTTTGGTTGTATGGATAAATGATCTAGTAATATTTCTTTGTTTATGTAGCTCCAACATTTTTCATTCCAATCCGCCTAAGTTATGAGAGATAAAAATATGATGAGATCACGTGTTGGTGTCTTTACCCCATTTTTAATTGTTTAAGAACTATACGTGCCAATTAACTATATTTTTAAGAAAATTCTCAATGGGATGCAAGTTTGGTACTGTACATTACAAATTACAAATAACGTGAACACTGCTTTTTTTAGTTATAACACAACCGTTTATAAATATTTTTATATGTTTTTGGATACAAAAATTTTAAAAACTGTTGACACAATTTCTTAAAAATTTTTATTTTCTAAAAGAAAATTATTTTTACCTTATCAGTTTTTCAATTGTTGAGGAAGACAGTGGTGCTTTGTTTAAATTGGAAGCATAAAATGAACACAGGGTACGACATGCATCTATTTAACTGAAAAGGACGATTTTATCATTTTGAAATTAAGTGGACTGTATTTTTTTTTTCTCTCGATCAAAGAGAGCGCAAATGAGTTAAAATTTTTAATAATTTAAGAAACTATAAAATAACCTCATTTTTTAGGAAAAAGAAAATGATGCTTGCTATTAAGAGGTAATTACATAAATACATGTTTAAATTTAATTATTTCTCAATTTATCCTTTTATTTTTTTTGAAACTATAAAGATAATCTTTAAATTTGAAAACTACATCTCAATTTCATCCCTTAAGGAATTTTTGAGCAAAAAATGAAATAAAAGAACACAGACAGCCTTAAATAATTTCAAAAAAACATTATAAGAATTTGAAAAACATAAAACTATAAAATAAAACATCATTTTTAAGAAAAATAATGGTCTAAATTTTCACTAAAATTGTCTTACAAATTGTTATTTATGGTAATTGGAACATGTACTCGTTTTGTTAATGATTATTTCAAGATATGATCAAAAATAGTCTGATAAAGATTTAATTTAAAAAAGGATAATGTTAAAGGATACAATTGACAATATTATTTTCTTAAAATTGTTTCAATGTATTTTTGTTCTGTCACTTTTTTTTTATCAACTTTTTGATAAAAAAATTATAGCTAAGATAGAATTGGAAGATATTTTTTAATTCAAACAATCTCTTATAACTTTTAAAAAATGAGAGATAAATAAACAAAAAGCTAAACTTAAGAGGTCTATTTATCTATCTATCAATGGGCTCTTCAAGCACGTTGAAAATTCATCTTACCATTTGCTGCGGCCCACTGGAACCCTTAAAGATCCTATATCAACCACTTCTATTCCTCTTATTTGACTAACTCTAACTCGATTGTGTCCTAATATAGCTAAACCTTGTTATTGAAGTGCAATCTTAAAAAGCCAAATTGAGAGGAATATTTCCCACGTGAATGAGTTAATAGTTTATCTTAAAGTGAAAAGAAAACAATTTATAAGCGCAAAGTTACCAAATTAAATTTATGAGAAAGAAAAAAAAAAGCATTCATACAATAATTATTCTAATGACCTCGTACTATACAACAAAAGCAACTTAGATTTGAATGTATTAAAATAGAATTGAAGTTAAAATTTTACGTCACAATAGACCGATATGTGACCCTAATGTAAATAATTGAAGTTCTTTATTTTCTATTTTCAATTAATAAATATTATTATTAGGTTTTTTTTAATGATCAATATCAATAAAGATGTAGAGGTAAATGGTCTTTTGAAAAATACTTTAAAAATAAATGACCGTAGCTTTTTAAAATTAAGCAAATGACCGTTTATCAGTGATAAACTTGAGTTTATCGAGTTTAACATTAATAAACTTGAAAAGTTTATCAGTTAAACTTAGTTCATTATTGATAAACTCATCGAGTTTATCGAGTTTAACACTGATAAATAACTATTTGTCTAATTTTAAAAAAATAATGGTCATTTGAGTTTATCGAGTTTAACACTGATAAATAACTATTTGCCTAATTTTAAAAAAATAATTGTCATTTATTCTAAAGAGGTCATAAAAAGACGATCCAAACCAATTTTCCCATATTAATATAATTTAAAATTAACGATAACGACTTTCTTTCTATATTACCCAGGATGCCTTGGCATAGCTTACAGGTATTTTGGGACAAATCCCCAGCAACAACAGATCTGTTGCTTGTTTCCTTCTTTAATATATATTTTTTCAAAAATAAATAATTAGCGAATTGATCAAATTTATTAACTTTTTTTAATCAAATATGAGGTAAGAGATCTAAACTCTATAATGAAGGTCATGAACACAATTATTATTAAGTTGTGCCTATAACTACAATTTAATTAACCTTTAATTGTGTCTACTTTACATTTAACAGTAACAGTTCAAATCATTATTTCAACAATATTTTTTTAATATGCTATAACATTTTCAATTCAAATTTATTTATCAAACTGCCTATTATATCCATGTTTAGCTTTGAAAATATGTCACCTTTATGTAACCCTTTCCAGCCAAGATACAAACAAATGTGTACAACGAAGAAAAGCACGCTCTATTTTTAAAGACCTTTTGCAATGTAAAAAAAAAAAAAGAGTACACTATCTCTTATATTTTTCTTCCGTGATAAAAGTAGTTTGAATATTGTATGGCATATTTTACACTAGTACTGCTGGGCTGTCTGATGATTAAAGTTCGTACGTGCAGTAGTTGGCGCAGCCTCGAATTAGATAAGGAAAAGTAAAAGTAAAATTCCAGAGATAAAAAAAAAAAAAGGGAAAGTAGAGATTTCGTTTGCATTCTTGAATTTTTTTGGTTTATATTATACGAATTCGTTTTTCTTTTAAGGAGTTCTCTGGCAGCAAGTTTTATAATTGCGCAAACAGATTCAAACACTACACAAACATTGTTAATCTAGTCAAACAGATCCATAAGAATTTTACGTTGCAATGAATTTGATAAAAATACAGCATGAGAAAAGTATCTTTACACACATATTATAGCAGTAACTATTAGTATTAAATTTGCATGATAGACAAATGTATACTGGTGGATTATCTAATAAAAATACATATGATTGTAATGTGACCGATATTTTATTATTTTATATTTTTTATACCAGACAATTTACTTTCAAAATTTGCAATTTCTCCTTTTCATAATTACTTATGACTTGAGTGGGATTGCATGTATAGTTTAACAGTAATTTTATGTCTGATTAAGTGTAGTTGTATGTATAATTTAACAGTAATTTTATAATTGATTCTGTTACAAGGTATACTTCAAATTTTTACCTTTTAAGTTTGGGTAAAAAAAAAAAACACATATGACTTAAAAAAACCCTTTATTTCAAAGTTGATTTGTTGTTTTTCCAAAAGTGCACTTAACATTGAAAAAAAAAGCCTCTAGTATATGTTGATTTGGTTTTTGCCAAGTGCACTTGACAAAACATTTAGTAGTATTCTCAAAAAAAATCCTTCCAACTCATAAATATTTATATATATATATATGTAATGATCAAAATATTTTTATTACCATAAACTTATATTCATTTATTGCAAAAGAAAAATTAACGAAATTTTCATTTCATACAAATAATAAAAAATAAATAAAAATAATAGTTAGAATGGAATGATAATTTTAAAGCTTGTTTGATTCAAGTATTTAAATAAAATATTTAAATAAAAATTTAAATTTTTATAAAAAAAAATATTATATTAAAATAATTTATATTGTGATTTAAACATCGAAACATGACGAGAAGAAGGGAAAGAAAGAAGGAAGGAAGCGAGAAGGGAAAAAGGACGATGGTGGGGGGGCCCTTGACTCCAATTTTTAGGTTGAGTGTGCGACTTTTGAATTTCTTTCTCCGATTTAATCCCAAACAATATCTTTTTCTCTTTTTATATTGAAAAATATTAAAAGAAATAACAAATAATAAAAAAAGAGAAATACCTAAACCTTCTTCTTCTTCTCCGAGGACGAGACGACTAGAATCTGCGTTAGCTCTCTTCAGCTCACAACTCGTAAGTCTTTTTTTTTTTTCTTATTCTTCTTTTCTTCTTCTTCGTCTTCTTCTTCTTCTTCTTCTTCTTCTTCTTGAAACTCGAAAAAGAAAAGGAAAAAAGAGAAAGAGTTTGGTGTGAGTGGTTGTGCGATCATATCTTGAATTTCTAGCAGTTAATTACATTTTAAAATGATTTAGACGTAATTTTGCCGATATTTTTGTTTAATTTGCGTAATTTTGTTGTTGTTTTCTTCGCTTGATTAATTCTGGAAAACAATGGGGAAATAAAACGGAAATATGATTTGCAGGTAATTAGCTGATCTAGTCCTTTCCACAGAGTGTAATTGGCGGGTTAATTGTTTCTTTCTCTTTTATGAATTTCGATTTCAACTGGAATTGGAAAATTGGATTGGAATTGGAATTGTTTCGGTTGTTGGGGCTTTGGATTATGCCTTTAAGACTCTTTTGCCGTTTCTTTATGTAATCTCCAGACTTTAGACAAAGAAAGGAAAATCAAGGAGAAAGATATTAGAAAGAAAGAAGAGGAAAAAACATAAAGAAGAGATATGCAGAAGAGTGGGGGTGTTTCTAGGAATAGTAATTTGCCTTCTCTGAGGGTGACTGTGCCTCAGCCGTCGCTCCGCCGTCTGGGATTTTGCTCCCAGATTGCCACGGCCACCGGAGGCCAGCATTCTTCCCCCATGTCTTCCCCGAGAAGCAGAAGCGCAGCAAGGTCAAGGCGTCGAGGCGGGGGGTTGGTGATGCCACTGCTCCCCTGACCCTGCAGACGGTCCTGAGAACCCTAATAGCTTTGAGCACAGGATTGATATCGGAGGAGGGGTTGGTGGTGGTGGTGGTGGTGGTGGAGATGAGAAGTCTAATTTGTTGGGTAACGACGTCTTCTCTGGAAAGCTAGTTTTGGACAAGGGGAAGACTGATAATGTGGCCGCAATTTCAACTGACGCACAGCAAAAAACTTCCTCCACTGATACGGACCAACAAAGAAGCTGTTAATGCTAGGCTTACCAGCAAAGCTTTAATTTGGGGTTCTCACATGCTTTCTCTGGAGGATGTTATCTCGGTAAGATCTCCCAATTTGTGATTGAAAAGTGAAGTATTATGACACAACAAATGGGAAGCTCATTTGGAATTGACGAGTAATCTGTTCTTTTTTCTTCCGCAGATTACATACAATGTTGGTCTCAGACATTTTACTGTGCACTCTTACACCTTGAAAAGAGCAGCTGTGGCCTTTCTTGTTTTACAAAACCTCGAAGAACTTGCAAGGATTTTCGCTTCGTGGCATCTAGCGTCGAAGAGGCTGTTCAATGGGTTGGTGGATTTGCTGATCAGCAGTGTTACGTAAATTGCTTGCCTCACCCAATGGTTTCTTCAAAGA